>CM020247.1:17334790-17816241 GCA_009819775.1 Phoenicopterus ruber ruber
GTCTTCCCTCTCAGTTCGCATACACAGGCTTCCAGCTTAAAGGTGGCTTTCACTGTCCCACTTCCTCATGTCCTCCCCCTGGTCACGCAGGAAGAACCAGAGCGCTTCACGCAGCGTGCGTCTGGGGCTCCCTTTCCCTCTGACCAAGGCAGGAGGGGACTGATTTCTTGGGGCACCCCTGATAGCCAAGGCACTGGCCCATAGGGATGAGGAGGTACAGAGATTTTCTTCTAGAGCGTGAGGGTCACATGGTGTAGAATAGCCCCCTGGCCAGCTTCTGGTGAAAATTAACCCTATCCCAGCTGGAACCAGGACAACCTCCTTCCCCAACATGAAGCCTTGAATCATTCTGTTGAATAATACAGTCCGTTGTTGTTGCTGTTTCATTTCACTGATCTTATCATTTAGAGCCTTGTCTTGTGACTACTGAAGAGAAAAGGCAAACTCCAACAGCCTTCTGGGAGCCCGCATGCTCTTCCAAGTTCTCTTTGAGATTGCTTTTTTTTCCCCAGGAGATACTAGTCTGTGTTATTACAGATTTACTACATCTATCTTGTTATCTTCATTTTAGTATTTCTGTCCTTTGAAAAGATCCCTTTACAAATACTATTTGCACCATCTCGATAGCAGCTTTCAGTTCAGAGCAACAATGTGACTTCTTAATGAAATTTGTAAATCTATCTGGTTTTGGATAATATTCATAACAAGCCCCAAATGACTACTAAGAGAAAGAGAGGAGAAGAGAAGAAGAGGAGAAGAGGAGAAGAGGAGAAAAGCAGCAAAAATAAAAGATGAAAAGCAAAACTGTGAGAAATAATTGCACTGCTTTGTTCATGGAATTAAGAAGCATATCAGAGGAAAACAGTTAACTTACTGAGTGTTTACAGGAGTTTTAAAGCTCTACTGTCAGTTCAATTAAAAAATACCCTAACAACACCACACTGATTTCTAAAGCAAATTACATTCTCCAGCAGCCTAAGATGGTCGCTATGACACGGACAGCTACCTACTCCTCTCCTTGTCCTTTGAATCATTATAGCCTGCTAAGGATTATTTCAGACTGTCAGGGCTCAAACACAGTGTCCTGGTTTAGGCCGGGATGGAGCTAGTTTTGTTTTCAGCAGCTCCTGTGTTTTGGATTTAGTGTGAGAAGAATGGTGATAGTGCACTGATGTTGCTGGTTGCTGCTGAATGACCAAGGACATTTTGCAGCTTCCCAGGTTTTGCTAATGAGTAGGTGCAAAAACTTGGGAGGGGTAGAGCCAGCATAGTTTGTTCCCTCGCCTGCTTTCCCTGGAACTTGCTGTTCTGGGGTAGCTGGGGGGGAATACCCCTGCTCCCTGCCTGCTGCTCGGGACGGGCTGTATCGGTCGTGGGGTGGTGAGAAATTGTGTATCGTTTGTTTTATATATTCTATTATCCTTATATATATTATCATTATTATTATTATTATTAATATATTTTTATATTTTTCCTTTGTTGTCCTGGTGAACTGCTTTTATCTCAACCCGCGAGTTTTCCTTTCTCTCCAATTCTCCTCCCCACCCCAGCGGGGAGTGGGGGAGTGAGCGAGCGGCTGCGTGGTATTGGGTTACAATTTCGGGTTAAACCACGATAGTCCTTTTTGGCGCCCAACGTGGGGCTCGAGAGGGGTCCGGCCAGCTCAGCTGAGAGAGCATCAGATTGAGGGTCCAGGGTTTAAAGCCCCCAATCAGGCTCAAAGGGTTGAGATAACAACAGATTTGACCAGAGTGTGTTAAAACAATTTGTTATAAGCATCCATTGTATTACTTTAATTGCCGCTGGTCACAATGTTGTTTGAATTGTTTACAGAGTGCTTCTCAGAGTTGTATCGTGTATCACCTTACTGTATGCTGCTTGTCACAGTTTATGTGTGGTTTGTTACCTCTGGGTTTTGGATTAGGTTTATTGCTTCGGTGTGTGGTTTAGCACTGGTTTATGGCGTGGTAAAATCATTGGTGTTTAGACCAGTTCACTACCTGTATTCATATACGAAGTGGGGGGGGCGGGCGACGTTGAGAACGGAGTAGCACCAACGGTTACAGCTTCGTACTTCGGGACCAATCTGGTGGGGACTATCAGTAATTATTCCTTTATTTTTTCCTTCCCGGGGGGTCACGAGGGGGAAACTTCCTCCTTTGCTTTCTCTTTCCCCTCCTGGGTAAAAATGCCTGCCTTTGATTTTTCGTTGCCCTCCTGGTTAGTTACGGGAGTTTCTGAAAACTTGGAATACCTTTGGGATGTTCGGACTGGCTTGCTACTCCTATCAGTAGGAATACAGTTGTGTCAAATCTTGCTTAAGCTTAGAAGCCGGTGCAGACGCAGGCGTAAAGCCACCCCAGTTCCCTGCTACAGCCCCCGCGGCCGCGCCATTCCCCGCCACAGGCGCCGAGGCCGCCCCACCCTGCGCTATGTGTACCGGGGCTGCTCCACTCCTCCCCACACGGGTACCGCGGCTGCCCCGGCCCCGACCCCCGCCGCAGGCACCGCGGCCGCCCCAGGTCCCGCCAGGGCCCCCGCGACCGTCCCAGCCCCCGCTGCGGCCCCCGCGGCCGCGCCAGTCCCCGCCATGGGCGCTGCAGCCGCTGCACCCCCCGCCGTAGGCACCGCGGCCGCTCCACCCCCTGCTATGGGCATTGCGGCTGCTCCACCGCCTGCCGCAGCTGTGCCACCCCCCGCCACGGGTATCGACGCTGCCCCACCCCTTGCTACGGGCACCGTGGCCGTCTGTCGTGGTTTAACCCCAAATTGTAACCCAATACCACGCAGCCACTCGCTCACTCCCCCCACTCCCCAGTGGGGTGGGGAGGAGAATTGGAGAGAAAGGAAAACTCGCAGGTTGAGATAAAAACAGCTCACCAGGACAGCAAAGGAAAAATATGAAAATATATTAATAATAATAATAACAATATATATAAGGATAATAGAATATATAAAACAAACGATACGCAATTTCTCACCACCCCACGACCGATACAGCCTGTCCTGAGCAGCAGTCAGGGAGCAGGGGTATTCCCCGCCCAGCTATCCCAGAACAGCAAGTTCCAGAGAGAGCAGGTGAGGGAACAAACAGCCGAACAAACGAAGGAAAAACAAAAAGGAAAAATAGGGAAACAAAAAGCAAACTGAAGGGAAGCTTAAGGATTAAGGCAAGTTAAGGGTCTAAAAGCCTAAAAGCCTAGTGGCCCACCGACCGACCCTCGCTTATATCGGGCATGACGTCTATGGTATGGAATACTCTCTTTGGCCAGTTTGGATCAACTATCCTGTCTATACCCCTCCCAAGTGTTTGCCCTTGCACGTCAGCAGAACCTGGAAAACAGCAAAATGTCCTTGGTGGTTCAGCAGCAACCAGCAACCTCAGTGTGCTATCACCGTTCTTCTCACACTAAATCCAAAACACAGGAGCTGCTGAAAACAAAACTAGCTCCATCCTGGCCTAAGCCAGGAGACCGTCCCAACCCTTGTTACGGGCGTTGTGGCTGTGTCAGCCCCCGCCGCCACTGTTACACCCCCCACCGCGGCCACCGCTGCTGCCCCAACTCTTGTTACGGGCACCGCGGCTGTCCCACTCCTTGTTGCAGGCACCGCGGCTGCTCCACACCCTGCCACGGGCATCACGGTTGCCCCAGTCGCTGCTACGGGCACCGCGGCCGTTCCACCCCCTGCTATGGGCATCACGGTTGCCCCAGTCGCTGCTACGGGCACCGCGGCCATTCCACCCCCTGCTATGGGCATCGCTGCTGCCCCAGTCCCTGCCATGGGCATCACGGTTGCCCCAGTCGCTGCTACGGGCACCGCGGCCGTTCCACCCCCTGCTATGGGCATCGCTGCTGCCCCAGTCCCTGCCATGGGCACCATGGCTGTTCAAGCCCCAGCTATGAGCACCGTGGCTACTGTGACAGGTACTGCATATCCACCCGTGCCATTATCAGTTGCCCCTATACAAAAGAAGAAAAGCACAAATAAATCAGCTCGCCCCACAAAAGATGAGGATGAACCAGGGACATCACAAGAACAGGGAGAGGCAGACTCAGAGATAATCACCCGACCCCTATCCCTGACTGAGCTGCGAGATATCTGTAAAGATTACAGCTGTAATCAAGGTGAGCAGCTTGTCACCTGGCTGCTCCGTTGCTGGGACAAGGGGGCCAGTAGCCTGGAACTAGAGGGCAGGGAAGCCAGGCAGCTGGGATCCCTGTCTAAGGAAGCAGTCATTGACAGAGCAATTGGAAGCGAGGCAGAAGCCCACAGTCTCTGGAGGAGACTCCTGTCAGGTGTGAGGGACAGGTATTTCTTTAAGGAAGACATTATATGCCACCCAAAGAAGTGGACCAGTATGGAGGGAGGTATTCAGTTTCTGAGGGAATTAGCTGTGCGGGAATTGATTTATCATGACCTGGATGACCCGCAGACACCCATAGATCCAGATGAGGTACAGTGTATCTGACCCAGTGGCTAACCAACTCCAACAGTACGAAGACAATATCTCTTCCTCCTTACGGGCCTGTTTCTCAGCTGTGGAAAAACTGGCCGAAAGAATGTGCCGGGAGTTTTGGGAACTCAAAGAGGACAGGTCCTACTTGCCACCTGTACGGAGCAGTATCTCAGCTGTTAGGAAAAAATTTTCCCCTGCTCAAGAGAAATGGTACACGCGGCGAGGTACCCTGTGGTTTTACCTCCGTGACCATGGAGAGGACATGAGGAAGTGGGATGGAAAACCCACCTCGACCCTAGAGGCAAGGGTACGTGAGTTGAAAAAGAAAACAGCTACAAATAAGGGTTCTTCTAGGAAAAGTGCTGCTCCAGTCTCCAGTGGGCAGTTCCCCAGATGGGGTAGGAGGGCTTCTGATTCTTATTTACAAGAGATGAGAAACAGGGATGAGATTCGACCCCATGTGTCCCACACAAACCCATTGGTTGATAGCGGGTATTATAATCAGAATTAGAGGGGCCCTGCCTCCAGCCAGGTGGAGGAGAGGGACAACCGAGTTTACTGGACTGTGTGGATTTGATGGCCTGGCACATCAGCCCCCCAGAAGTACAAGGCCCTAGTGGACACTGGTGCACAGGGCACCCTAATGCCATCGAACTATAGAGGGGCTGAACGCATTTCTATTTCTGGAGTAACAGGGGGGTCCCAAGAGTTTACTGGAGGCCGAAGTGAGCCTAACTGGGAAGAAGTGGCAAAGGCACCCCATTGTGAGTGGCCCAGATGCTCCGTGCATCCTTGGCACAGACTGCCTCGGGAGAGGGTATTTCAAGGACCCAAAAGGGTACCGGTGGGCTTTTGGTATAGCTGCTGTGGAGACAGAGGACATTAAGCAGCTGTCCACCTTGCCCGGTCTTTCAGAGGATCCTTCCGTTGTGGGGTTGCTGAGGGTCAAAGAACAACAGGTACCAATTGCTACCACAACAGTGCACCAGCGGCAATATCGCACCAACCGAGACTCCCTGGCTCCCATCCATAAACTGATTCGTCAACTGGAAAGCCAGGGAGTGATGAGCAAGACTCGCTCACCCTTTAATAGTCCTATATGGCCAGTGCGGAAATCTAATGGAGAATGGAGATTCACAGTGGACTATCGTGGCCTGAATGAAGTCACGCCACCACTGAGCGCTGCCATGCTGGACATGCTAGAACTTCAGTACGAACTGGAGTCCAAGGCAGCCAAGTAGTATGTTACCATTGACATTGCTAATGTGTTTTTCTCAATCCCTTTGGCAGCAGAGTGCAGGCCGCAGTTTGCTTTCACCTGGAGGGGCGTCCAATACACCTGGAATCGACTGCCCCAGGGGTGGAAACACAGCCCTACCATTTGCCATGGGCTGATCCAGACTGCCCTGGAAAAGGGTGAAGCACCAGAACACCTGCAATACATTGATGACATCATCGTATGGGGCAACACAGCAGAAGAAGTTTTTGAGAAAGGGGAGAAAATAATCCAAATTCTTCTGAGAGCCGGTTTTGCCATAAAACGAGGTAAGGTCAAAGGACCTGCACAAGAGGAGGAATAGGAATAAAATGGCAAGATGGATGTTGTCAGATCCCAATGGATGTGATCAACAAAATAGCAGCAATGTCTCCACCAACTAACAAAAAGGAAATCCAAGCTTTCTTAGGTGTTGTGGGTTTCTGGAGAATGCATATTCCAAATTACAGTTCTATTGTAAGTCCTCTCTATCAAGTGACCCGGAAGAAGAATGATTTCACATGGGGCCTTGAGCAACAATAAGCCTTTGAACAAATTAAACAGAAGATAGTTCATGCAGTAGCCCTTGGGCCAGTCTGGGCATGACAAGATGTTAAAAACGTGCTGTACACTGCAGCCAGGGAGAATGGTCCTACCTGGAGCCTCTGGCAGAGAGCACCAGGGGAGACTCGAGGTCGACCCCTGGGGTTTTGGAGCCGGGGATACAGAGGATCCGAGGCCCACTACACTCCAACTGAAAAAGAGATCTTGGCAGCATATGAAGGGGTTCGAGCTGCTTCGGAAGTGATCAGCACTGAAGCACAGCTCCTCCTGGCACCCCGACTGCCGGTGCTGGGCTGGATGTTCAAAGGGAGAGTCCCCTCTACACATCATGCCACCGATGCCACATGGAGTAAGTGGGTCGCACTGATCACACAATGAGCTCGAACAGGAAACCCCAGTCGCCCAGGCATCTTGGAAGGGATCACAGACTGGCCAGAAGGCAAAGATTTCGGAATGTCACCAGAGGAGGAGGTGACACATGCTGAAGAGGCCCCACCGTATAATCAACTGCCAGAAGATGAGAAGGAATATGCCCTGTTCACTGATGGATCCTGTCGTATTGTGGGAAAACATCGAAGATGGAAAGCTGCCGTGTGGAGTCCTACACGTAGAGTCACAGAAGCCACTGAAGGACAAGGTGAATCGAGTCAGTTTGCAGAGGTGAAAGCCATCCATCTGGCTTTAGATATTGCTGAGCGAGAGAAGTGGCCAGTGCTCTACCTCTATACTGACTCATGGATGGTAGCTAATGCCCTGTGGGGCTGGTTACAGCAATGGAAGCAGAGCAACTGGCAGCGCAGAGGCAAACCCATCTGGGCTGCCGAACTGTGGCAAGATATTTCTGCCCGGCTAGAGAAGCTTGTTGTAAAAGTACGCCATGTAGATGCTCATGTACCCAGGAGTCGGCCAAGTGAGGAACATCAAAACAATCAGCAGGTAGATGAGGCTGCTAAAATTGAAGTGGCTCAAGTGGACTTGGACTGGCAACGTAAGGGTGAACTATTCCTAGCTTGGTGGGCCCATGACACCTCAGGCCACCAAGGAAGAGATGCAACATATAGATGGGCTCGTGATCAGGGGGTGGACTTAACTATGGACACTATCGCACAGGTTATCCATGAGTGTGAAACATGCGCTGCATTCAAGGAAGCCAAGCGATTAAAGCCTCTCTGGTATGGAGGACAATGGCTGAAATATAAATATGGGGAGGCCTGACAGATTGACTATACACACTCCCACAGACCCGCCAAGGCAAGCGCCATGTGCTTACAATGGTGGAAGCAACCACGGGATGGCTGGAAACATATCCCGTGCCCCATGCCACCGCCCGGAACACTATCCTGGGCCTTGAGAAGCAAGTCTTATGGCGACATGGCACCCCAGAAAGAATTGAGTCAGACAACGGGACTCATTTCGGAAACAACCTCATAGACACCTGGGCCAAAGAGCATGGCATTGAGTGGGTGTATCACATCCCCTATCATGCACCAGCCTCCGGGAAAATCAAACGGTACAATGGACTGTTAAAAACTACACTGAAAGCAATGGGTGGTGGAACCTTCAAACATTGGGATACACATTTAGCAAAGGCCACCTGGTTAGTCAACACTAGGGGATCCACCAATCGAGCTGACCCTGCCCAGTCAAAACCTTTACGTACTGTAGAAGGAGATAAAGTTCCCGTGGTGCATGTAAAAAACATGCTGGGGAAGACAGTCTGGGTTATTCCTGCCTCAGGCAAAGGCAAACCCATCCGTGGGATTGCTTTCACTCAAGGGCCTGAGTGCACTTGGTGGGTAATGCAGGAGGATGGAGAAGTCCTATGTGTACCTCAAGGAGATTTGATTTTAGGTGAAAATAGCCAATAGTCTGAACTGTATGATGTTAATCACTATAATATACTGCATATAATTATTTATATAATGTATATATTGTATATAAACATGTATATAATCATTTCTATAGTTGTGTTCTATGTCAAAGGTATTACAGTAAGAATCACCCGACTCAATGAAGAGCGAACTCTGATGAAACCGAGCAATGTGCAGCAGTGATGGACTGACTTCAACAACTGGCGCACAGTCGAGATCGACATCCTCGACCTGCCGACTGTGGACAAGCTACACCAGCCATGCCAGATACACCAGCTATAAGTTCCAGATGCAGAATGCAACAATCTGACACCGCACACCATCTCTCCTGCCCTGAAAGACTGTCAAGACAGATGGAACCCGAAATCATGGACTAAATGAACTCAACAGACATTTTGGAGGGATGGTCCATAGACTAAGGGAATGGTATCTCTGTGTATATATATTAAAGACATAAAGTGGCAGTGATTAATTGGAAGGTGAGAGACCTGAGCATGACGTAAATGCTATAGAGTAAGGGGTGGATACATTATCATTTTTATATTTTTCCTTTGCTGTCCTGGTGAGCTGTTTTTATCTCAACCCGCGAGTTTTCCTTTCTCTCCGATTCTCCTCCCCACCCCAGTGGGGAGTGAGCGAGTGGCTGCATGGTACTGGGTTACAATTTGGGGTTAAAGCACGACACCCTGTCACTGTATGTCGTCTCTACCACAGTTGCTATATGCCAGATCAATGGTATTATAGCAAGAATTACCCAAATTAATAAAGAATGAACTATTGATGAAACTGAGCAAAGTGCAGTGGTAATGGAAGCAGAACTGGCTTTAGTAACTGGCGCCCAGCAACTTCCTCAAGAGATTGACATCTTCAACCCACAGACTGTGGACATGTTACACCAGCCGTGCCAGATACCACAACTGCAAGCTCCAGATGCAACATGAAACAGTCCAACACTACACACCATCCTAGTAACGGTCACTAGCACTCAGTTGCCGAGGTGATCAGCTCCGCTGCCGGCACGACCTGCAGCAGAGTGTCCTAGCACCGTGCACAGGGGTGTTTCCCGAACCGGGGGAACCTCAGGGGGAGCCGAGAGACCCGCCAGGAGCTGGCAGCTCACACGAGAGCGGCTGACAAGATCTGGGCGGAGCCAGGAGCAGCGGCAGCCAAGTCCCCCCACGTATAAAAGAAGCCCTTGGGGAGCGCCAGTGACCCGGGGTGTGGCGCATCGGTTGGCACGGCAGTTCACGCAGGGAGGGCGCTGAAGCTCCGCCAGCTCGACCAGGGAGCAATGGTGTCCACCCGGCAGAAAGCCATGGCTGCTCTAAGCCTTGCACCTACCAAGACATGCAGCTTCCCAGACCGAGCTGTGGTGGGAACACACTGCCACCCAGGTGTCAGGCTGCAGGGTGTGCCCTACTCTAATGCCAGTACCGGGCAGCAGCAGCAGCGAGCACGCCTGTGGGAGGTGTGCCCAGGTAGAGGAACTCCTCTGCCTGGTGACAGAGCTCCGGCAGGAGGTGAGCAGGTTGAGGAGTATCAGGGAGTGCAAGAGGGAGATCAACTATTGGACTCGCACCCTGCCCTCCCTGAGACAGGCGCAACAGGCAGCCAAGGTGCCTGTTGTGGGGGACTCCCTATCCCGATCCTCTCCCCGCATGGCTGAACACAGTGGCTTAGGGGACAGTGGCAACTAGTGCCTCCCCGGTGAGGCAGGCGTGTCTCCTCAGCGCCTACCCCACCTCCACAGGTGCCCTTGCACAATAGGTACGAGGCCCTGCAAGTGGAACCGAACAACGACAAGGCTGATGGTTCAGCTAGCTCGGAGGTGCTGCTGAGGATTAGTCGGCCTATGTCCTGCATTAAAACTGCCCCCATAAAGGAAAACAAGAGATGGGTTGTTGTCATAGGAGACTCCCTTCTGAAAGGAACAGAAGGGCCCATATGCAGACCGGACCCACTGCTTAGGGAAGTCTGCTGCCTCCCTGGGGCCCGGTCAAAGATGTGAAGAGAAAGCTTCCTACCCTAGTACGGCCCTCAGATTACTATCCCCTGTTGATCTTCCAGGTAGGCAGCGATGAGGTGGCAATAAGAAGTCCTGGCGCAATCAAGAGAGACCTCAGGGCCTTGGGACGACTGGTTAAGGGATCAGGAGCACAGGTAGTGTTCTCCTCTATCCCTCCAGTTCTGGGGAAGGATGAGGGAAGAAACAGGAGGAGCCAGCAGATCAACACCTGGCTCCGAGCCTGGTGTCACCAGCAGGACTTCGGGTTCTTTGACCATGGGTTGGTTTACATGGCACCAGGCCTGCTGGGGACAGATAGGGTGCACCTGTCCCAAAGGGGGAAAAGGATCCTAGCACAGGAGTTAGCAGGGCTCATTGAGAGGGCTTTAAACTAGATTTGAAGGGGGAAGGGGATAAAACCAGGCTCACTAGAGAGAAGCCTGGGGGTGGCATGCCACTGAATGAGGGATGGCATGCTAGTGAGGTCCTTCGGTCAGCCGTCTCAGATGAGGTAGGACAGAGAGACCCATGTGGCAGCAGGGACACAGGGGTCATTGATCTGTTAGGAACCACAGAAATGCCTGAGATGGGACATGTAGGAAGTAGGGCTTCTCCCACCACAAAGGTGGCAGGATCATTAGCCCAGCTGAAGTGCATCTACACGAATGCATGCAGCATGGGCAACAAACAGGAGGAGCTTGAGGCCATTGTGCAAGGGGAAAACTATGATATAGTTGCCATCACAGAAACATGGTGGGATGACACGCACAACTCGAGTGCTGCGATGGATGGCTACAAACTCTTCAGAAGGGATAGGCAAGGAAGGAGAGGCGGCGGGGTAGCCCTCTATGTTAGGGAGAGTCTGGACTGCCTTGAGCTCGAGGATGGTGACGCGAGGGTTGAGTGCCTATGGGTAAGAATCAGGGGGAAGGCCAACAAGGCAGACATTGTGGTGGGAGTCTGTTATAGACCACCCAACCAGGATGAGGAGGCAGATGACGTATTCTACAGGCAGCTGGGAGAAGCCTCACGATCGCTCGCCCTTTTTCTCGTGGGGGACTTCAACTTGCCAGATGTCTGCTGGAAATACAATGCAGCAGAGAGGAAACAGTCCAGGAGGTTCCTGGAGTGTGTGGAAGATAACTTCCTCATGCAGCTGGTGAGGGAGCCAATGAGAGAAGGTGCCCCGCTGGACCTGTTGTTTGTGAACAGAGAAGGTCTTGTGGGTGATGTGACAGTCGGAGGCCGTCTTGGGCACAGTGACCACGAAATGATAGAGTTCTCGATTCTCAGAGAAGTAAGGAGGAGGGTCACCACACCTGCCACCTTGGACTTCCGGAGGGCAGACTTTGGCCTGTTTAGGAGACTGGTTGGCAGAGTCCCTTGGGAGGCAGTCCTGAAGGGCAAAGGAGTCCAGGAAGGCTGGACATTCTTCAAGAGGGAAATCTTAAAGGCGCAGGAGCAGGCTGTCCCCATGAGCCGAAAGGCGAGCCGGCAGGGAAGACCGGCCTGGCTGAACAGAGAGCTTCAGCTGGAACTTAGGAAAAAAAAAGGAGAGTCTACAACCTTTGGAGGAAGGGGCAGGCAACTCAGGAGGACTACAAGGATGTTGTGAGGTCATGTAGGGAGAAAATTAGAAGGGCCAAAGCCCAACTAGAACTTAGTCTGGCTACTGCCGTAAAAGACAACAAAAAGTGTTTCTACAAATACATTAACAATAAAAAGGGGGCAAAGGAGAATCTCCCTCCTCTATTGGATGCGGGGGGAAACATAGTGACAAAGGATGAGGAAAAGGCTGAGATACTTAATGCCTTCTTTGCCTCTGTCTTTAACAGCAAGGGAAGTTGTTCTCTGGGCACCCAGCCCCCTGAGCAGGAAGACGGGGAAGGGGAGCGGAATGAAGCCCCCATAATCCAAGGGGAAATGGTCAGTGACCTGCTACGCCACCTAGACACACACAAGTCTATGGGGCCGGATGGGATCCACCCAAGGGTGCTGAGGGAGCTGGCGGAAGTGCTTACCAAGCCACTCTCCATCATTTCTCAGCAGTCCTGGCTAACTGGGGAGGTCCCAGTTGACTGGAGGTTAACAAATGTGACATCCATCTACAAGAAGGGCAGGAAGGAGGATCCGGGGAACTGCAGGCCTGTCAGCCTGACCTCGGTGCTGGGGAAGGTTATGGAGCAGATCATCTTGAGTGCCATCATGCGGCAAGTATGGGACAACTGGGTGATCAGGCCCAGTCAGCATGGGTTTATGAAAGGCAGGTCCTGCTTGACTAACCTGATCTCCTTCTACGACATGGTGACCTGCTTAGTGGATGAGGGAAAGGCTGTGGACGTTGTGTACCTGGACTTCAGTAAAGCCTTTGACACCGTCTCCCACAGCATCCTCCTGGAGAAACTGGCTGCTCATGGCTTGGATGGGCATACTCTGCGCTGGGTAGGAAACTGGCTGGATGGCCGGGCCCAAAGAGTTGTGGTGAATGGAGTTAAATCCAGTTGGCGGCCGGTCACAAAGTGGTGTTCCCCAGGGCTCAGTATTGGGGCCAGTTCTCTTTAACATCTTTATCAATGATCTGGACGAGGGGATCGAGTGCACCCTCAGTAAGTTTGCAGATGACACCAAGTTGGGCAGGAGTGTTGATCTGCTTGAGGGTAGGAAGGTGCTACAGAGGGATCCGGACAGGCTGGATCGATGGGCCGAGGCCAATTGTATGAGGTTCAATAAGGCCAAGTGCTGGGTCCTGCACTTGGGTCACAACAACCCCAGGCAACGCTACAGGCTTGGCGGGGAGTGGCTGGAAAGCTGCCTGGCAGAAAAGGACCTGGGGGTGTTGATAGACAGCTGGCTGAATATGAGCCAGCAGTGTGCCCAGGTGGCCAAGAAGGCCAACGGCATCCTGGCCTGTATCAGAAATAGTGTGGCCAGGAGGAGTAGGGAGGTGATCAGCCCCCTGTACTTGGTCCCGGTGAGGCCGCACCTCGAGTACTGTGTTCATTTTTCGGCCCGTCACTACAAGAAAGGCATGGAGGTGCTGGAGCATGTCCAGAGAAGGGCAACAAAACTGGTTAGGGGTCTGGAACACAAGTCCTATGAGGAGCGGCTGAGGGAACTGGGGATGTTTAGTCTGGAGAAAAGGAGGCTGAGGGGAGACCTTATCGCTCTCTGCAACTACCTGAAAGGAGGTTGTAGAGAGATGGGTGTCGGTCTCTTCTCCCAAGTAACAGATGACAGGATGAGAGGAAATGGCCTCAAGTTGCGCCAGGGGAGGTTCAGATTGGATATTCGGAAAAATTTCTTCACTGAAAGGCTTATCAGGAACTGGAACAGGCTGCCCAGGGAAGTGGTGGAGTCACCATCCCTGGAGGTATTTAAAAGACGAGTAGATGTGGCACTTAGGGACATGGTTCAGTGGTGGACTTGGTAGTGATAGGTTAATGGTTGGACTCGATGATCTTGGAGGTCTCTTCCAACCAAAAGGATCCTATGATTCTATGATTCTATGATCCTCCCACTGCATCCAGTGTCACCTGCCCCACTGCACCGAGTCGCAGCCCTGTTTTGCCAACTGAGCAAACTCTGTGTCATCTCTCCTGCCCCAAGAGACTATTATGACAGATGGAGCCCAAAGTCATGGACTAAATGAACTCAATAGACACTTTAAAGGGATGGTCCATAGACTAAAGGAATGATGTCTGTGTGTATGTTTATATATGACAGGAGAATTGGTGGTGATTAATTGGAAAGTGTAGGTTCTGAGCATGACGTAGATGGTATAGAGTAAGGGGTGGATAATGTCCTGGTTCCAGCTGGGATAGGGTTAATTTTCAGCAGAAGCTGGCCAGGGGCCTATTGTTTACCATGTGACCGTCATGCTCACTATATGGAGGGGTTCTGTGCCAGGGGTGGGATCGCTGCTCCAGAGCAGGCTGGGTAGGGCTCCCAGTGGTGAGCTACCTGTGCTGGGAAGCACTGCTAAGTACACTCTGTTGTTGTTATTGTTGGGGTTTCTTGTTTGTTTGTTTTCTTTTCCTTTGTTCTGTTAAACTGTTGTTATCCCAACCCATGAGTTTTGCTTTTCTTCCCCCCCCCCCCCCCCGATTCTTTCCCCCATCCCACTGGGAGCGGGGGAGCGAGCGAGTGGCCGTGTGGTGCTCAGCTGCCGGTTGGGGCTAAACTACGACACTGGTCTGCTTCTAGACTTTGGCAATTGCAGGCAGAGTGGCTCCTACAGTCCAGAGTAGTCAGAGACATTTGGACAAAAAAAACCCCACCAATGGCTTATGTTGTGGTTTTACTCCCCACCTTCTTTCTAGAGGAGAGCAATAGATCAGCTTTCCCTCTTTTGGTAGCAGTTTTTAACCATCAACAGCAATCCAGCTGCCCCAGTGAATTTGTTCATCCCCATGCCTGCTTATGTTTGCTAGAGGGTCTGGTGAGGAAGAACTGTGGTGTAGGGACAGATCTCAGGGAAAGTGTGACCCCAGGAATAATATGTATAATGCATATTATATATGTATAATCCCAGCAACGAGTGTGAATCCAGATGACCATTTAAAAAGAGTAGCTTAATAACTGCTGTGTTGATGCTGTTCCTCAGTTTGTGGAGGAGACATGAAGAAACTAGTCTGCTGAGGACACAGGCGTGAGCAACAGCTTTGCTAGCTGTGAGTAGTGTGTCCAGCCTGTCCCAGCTTGGCCCTTCAGTGGTGTTAGCTAACACTACGGGATGCACTGGCCCAGGAAGCCCAAGGCACGTGGCTTAGATAGACCCAGATGAGAAACCCAGAGACAGAAAGAGGATGATCCTCTCTGCCTTCACATGTCTTTGTCAGGAGCTGCAATAAAGAACTAAACCCAGTGTACGTGGAGTCTTTTGGGCTGCTCCTCCTTGGGAGGCTCTTGGGAGCATAGTAGGGCTGTGGGCATCTCCCTCCCCAGCCCCAGAGGTGCAGCTGAGTGCCAAGGCTGGGGCATCATTGCACTTCCAGGAGCCCTCCAGCTCTTCTCATTCTACCTGGGGGGTCCTGCTTGGTGGAAAATGCTTCAAAAAGAAAAGGAGAACCAAAGTGGTGTAACGCTGTATTTGTCTTCACAAATAGTGTGGGTCTGCATAGCTTTGAGGGCAGTTGAGGGTGGTGGCTTTCTCTGAGTGCCAGTGTGATTGCCTGCAAGGATAGCGCTCTCAAAGCACATGAGGAGTACAATGCAGAGAGGGGGAGACAGTGGGTTTATTTAGGACTGTTACCAAAAGAAAGTGGGAACTCGTCTACTTGGGAAAATCAGTGCAGAGTGAGCAGAGGAGAGGGTTTCTGGAGCAATAGCTCCTCAATGCTCACTTGTGTTAGACTACCGACTAGTGCAACAAAAAGAGCTTCATAAATCTTGCTGTTTGGACGAGACAAATCACACCAAAACTACCCTCTATGGAAACACCTTGTACAAGGAGGAGGAGGATCACTGAGATTTCCTGTTATCTAGATGGCCTATTGTCTGCCCTCCTTTTGGGGTCAGAGTGGCATTGTGTTCAGGGTGTAGGACTCCAGGACACCCCCAAAAGATGCCCTCTGCATGAGGGTGAGCCACTGCAAAGAGTGCAAGCTGCTCCTGGACAGGTTGAGTTGCTTCTGAGCTAGCCGTGTAAGGCCCAGATGTTGTTAATTGGTTGCCATGCCTTGTCTCCCACCTTCTCATTTTTCTTTTGTTTTACTGTTATAAAAAATTGGTAGACGGCTAATATTACAAATCCAGGGCAAAACTACTCATATGTTTAGTGTAAGGACATTTAAATATTTAAAGCCGATGGTTCCCAATGACCTTACATGTCTCCTTTATAAATGTATGTATGTACTGTCTTATAGAACCATCTGCATCCCAATATGCAGCTCATGTTTCCAAGTGTTTCTTCATTAACTAGCAGAAAACTTAATCTTCTGTCTGACGCGAGATAAAGGTTGAAGCTCAGTTACAGTTGTGCAAATCAGCACTCCAGTTGGGAGCAGCATTTACCCCAGGGCAGTGAGATGTTGGTGCCTTACACTGCATTCCAGGTGGATTGACAAGGGTAGGATTTGGAGCATGACGGCAGGCTGAGCCTGGGAAATCCAATGGGAGAACAAATGATTTGCAAAAGCATAGCCACTGGTAATGACGGGGCATACCCATTGCCTGATGTACCTGCATTGCCTCGGCGAGGCTTTCTGCGGAGCAATGCATATTTTCCTGTCCCCCTAGATCAGCCTTGCTCCTTGCTCTGTTCTTGTACAGAAGAGCAGAGCCAAACTAGTAAAAGCAATTTTCCATTCTCCAAGGAACCCAAGGGAGATGAGCTCTGATCTTGTGCTCATCTCACACTCCCTCGACTCCCTGGACTGGCAGCCTTCCTGTGCGAGTCTCCACCATGCAGAGCTGCTCTGTCATTAGAGCAGTATGGTTGCCTCACTCCTTTCAAAGAAAAATCCTTTAATTTTTTAGGACTCACCCTGTGACTGGCCGTGTGCTACCTGCACTTTTTTTGGTAGGAAATCATCTTAAAGAATTGTTCCTAAAACATATATAAGTGGCAGGTAGATGGGAAGTAGCATGCCTCTAATTTAAATTTTGATTAGAAAAAATACAGAAATGAGAAAAAAATACAGAAATGTATTACATGAGGAACTGCTAAGAGTTGTATGGAATATTGTGTTTTAAGACCTACTGTAGATCTATGTTGGTGCCTGTGAAAGAGAGGATAATTAGTGCCTGTACTCTCAGTCATATCAGACTAAAGGTAATGGGGTGTAAGAAATGGTTCATTAGGCTCTCTCAAGTACTTTTACTGTGTCCATACTATTTATACCAGCAGGAAAAATTCAATGTATTTAAAATCAAGTCAAAGCATTTGCCTTAGATTCTTCAGTTTAAGAAATAACATTGAGTGATGATCTCTTAAAGTCAAATGGAAAGAAAAATGTACATAAAAAAACCCTTAAATCATTTTTATTAGCATTCTGTGTCACTCCAGCGCAGTCTCCATGCCTATGCAAATCCTGCCTCCTTCATTTGTGCTTCCCTCTGTATCTTTAGCTTGCATAGGGGAAAATTTGTGGACACAGGAGGCAAGCAGGCAAATGCATAGCATTTATTTTCAAGAGAAACATGCGTATGGAATATCATTTGCTTTCTGGTCTGAACAAAAGAGCAAACTGTGTGGAGAACAGCAACAAATGTGAATAAGGAAATAGAAAGAATGACTGATAAAAAGGGTTAAAACATGTAGCTTGACTGAGTGGGGAGGACAGGATGGCATGCTACAAATGTTTGAAGGGTACAGCTATCAAATGAGGGTGGGAAAGTTATTTAGGCTGACAAAGGAGATATAAGTAGGAGTAATAGGATGAAGCTAACAAAGGAAAAATTTAGGTTAAGAATCAGGAAAAGCTTCCTGACGACAAATTATATAATACAGCTCTGGAGCAATTTCTTATGGGAAGCAGAGAAGCCCCATCACATGAAGCCCTATGCATTTAAAACTAAATTGGAAAAGCATTAGAAAATATAAGGAGAAAAAAATATAAGGTGCTTTTCTGCACAACCGGAGGCTGGACTGGATAACCAGGGGCTGCTCCCCCTGCCCTCTATTTTCAATTTTTTCTGATTCTTTGATAACAATGCGCCATTTGAACTTTCTAGAAAAGTAACTAGCACAGTAAGGGTAAATTTGGGAGTCAGTCTATTAGCATAAATTACACTATATATCTACAAGATAAAAAGGGCATAGCAAAGACACATTGTACTAATACTGCATGCAATTCTGAGTGGACTTTTGAGCATACCTCATTTTCTGATTTGCAGTCTTGGGCATCTCCAAGGGTAAGTGCTTAGTCTGATACCTATGCAGTCTCTGGCAAGAATTAAATGAGGTGTGTTTGACACTGTACACTCCATGCATGGTTTAAGCAGTGAGAGACACCACTAAAAACAGGTGTGGAGCACCCACAGCTCTCACTGGCTTGAAAGGGGAGTGGTGGTGCTCAGCATCCTTTGGTGGCAGGTCCTTCCCACAGCTCTCAGGTCAGCAGCTTGTTTTGTACAGGGCTACGGAAACACAAATCCAGCAGTTTGAGCTTGGTGTGGCAGGCAAACATTTCACAGGGACAGAAAGCACGAGCAGGACTGCATGATGCTGCAGTGGCCTAAACTTGTATCCCTTTGTTTTTGGTCACCAGAAAGGGACTGCATAAATCATTCCAGTTCCCCTGGGATAATATGTTTTTCAATTGACCTATCTAGGGCACAGATTGGCCCAATGGCCATATTGTATAAGGACAGGTAGGACACTCAACTCTTTAACATACAGACAATGAACGCCCGCACCCAGAAAGAATACACAATTAAGGCATCCTGATTAATCTGATATCACAGAACAGAGATACAAGGGGGAATAAGCATATCCTGAAAGAGGTAAAGAGTAATTATCTACCTATGCAAAATATATACCACGTGCATTTAAGTGCCAATTTAAACTTGGGCTGTTGCCACCTGTTCTAAAATCACCCCATGAAAGGAAAAGCTTCTAACTGCAAAATATTATTGGGAGGTTTAGTTATACTAGCATCATAAATTGTCTTCGCATACATTTTAGAAGATGTGGCATCTTGGTCTTAGAAGATTATGGTTTCCCTCACACAAAAGAACAACTGCATCTTGACTAAAAATAGTTTGACGTGAAGATGGAAGTATCTTGGAGACATTTGTCTTTATATATACACAAACAAATGGTCAGTAACCCACGACCTCTACCCAGGAAAGTGTTTATGCATAACATTAAGTTAAATACCATTCAAATTGCAGGGAACAGCTCATGTGTTTCAGATAAGCTTGTCCTCCAGAGCTTTCCTGGGTACAGGAGCTTGAGTTTTAAAAGCCAGTGAATCAGAATGTGTACTGAGCTCTCACACGGTGATGTGCAAAGGTGAAGAAGCTTTTGTGATTGTCACGAGCACATGTAGGCTTTTGTGATGTGGAAGCCCAATGTTTTCCTGCATGCAAATATTGTTCCCTTGTCTTCCACGGAAAGAATTTTTGTTTACCCCAAGAATTTAGATTTATTAAAATCAGCCTCTGCAGTCCTTACAGAGAAAAGAAATGCTCAAAAGCCTACTGACTTTAATATTTGTTGGGTTTCTTTTTTTCTCCTGCACTAGGACTGCAGGACCACACCATAATTACTTTGTGAGCCGAGTATTGAGCTTTCAGTGCTCCCTATGTTTGATGTTTGCTCCTGGAAGACAGACTGAAAAATACTTCAGAATTCAGAATGAAAGCTGCACTCATGTGTTAGCATGAAAAGCATTTATCAAATGTTTGGTGAAATTCTGATGCATACTTGCTTTACCTCAAAACCATTCTGTAAATCAGCCTGCATTTGTATTACTTTTTTTTTTTTAAATCCTCCTCCATACTGTGGAAGTGCTTAGGGGGACCAGTAATGAGCCATGATCCTGCTGTGCCAGGCCCTGTGCAAAGATAAAACCAAAAGATGATGCCTGTGTGGAGGAGTTGACACCGACTACATGTGAGAGCACTAAATGATACTTGCATCGTGTTTACTGCATGGGTTGAAAACTCTGGGCTAATTCTTACTGGTATAAACCTGGAATCTGACCTTCCATCTTCAAGAGGGTGTTTTTCATCTCCTACCACTGAAATCAATGGGAGCTTTGTCACCAGGTTCAGTGAAGGTAAGTCAGGTCCCCAGTAAGCTGAAAAAGCAGGGAAAATGCTGCTCAGATGCTGCGCCCTGCGTGGAGGTACAGCACATCTCCCTTCTCAGGAAGCTGCGAGGAGCGTAGCACTCTTGCAATCATGCTCAGCTGCATGTTACAGATGTCTTCCTTGCCCTGCCATGACTTGTGTCAGTACAGCAAGGTATTTCTGCATAGAAACACCCTTTTTAGTAAACTTTTGGACCATTTCACAATTTCACACAGGGCACCTTTGAAAATAAATAATTTTTCATATGCTACTTTGTGGCTTTCTCTAGTTACACTTTTTTTTTCTTCTCCAAAATTTAGGGGAATTCCAGAACATTTTGCAATTAGCTAAGGATTATATTTCCTTATTTTTATTAATTTTATGTAAAGTGGGATTTATCAGTGGAGTATTCATTGACACTGACTTCAATTCATTCTGATGAAACTGACTGACATCTGTGTGTGCTGTTCATCAGTCATAATTTAAACCATTCTTAATTGCATTAAATGTAAATTAAGACATTCAATTTCAGCCATTATTTTTCATAAAACACTGTGAACTGAATTTTAGTGGGTCATGAGATCTTACATTCAAAATAAATAGGGTAAATTCGAAACTTACCATTGATGTTCATATTTCACCCTTTGTCAGCTGTATTTCTTTTGTAGCTTACTAGATTGGAACAATTCATTTTCTCTCTGAAGGGAACATGAATGGCTAAAGATGATGTAGCTGAGTTTTTTAACAAATGACTTTATCATTTCTAGAGCTTCCTTGTTACCACAATGTATTAAATATACTAAGAGAAAATGCAATTAACCTTTCATCTAAACCAAATGACAAATTAAAACAGAAAACGCAAACCATGCCAGAATCAGCTCTCTGATTTTGAATTCACAAGGCTACACCACTGGATTTATTTGTCAAGCTTCCTCAAGGAGGTTTTGCAAAGCAAAACCTGTTCAGCAACGAGGGCTTGGGTCAGGCAACGCTCAAAATAATGGGAGGACGTGAAAGCTGCATTTGCTGTAAAGGAGGGTGGTGTTCAGTGAGTGGGTTGGGGGACTCTGTGGGAAAGGTTGGATATGTCGTTTTTGGAAGTTAAGACCAAAGCTCCTGCTTAGTCCAGTGGATCTGGTCCCAAATGTCTAGCACAGCAACCAGCAAACTCCAATGGTGGGGTGATTTCTAAAATCGAGTATGTTTTGCTCCAGATTGAGGGACTGATTGAACATTGAGGTTTAACGGAGGGATCATCCCAGCGAAGCTCACTTTTTGTTGGAGTGTGACACCTGGGCTACTGAGCTGGTTTGCAGGATGGGGCTCTCAGGGAAGGGCTGCAGGGTTTCTCTCTCTGGTTCCTTGCTGCGGATTTGGATGGGCAGTTACCCACCTGTTTGCCACTTGTTATCGCAGTACTGCTAATCTGGGAGTGGGTGGCACGTTGGTGTAAGTGGGTGTCTGCGCTGGTTTAAACCAAACAATACACCCATTTGGCAAAGCTTTCCAGCTCAGCTTTAGAACCTGCCTTGTCCACTCTCTAGACCATGTGCTCAGAGGGTGCTGGTGTGAAATGGCGCTAGCGTGCTCTGCTGTGTGGTGCCGAACCCACCCAGCGCCAACTTTCCTCCCAGCTTACCGTTAAGGAAGTCCCTGTTACATGGCTAAAGCTCTGGCGTGCCCCAAATTGGGGCTCTGCTCCCGGGATTCACCCTTTCGAGTCACTGAGTAAAGGCTACTCCTGTGACTACAAGCTCTTCAGGATAGGGTGCAAAAGTTGGCCAACAAAGCAGGGACCACAGACCTCCCCTTACATGTGTAGTAAGATTTTATATAACTATTATATACGACATTTACATTCCCATGTCACTTCAACTGATGGAGAATGAAGTGTTGCAATAAGTCTGGAGACAGGTAGTGATGCAATCATTCTATCAGTTTCTTGCTATTAATATATCTCTTACTCATTTTTAAAGATAGCATAAATGAGAGTACTGAATATAAATGGCTTTTGTAAGTCACTGAGGTCAGTGAAGCATGTCATTGTTTGCAACTTGAATTCCATGAAAGCACTGGCTGGCTGAGAGGCACACTATATATTTTTCTCATAAATAAAAAACACAAACAATATTCAGTATGTTTAATGATAATTATAAAATAATACTGTGTACAATGAGTTTCCAAAGCCAGAACTAGTTGTGAGTGCTTAATAATATGACTTTACGGTGTCATCTTTAGCATATGTGATGCCTATATGCCAGCAATGTATAAATTATTTCTCTGACTGTACATTAGCAAACATTTGATTATGATTTATTTGGGGTTCTCTGAAAGATGAAGTTCTTTAATATTAGTATTACTAATGATTTTAATGAGGCATTAAAATGTTGCAGTATTGTAGGAACATTTTTCTTTTTTAATATTATTTCATTAATAATTTACATGAATGTTAATGTTAAATTGATTATGGAACCTGAAAGAGTAATCCACAAAATGTCAAAGTGCCATTAGCACAGTGAAAGAGCCCTCCAAAGGCAGGGATCTGGTAAGAGCTAATGAGATATCTCTGTACCACATAACACTGAAGCAGCTTTTTCTAAAATTAAGACTGAAAATTAGGTTTTAATATCCTTCACTTTGGGACTCTCCGGCCATTTCAGGGACTGAATGTTCAGCCTCATGCATGCAGAGAGCCAGCTCAGACGCTGAGCCCAGAGACTCCCACAGAATTCGGTCTTATGTATGGGTGGCCTAAGTTAGAAACTTAAAAAAGCTAATTGCAAAAAAGATTTAAAAAAAGGTCTTTCACAGGATGTGAAGACTGCATTACCCATCTATTGACACCTCTGCAGAGTGCATCAGCCACAGGCATTTATGGTTCACATGCAGTAAGTACTGTATGTATTGCTCTTCAGTTGAACAAGAAAGAGCATGATGAACACTTCCAGTAAATGTTGCTAAGCAAGATTTTTGGTAATGCTCTGTTTTCTCACCCCAGAGGGCAGGTATGTTCAGAGGAACACGGGGAAATATGCTGCATTAGAAAATCTAAATGGCAGTAGGTACAAGGAGGGCTGGAAAAGGATCTGACATACATTTTTGAGGTTCTCCACCAATTCACAAATTTGGGAGGTAGGAATGTTTCAAGAGACTTATCCCACAGCAGCTCTGACTTAAGCAACCGGCACTTACACAGCAGATGAACCAAGGTCTTACTGACCTTGGCAGCTTTACAGGGAAAAAGTTACTGTAAAGATGGTGTTCTCAAACAATTTCATCTATGTATTAGGTAAATCCACACTCTCATGTGCTGTCTATATATGTCTTGAATTTCCAATGATAGTTTGATTGTGGCTGGGGCAAATAAAATTTTCTCTCTATATTTGATTTCTTCTTACATTATAAGAAGATATTAAGAGGTGAACTGGGTCATTTTATGGTTCCCCCCAATGGAGTCCTATGCTATGGAATAGATAAGAGTGTCCAGGGATGCAAATTTGTGTAAGAGCATCATGTTCGCACCAGAGCAAAAGGTATATTGTCTTTTAAGTATGCCCATCAATAAGCATGCCTGCCTACGGTCTCCCAACAGCTGCTATGATATTCCACATCAAGTCTTGACTACTGATGTCCAAGCCTTTCTCATAACAGTTATTTCCAGGAACCCAATTTCACCACCAGGACCAGCCTCCTCCCAGCACCTTTCAAACAGGCATGACCAGAGGTTCAGATCTCCAGGGGTCCTGGGCCCATGGGGAGTGGGGACAGCCCCAGAACAAGGTGCCAGGGCAGGGGAGGTGGCCCTCATATCTTCAGCCTGAAGCACACTGGAAGTGGGTCAGGGCTTTGGCCCAGCACAGCACCCTTCGCTTACTTGAACTGCATCCTAAAAACACCAGGTCGCGGGACCTGGACAGGCTGGATCGATGGGCCAAGGCCAATTGTATGAGGTTCAACAAGGCCAAGTGCCGGGTCCTGCACTTGGGACACAGCAACCCCATGCAACGCTACAGGCTTGGGGGGGAGTGGCTGGAAAGCTGCCCAGCAGAAAAGGTCCTGGGGGTGTTGGTCGACAGCTGGCTGAATAGGAGCCAGCAGTGTGCCCAGGTGGCCAAGAAGGCCAACGGCATCCTGGCCTGTATCAGAAATAGTGTGGCCAGCAGGAGTAGGGAGGTGATTGTCCCCCTGTACTCGGCCCTGGTGAGGCCGCACCTCGAGTACTGTGTTCAGTTTTGGGCCCCTCACTACAAGAAAGACATTGAGGTGCTGGAGCGTGTCCAGAGAAGGGCAACGAGGCTGGTGAAGGGTCTGGAACACAAGTCCTATGAGGAGCAGCTGAGGGAACTGGGGATGTTTAGCCTGGAGAAAAGGAGGCTGAGGGGAGACCTTATTGCTCTCTACAACTACCTGAAAGGAGGTTGTAGAGAGATGGGGGTCGGTCTCTTCTCCCTAGTAACAGACAACAGAACAAGAGGAAATGGCCTCAAGTTGCGCCAGGGGAGGTTCAGATTGGATATTCGTAAAAATTTCTTCGCCAAAAGGGTTGTTGGGCATTGGAACAGGCTGCCCAGGGAGGTGGTGGAGTCCCCATCTCTGGAGGTATTCAAAAGACGTTTAGATGTGGCCCTAAGGGATACGATTTAGTGGGGGACTTGGTAATGCTAGGTTAATGGTTGGACCTGATGATCTCGGAGGTCTCTTCCAACCAGAACAATTCTATGATTCTATGATTCTAAGCCCTCGCATCACAGCAGCCAAAACTGTGAGGTGTTGAACTTCTTGTGGTGTCTAAGTTCAAGTGGAGAGGAGGAATTCAGACTTTCTATGGTACAGGGCTGCCAGACACCGTCTCCCTTATGGGCAGTGGAGGGAGCTGAGTGCCCAGCCACAATCTGGATGTAGGCAGGGTGCCAGCCTGGCAGCTCTGGGTGGTGTATGATTTGAACAGCTCCAGGTGTCCTTCTTCAAGGTCTTCCAAACAACCACAATGTTCAAATGAACCCCAAGCAGCAGCAGTCCTCCACAGCCCAAAGCTGCACTGTGCCACCTGCATCCCTCCAAATCACATTCCTCTGAGCTGAGGCTCAGGCTGAAGCTGAGCAGTGAGCTCAGCCCCAGGTGGGATTGATCTCTGTCTCTCTCTCATCCATGTAAGACTCTTGTTGCACTCTGGTAATGGTAATTAATTAGCCTAACAACACCCTTAGGAAAAGGACTTCTCTGTCACAGATGAGGAAACTGAGGCTCTGTAGCCTATAGCCTTATCCTGCTCGGCCTCTGTCTGTCAAAAGCAGTGAAAATACTTTCCTGGGCCAATTAAGAGGACTACAGTCCTTGCCCAAAGGAAGAAATGGTTCCTATAGACAAAACTCATAGAGTACTCATTATTGCTGGAAACAAAAGGGCTTGGGGAAATTACTCAAAAATCCATTTATTACAAAATTCCATAGTGGATGTTACTCCCTCTACCTCCCTCATAAAAATTCCTTGATTTATTTCATAATTCACATACTCAGAATATCTTAATTCAATTTCATTGGGTTTTTTTTTTTCCATAAATAGGAAAACTGGGTTGAAAAAGAAACATTTCCTTCTACCATGGCTTGTTTGTGTTCCTTTGGTTGGAAAACTGGCTTAATGTAGCTTTGCCCAGTACATGGACTGAAGTCAGCAAAGCTGGTCCTGAGCATTGCTCCATGGCCAGAGTGCTCCTGGGTTTCAATTACCCCTTGCTTTTCCACGGGGCAACAAAACACAGTTTTCAGTATCCTTGAAAATGCACTTAGCTGTCAAGAGGCAGAACGAGGAGACAGCAGTCTCTTTCCTTTTCTCTCCCACCTTAGAAATTAGTAATGGCAACCTTAATCATTAAACCAGCAAATTAAAAAAGCAGTTAAGTAGTTAGTAAATAGATAATTTTCCAATACTAAGGAGAGAGCTGATCAGCTGGGAGAAAGATGGTTCTGGCTTTTAAGCAGAATTCCTCATTCTTCTCTAATTCAATGCAGCACTCTGTTTTGATTTTGCTTGGGAGTTCTGTGCAGAAGCTGATGGTATGATTTGGTCTGTTATGCTTAAGAGGGCATATATTTATTATCCTATTTGTTTATGCAATCTGAATAATCCAGCTCACATCTAATATATGGAAATTACAAATCAGCTTGATATGATGTTCTGAGTGCAAGGAATATGTTTATCCTGTAAAGACCTGTTTTGTTAAAAATGTGTCCTGGTTTTGGCTGGGGTGGAGCTAATTTTCTTCCCAGTAGCTTCTGTGTTTTGGATTTAGTATGGGATTTGGTATGTGAAGAATGGTGATAATACACTGATGTTATTAGTTGCTACTAAGCAATCAAGGACATCTTCCAGCTTCCCAGGTTTTGCTAATGTGCAGGTGCAAAAACTTGGGAGGGGTAGAGCCAGAATAGTTGATCCAAACTGGCCAAAGAGAGTATTCCATACCATAGACGTCATGCCCAGTACAAGTGAGGGTCGGCTGGTAGGCCAGGGTCTTTTTCATTCGTTCAGGCCTTTTTGTTCGTATGTGCTTTCATTCGTTTGTTCGGCTATTTGTTCCCTCGCTCTTTCTCTCTGGAATGTGCAGTTCCAAGATTGCTGCTGGGGAATATTTCACTCCATGATTGCTGCTCAGGATGGGCTGTATTGGTCGTTGGGTGGTGAGAAATTGTGTATTGTTCATTTTATATATTCTATAATAATTATATTTTTATTATTATTATCATCATTAATATATAATTGTTGTCTCTTTCTTTGCTGTCCTGGTGAACTGTTTTTACCTCAACCCACAAGTTTTCCTTTCTTTCCCATTCTCCTCCCCACCCCACTGGGGAGGGGGGAGTGAGCGAGCAGCTGTGTGGTATTTGGTTACTGGCTGGACTTAAACCACAACAGTCCTTTTTGGTGCCCAAAGTGGGGCTTGAGAGGGGCCCGGCTAGCGCAGTCAAAAGAGCATCAGACTAAGGGTCTATGGTTTGAGACCCTGGTCAGGCTTGAATGGTTGAGATAAAGACAGATTTGACCAGAGTGTGTTAAAACAATTTGTTATAAGCATCCATTATATTAGTTTAATCATCGCTGGCCACAATGTTGTTTTATTTGTTTACAGAGTTGTTCTCAAAGTTGTGTTATATAGCACCCTACTTGCTGTGTGTGCTGTTAGCCAGTATTTATATGGAGCTTATCAATTCTAGCCATTGGATTAGAGGTATGACTTTGCTGTGCTATGTGGCACTGGCTTGTGAAATGATAAAATCATTGGTTCTGAAACCATTTTATTATCTGTATTCATATTCAACGGGGGGGGGGGAGGCAACACATGGAGCAGCAGTGGCGGTTACAGCTCTGTACTTCGGGAGCAATCTAGTGGGGACTATCAGTAATTATTCCTTTTATTTTTCCTCCCTGGAAGGTCACCAGGGGGAAATGCCTTCCTTTGCTTTCCCTTTCCCTTTCCCCTCCTTGGTAGTTAAAGCAGTTCTTGAGAATTTTGAATACCTTTGGGATGCTCAAACCGGCATGCTCCTATTACTAGGAATAAATTTGTGTCAGGTCTTGCTTAAGCTAAAACATCGGTTCAGATGTGGGTGTGCTGCAGCTGCCCCAGCCCCTGCTACTGGCACCACGGCTACTGAAACCCCTGCTACGGGCACTGTGGCTACCCAAACCCCGGTGACAGGTACTGCAGATGAACCTGTGCTGGTATCAGTTGCCCCTATACAAAAGAAGAGAAGCACAGAGAAATCAGTTTGCCCCACAAAAGATGAGGATGAGCCAGGGACATCACAAGAACAGGGAGAGGCAGACTCAGAGATAATCACCCGACCCCTATCCCTGACTGAGCTGCGAGATACCCGAAAAGATTTTAGCTGCCATCAAGGTGAGCAGCTTGTCACCTGGCTGCTCCGATGCTGGGACAATGGGGCCAATAGCCTGGAACTAGAGGGCAGGGAAGCCAGGCAGCTGGGATCCTTGTCTAGGCAAGCAGCCATTGACAGGGCGATTGGAAGAGAGGCAGAAGCCCACAGTCTGTGGAGATGACTCCTGTCATGCATGAAGGACAGGTATTTCTTTAAGGAAGATATTATACACCACCCAAAGAAGTGGACCAATATGGAGGGAGGTATCCAGTACCTGAGGAAATTAGCTGTGTGGGAGCTGATTTATTGTGACCTGGATGACCCGCAGACACCCATAGATCCAGATGAAATCCAATGTACCCAACCCATATGGCAAAAGTTTGTACATAGTGCACCATCATCGTATGCCAACTCAATGGCGACAATGGGTTGGAAAGAAGAAGAAGCACCACCAGTGTGTATAGTGGCTAACCAACTCCAACAATATGAAGACAATCTCTCTTCCTCCCTATGGCTTTGCATCTTGGCTGTGGAAAGACTGGCCTAAAAATCCGAGAACCTGTTCAAAAAACTGTGCCAGGAGATTCAGGAACTCAAAGAGGATAGGTCCTACTTCCCACCTGTACGGAGCAGTATCTCAGCTGTTAGGAGAAAATTTTCCCCTGCTCAAGAGAAACGGTACACGCGGCGAGGTACCCTGTGGTTTTACCTCCATGACCATGGAGAGGACATGAGAAAGTGGGATGGAAAACCCACCTCGACCCTAGAGGCAAGGGTACGTGAGTTGATGTCCTGGTTTAGGCTGGGACAGAGCTAGTTTTGCTTTCAGCAGCTCCTGTGTTTTGGCTTTAGTGTGAGAAGAACGGTGATAGCACACTGAGGTTGCTGGTTGCTGCTGAACCACCAAGGACATTTTGCAGTTTCCCAGGTTTTGCTAACGTGCAGATGCAAAAAGTTGGGAGGGGTAGAGCCAGAATAGTTGATCCAAACTGGCCAAAGAGAGTATTCCATACCATAGACGTCATGCCCGATATAAGCGAGGGTTGGTCGGTGGGCCACTAGGCTTTTAGACCCTTAACTTGCCTTAACCCTTAAGCTTCCCTTCGGGTTGCTTTTTGTTTCCCTATTTTTATCTTTTTGTTTTTTGTTTGTTCGGCTGTTTGTCCCCTCGCCTGTTCTCTCTGGAACTTGCTGTTCTGGGATAGCTGCGGGGGGAATACCCCTGCTCCCTGACTGCTGCTCGGGACGGGCTGTATCGGTCGTCGGGTGGTGAGAAATTGCGTATCGTTTGTTTTATATATTCTATTATCCTTATATATATTGTTATTATTATCATTATTAATATATTTTTATATTTTTCCTTTGCTGTCCTGGTGAGCTGTTTTTATCTCAACCCGTGAGTTTTCCTTTCTCTCCAATTCTCCTCCCCACCCCACTGGGGAGTGGGGGGAGTGAGCGAGTGGCTGCGTGGTATTGGGTTACAATTTGGGGTTAAACCATGACAGTTGAAAAAGAAAACAATCACAAAAAAAGGTTCTTCCAGGAAAATTGCTGCTCCAGTCTCCAGCGGGCAGTTCCCCAGATGGGGTAGAAGGGCTTCTGATTCTTACTTACAAGAAATGAGAAACAGGGATGAGATTCGATCCCATGCATCCCACACAAACCCATTTGTTGATAGCGGGTATTATAATCAGAATTAGAGGGGCCCTGCCTCCAGCCAGGTGGAGGAGAGGGACAACCGAGTTTACTGGACTGTGTGGATTTGATGGCCTGGCACATAAGCCCCCCAGAAGTACAAGGCCCTAGTGGACACTGGTGCGCAGTGCACCCTAATGCCATCGAACTATGGAGGGGCAGAACCCATCTATATTTTTGCAGTGCCAGGGGTGTCCCAACAGTTAATTCTACTGGAAGCTGAAGTGAGCCTAGCTGGAAATTAGTGGCAAAAGCATCCCACTGCAACTGGCCCAGAGGCTCCATGCATCCTTGGCATAGACTACCTCAGGAGAGGGTATTTCAAGGACCCAAAAGGGTACCGGTGGACTTTTGGTATAGCCACAGTGGAGACGGAGGACATTAAAGAACTGCCCGCCCTTGCCTGGTCTCTCGGAGAACCATCTGTTGTGGGGTTGCTGAGGGTCAAAGAACAACAGGTACCAATTGATACCACAACGGTGCATCAGCGGCAATATCACACCAACCAAGACTCCCTGATCCCCATCCATAAGCTGATCTGTCGACTGGAAAGCCAGGGAGTGATCAGCAAGACTCGCTCACCCTTTAATAGTCCTATATGGCCAGCACGGAAATCTGATGGAGAATGGAGATTCACAGTGGACTATCGTGGCCTGAATGAAGTCACGCCACCACTGAGCGCTGCCATGCTGGACATGCTAGAGCTTCAGTACGAACTGGAGTCCAAGGCAGCCAAGTAGTATGTTACCATTGACGTTGCTAATGCATTTTTCTCAATCCCTTTGGCAGCAGAGTGCAGGCCACAGTTTGCTTTCACTTGGAGGGGCGTCCAATACACCTGGAATCGACTGCCCCAGGGGTGGAAACACAGCCCCACCCTTTGCCATGGACTGATCCAGACTGCCCTGGAAAAGGGTGGAGCTCCAGAACACCTGCAATACATTGATGACATCATCGTATGGGGCAACACAGCAGAGGAAGTTTTTGAGAAAGGAGAGAAAATAATCCAAATCCTTCTGAGAGCCGGTTTTGCCATAAAACGAGGTAAGGTCAAAGGACCTGCACAGGAGATCCAGTTCCTAGGAATAAAATGGCAAGATGGACGTCGTCAGATCCCAATGGATGTGATCAACAGCTATGTCCCCACCAACTAACAAAAAGGAAACCCAAGCTTTCTTAGGTGTTGTGGGTTTCTGGAGAATGCATATTCCAAATTACAGTTCTATTGTAAGCCCTCTCTATCAAGTGACCCGGAAGAAGAATGATTTCACATGGGGCCCTGAGCAATGACAAGCCTTTGAACAAATTAAACAGGAGATAGTTCATGCAGTAGCCCTTGGGCCAGTCCAGGCAGGACAAGATATTAAAAATATGCTCTACACCGCAGCCGGGGAGAATGGCCCTACCTGGAGCCTCTGGCAGAAAGCACCAGGGGAGACTCGAGGTCGACCCCTGGGGTTTTGGAGCCGGGGATACAGAGGATCCGAGGCCCGCTACACTCCCACTGAAAAAGAGATCTTGGCAGCATATGAAGGGGTTCAAGCTGCTTCGGAAGTGATCGGCATTGAAGTATAGCTCCTCCTGGAACCATGACTGCTGGTGCTGGGCTGGATGTTCAAAGGGAGAGTCCCCTCTACATATCATGCCACTGATGCTACATGGAGTAAGTGGGTTGCATTGATCACACAACGAGCTTGAATGGGAAACCCCAGTCGCCCAGGAATCTTGGAAGTGATCACGGACTGGCCAGAAGGCAAAGATTTCAGAATGTCACCAGAATAGGAGGTGACACATGCTGAAGAGGCCCCACTGTATAATCAACTACCAGAAAATGAAAAGCAATATGCCCTGTTCACTGATGGGTCCTGTCATATTGTGGGAAAGCATCAGAGGTGGAAGGCTGCTGTATGGAGTCCTATATGACGAGTCGCAGAAGCCACTGAAGGACAAGGTGAATCGAGTCAGTTTGCAGAGGTGAAAGCCATCCAGCTGGCTTTAGATATTGCTGAGTGAGAAAAGTGGCCAGTGCTCTATCTCTATACCGACTCCTGGATGGTGGCAATTGCCCTGTGGGGGTGGTTACAGCAATGGAAGCAGAGCAACTGGCAGCGCAGAGGCAAACCCATCTGGGCTGCCGAACTGTGGCAAGATATTGCTGCCTGGCTAGAGAAGCTGGTTATAAAAGTACACCACGTAGATGCCCATGTACCTGAGAGTCAGGCCACTGAGGAACATCAAAACAACCAGCAGGTGGATCAGGCTGCTAGGACTGAAATGGCTCAGGTGGATCTGGTCTGGTAACATAAGGGTGAATTATTCCTAGCTCTGTGGGCCCATGACACCTCAGGCCATCAGGGAAGAGATGCAACATATAGATGGGCTCGAGATCAAGGGGTGGACTTAACTATGGACACTATCGCACAGGTTATCCGTCAATGTGAAACAAGCGCTGCAATCAAGCAAGCCAAGCAATTAAAGCCTCTTTGGTATGGAGGACGATGGCTGAAATATAAATATGGGGAGGCCTGACAGATTGATTCTATCACACTCCCACAAACCCGCCAAGGCAAGTGCCATGTGCTTACAATGGTGGAAGCAACCACCGGATGGCTGGAAACATATCCCATGCCCCATGCCACTGCCCGGAACACTATCCTGGGCCTTGAAAAGCAAGTCTTATGGCGACATGGCACCCCAGAAAGAATTGAGTCAGACAATGGGACTCATTTCGGAAACAACCTCATAGACACCTGGGCCAAAGAGCATGGCATTGAGTGGGTGTATCACATCCCCTATCATGCACCAGCCTCCGGGAAAATCGAACGGTACAATGGGCTGTTAAAGAGTACACTGAGAGCAATGGGTGGTGGGACCTTCAAACATTGGGATACCCATTTAGCAAAGGCCACCTGGTTAGTCAACACTAGGGGATCCACCAATCGAGCTGGCCCTGCCCAGTCAAAACCTTTACATGCTGTAGAAGGGGACAAAGTTCCCGTGGTGCATGTAAAAAACATGCTGGGGAAGACAGTCTGGGTTATTCCTGCCTTCGGCGAAGGCAAACCCATGCATGGGATTGCTTTTGCTCAAGGACCTGGATGCACTTGGTGGGTAATGTGGGAGGATAGAGAAGTCCGATGTGTGCCTTAAGGAGATTTGATTTTAGGTGAAAGTAGCCAATAATTTTAATTGTATGATATTAATAGCTATAATATACTGTATGTCATCATTTCCATAGTTTGTTATATGTCATATCAAAAGTGTTGCAGTAGGAATCACCCGGATCAATGAAGAATGAACTTTGAGACCGAGTGAGGTGTGGCTGTGATAGAATCAGAACTGGCTTCAGCATCTGGCGCACAGTCAGGATCGACATTTTCAGCCCGCTGACCATGGACAGGATACACCAGCCAGGTCAGATACACCGGCTATAAACTCCAGATGTAGCATGCAGCAATCCAACACCACCACATCTCTCCTGCCCTGAAAGACTGTTAAGACAGATGGAACCCAAAATCATGGACTAAATGAACTTAACAGACATGCATCAGCCCAGGTGGAAGAACTCCCAGTTCGCTCCTGTATATAATCTCAGCATCTGTCATTCACATGTAGAAAACTCAGTGCTCTATTTAGAACAATGTTGGTGAAAGATAAGACATTTACAGGGTCCCTCTGCCCTTGAGCTGTTCCATTAGTGCATGGAAAGCACCTTGCAGCCTGTGACAAGCGCAGCAGATCAGCACTAAATCAAAAATCAGTGCCAGCCAGGGATCTAAACCACCATGAAGGTCACAGCCTTCAGCTGCATACCATCTCAATGCAAACAAAACATGCTGGATACAGGGGAATTTTCACTACTTGCAATAGGAGACAAATACATCATGCTAGAATAATCCCCCAATAGCAGTGAAATGGATAACTGATCTTTTAAATACTTTTGAGTATTTAATAAAATTTTGAAGATGGGGAATTTTGGGGTGCTTTTTATACTGTAACTGAAATGTTGGCTCTGTGCCATAGCAACCCAAAACATTAACAATTTCTCTCTCAGTGGTGGGAGAGCTCATATATTTTAAAAAGCTCGTGAATTAATTCTCTATATTTGTTTTTTTTTCCTAAATAAATGCTCCCTCTTCAGAATAATTTTCTCTTTTGAATGCCAAGAAACTTACTCAAGTGTCCTTAAGCAGTTGATTAACCTGAAAGAGATTTCAGTGAAGACACAGTTGTTGTGAACAGTATCTTGCCTAAAAAATGTAGCCCAAAGCAATGTTCAAAATTGCATACTGTAATAGCAGCACAAAGCTAAATGAGGAGAAAATAGAGGGACAGGGAGATTAAGAGGTTTAAGTAAGGCAGTCAAGCTAGTCTACTGCCTGAGTTGAAATGAGATGAAGAGATATTGAAACAGCTGGATCCGAACCGACAAAGCCATGTGCCTTCTCTCAGCCAGGCTTCAGGAGGGGAACCAGGTGTTCAGCAGTGCCGCATACCAACTCCCACGCTGGTACGTAGCTGATCTTCTCACTGGGTTCTGTGCAGGAGGTGCCCGTGTCACACACAGCTCTCCAGCCTTCCTCCACAGAAAGTGGTGTTGAAAACCATTTCCCTCTACAGGACTTCACAGGGTCAAGAGGACAGAGAAGGAAGAACAGCAATGGAGGTGAAAAAAGAAATCCTTCCCCTGTGGCCACCAGTGGCCAATCTCCCTGCCCAGCCATGGGAGCGGGAGCTCAGGGTCTCCTTTCCTCCCATGAGAGCTTGACCACTGGGGCGGTGGGTTGACTCACAGTGGACCTGAGCACATGGGTTTCTGTTTGGGATGCCCTGGCCTTCTGCAAGTTCCCTCCGGGTTCACGGAGAGCTTAGGGAAATTTGGAGGTTTGGGAGCTAAACCCCAGCATCATTCCACTGATTTAGCCCCTTCTCTTTGGAAAAAATTTGGAGCAAACTCCCTAAGTGAACTCCAGAGAAAAATGCCTTCCCTTTTCCAGGTCCCTTTCCTCAGACTTTGCTCAAGGGGAGCCCTTCTCATTCCTTCAGGATGAACTATGTGCTCTGATGGATGGAGTCTTTATTTCCCTAGCTCTACAGTAGCTTATGTTCTGCAACTAAAAAAAAAAATTATGCTGCCTATGTGTCTGTGTGTGTGGCATACAGGGTGTGTGGGAGGGCAGGATGGTTTCCCTTCTTTTGCTATCCTAAATTGCAAAGCTTGTGTGCAGCTGCATGAGAGGAGAATGAAGCCCCCTCGGGAATAAAATAACCAAAAGAGGGAAAATAGAACTGTTTCCCCTTGGAGATCTCCACCTCCTGCTTTGGGAATTTCTGTTTGAAATGTAAAATGCATAAAACAAAAGGAAAGGCTGTGAATGGGTAGTATAGAAATAACATTTATGTAATCTACATGAACAGATCTATTGAAGTGTCAAAGCTTATTTTAGCTATGGTATTTCAGCCTTTGACAGACTAATTGGCTGCATCATTAATTATACAGAAAGCTAATTTAAATAAGATACAAACCAATGCACTGAGTCAGGCTACAGGTTCATCAGTGTCCAGCAGTGGATACATTTTCTTAAGAGTGTAAGAAGCAGGGCACATACAGAAGTAATCCCTCCCGTACCGTACTTCCATGGTTCAGCCAGATGTTGAACTGTCATGTTTAAAAACCACCAATGGACCTACCTTTCATGAGACTACCTATTCCTTTCCTGAAACTATTTCAATGTACTTTCCTAAATAAAGATGAAAGACCTGCCGATGTGTTTTTGGGAAAGAAAAGTTTCTCTTAGAGGAGAATGTTTGTAAACATGAATAGCATGTTTACATTACATTGCTGTTCTAAATGCTCATTTTGCTATTAAAAAACTATGCTTATCCATGTACATCTGGCTGATTAATAGATCATTTTTATACAGGTTATGTACATCTTATTTTTATGTCAAAATTATATATATATAATCTATATATTTGCACACGCAAACACACAAGAGCTGTGAAACCTATAGTAGAGACAGGGGTATTCCTACTATCAGGTGCCAACTAAAGGCAGCGTATTTGAAAACCACGTGCTTTGAGGCCATTGCGAATAAAGGGAAACCCAACCGAGTTTTCCCCCAGCCCGAGAAGTTACCCGGGGATCGCGGAAAAACCCCAAAATGTGCCGGGAAAATGTGCGTTGTGGGCGCCTGCCACCTGGTGGCACCAGGAGACGAGCCCGAAGGGGAGGACGACACTCCAGCTCCTAGGGCGGGTTTTTCCTCCTTTAGACTGAGACTCAGGATGAGGATTTTGTCTTCGCTGTGCCAGAGCTTTCCGTAAACCCATGCGCATCTTTGAATGGCATTATTTGATTTAAATTCTCCTTAATGGCAGTTTCGTAGACTCTCAAGCGAGGGAGACGCTTGAAAAGGAGCCAGTGTGAAGTGTCCTTTCCTCTTTCCTTTTTCTTTTTCTTGTTAGTTAATAAAGTTTTTGTATTCATCATTCATCAGGAGTCAGTCTGGGAGTGTGCTCTGTTTAAACGCTCTGGCTTTTCACTCAATGCATCCCATCTGTTTTTGAAATAAATTGCAATAATCAGTATTTAATGCTAATCAATGTATTACTAAATACTCAAATTACATTAAAAGACGTGGTTTGAAAAAGCTTTCATTTGCAAATACGGTAGCTTAAAACAGGAAGCATAACTAAAAGCCATTTAGATACAGTAAGCCTAACTCTAACACTGTGGCTTATTTATAAAGTGGTTTGCAAGTTGAACTTTCTCCCACAAGGGGATATGTAAAACTCTTGTATATCAGATTTTGTTAACATCTGATGGCTGCTGCTAACAGTGTAAAAGCCTAATATTCACAACTGTGTCTCTTATTTAAATTAAAGCAATCTTAGTCCAGCTTTCTAATTTTTGTGCTCATTCTTGGGCCACAATGGGATGCACCCACGTGTGCTGAGGGAGCTGGCAGAGGTCATTGCCAAGCCACTCTCCATCATCTTTGAAAGGTCATGGAGAATGGGAGAGGTGCCTGAGGACTGGAGGAAAGCCAATGTGACGCCAGTCTTCAAGAAGGGCAAGAAGGAGGACCCGGGAAACTACAGGCCAGTCAGCCTCACCTCCATCCCTGGAAAGGTGATGGAGCAACTCATTCTGGAGGCCATCTCCAAGCATGTAGAAGAAAAGAAGGTGATCAGGAGTAGTCAGCATGGATTCACCAAGGGGAAATCATGCTTGACCAATCTGACAGCCTTCTAGGATGGCATGACTGGCTGGGTGGACGAGGGGAGAGCGGTGGATGTTGTCTACCTGGACTTCAGCAAGGCGTTTGACACTGTCTCCCACAATATCCTCATAGGTAAGCTCAGGAAGTGTGGGCTAGACAAGTGGACGGTGAGGTGGATTGAGAACTGGCTGAATGGCAGAGCTCAGAGGGTGGTGATCAGTGGCACAGAGTCTAGTTGGAGGCCTGTAGCTAGTGGTGTTCCCCAGGGGTCAGTATTGGGCCCAGTCTTGTTCAATTTATTCATCAATGACCTGGATGAAGGGACAGAGTGCACCCTCAGCAAGTTTGCCGATGACACGAAACTGGGAGGACTGGCTGATACACCAGAAGGCTGTGCTGCCATTCAGCGAGACCTGGACAGGCTGGAGGGTTGGGCAGAGAGGAACCTCATGAGGTTCAACAAAGGCAAGTGCAGGGTCCTGCACATGGGGAGGAACAACCCCATGCACTGGTACAGGTTAGGGGTTGACCTCCTGGAAAGCAGCTCTGCAGAGAGGGACCTGGGAGTCCTGGTAGACAACAAATTCACCATGAGCCAACAATGTGCCCTTGCAGCCAGGAAGGCCAATGGCATCCTGGGGTGCATTAAGAAGAGTGTGGCCAGCAGGTTGAGGGAGGCCCCATCTGGATTACTGTGTCCAGTTCTGGGCTCCCCAGTTCAAGAAAGACGAGGAACTACTGGAGAGAGTCCAGCAGAGGGCTACAAAGATGATGAGGGGACTGGAGCATCTCTCCTATGGGGAAAGGCTAAGGGAGCTGGGGCTGTTTAGCCTGAGGAAGAGAAGACTGAGAGGGGACCTCATCAATGCTTACAAATATCTCAAGGGCGGGTGTCAAGAGGATGGGGCCAGACTCTTTTCAGTGGTGCCCAGCGACAGGACAAGGGGCAATGGGCACAAACTGGAACACAGGACGTTCTGCCTGAACATGAGGAAAAACTTCTTTACTGTGAGGGTGACAGAGCACTGGAACAGGCTGCCCAGGGAGGTTGTGGAGTCTCCTTCTCTGGAGATATTCAAAACCCGCCTGGACGCGGTCCTGTGCAGCCTGCTCTAGGTAAACCTGCTCTAGCAGGGGGGGTTGGACTAGATGATCTCCAGAGGTCCCTTCCAACCCCTACCATTCTGTGATTCTGTGTGTGATCCTAACATATGAATTTGCATGAAGAGTTTTATGAATCACAGTGAAAGCAATTTGAATAAGCTTTTCAGTCAGTGCTACATCTTAGTGCCTGATTTAGATAATTCATTGTCTAAGGGTCTCTTCTGGACTCTGCCTCTCCTTTTCAGGGGGCCTGGTCTATCGAACTGGCTGTCCCTGATGGTGTGGCCACAGTCTCTCCACTCCAGCATATCACTTCGCAGGAGGGTCCCACGCAGGGCCCTTGGGACGCTGCTCCCATCACCGAGGTGGCCCCACTCCCCAGCCCACGGAGGCCCTACAGCGTTGTTTGTGCTGCCACGTTAGGCATGTAGTATAGGGTCATTTGTACTTGTTTACTTTCCCCAACGCAGTGGTGTTGCACGTCATGGAAGTGCATGTGCAGAAATTTTACAGGCAGGTCATAACCTCTGTGCCTGACCTCATGGCCCTGAACACAGGAATGGACACACTGATGGGGAGCGGTGGAGAGGAGATCCAGCTGGGAAGATGAATGCTGAGACATTCTGCAAATAGAGGCGGCCCTTCATGGTCTCAGGCCAAGGTTAGCCATTGCCTTTCTTGTCTCTTTTTGCCTTGTTTTCTTGTTCACACTCCTGCTACCCTCACTGGACAGACTGCTTGATGAAGCCATCTCTTCTCCATGGTGGAGCAGCCCTACCTGGAAACCCTGGGTACTGCAGGCAAGGGCAGATAGGAGAGGGAGCTGCAACCACTGCAGCCGTTGCTCACGAGGAGTGGAAGCTTAGGAGGTGCTTATCCCCATGGCTAGAGCTGCCTGTGTGAGAACAGCCACCACAAGTCCCATCCTTCCCTGAAAATGGAAACTATCTTTTGATAGTGTTGTAGTTTTCCTTCAACTGGCAGCATTAGCTCAGTTTGTGTTTAGTTTGACAAAACACTTTTTCTTTCCCCATGCTGTGTTATAGAAAATCCTTGATGTTTCAGGATGTAAGTCAAACTCTAAACACAGTTATTTGAAAAGCAGCTTACTCCCCTACCCGAGAAGAAGGTCAAGTCATAACTGCAAGGGAGGTAGTTTCTGGTTTGCTTTTTTTTTTTTTTCTTTTGCAGCTTCCTATGAAGTAACCAGTGAAATTTACTGAGTGGCCTCAGAGTAGAAGGACCAGGAGGCCAATTTATGATAAAGTCAGCTGTGCTCTACGGGGATCTCTTGGGTCCTCACATATTTGCTGTAGTTTCCACACCCTTAGGAAATATGGCACCATTTTGAATGAATTTGGGACTAAGAAGGAGAAAATCTGGGACAGTTTTCACTGGACCTCTTTCAAATGACCATTTGATGACATATTATTAAATGTTTGATGGCTTTGCCACAGTTTCCATCAGAATTTGAGCGCAGACGATTTAGTAGCTAAGTTTTGCCCCAACTTCTCAGATGTCCTGAAACTCAGACCTGGTCTTTAAAAATGTGAGCAAATCTCCCAGGAGCTAAAAGTGAGAGCAAGGTTAAAACAAACCCTGTGAACCAAAACTGTCGAGTTCCACGTGGCTCTATTTGTGACACCAGTGCTACAGCTCAATAGCCCTGTAACACCACATATAATGCAGAGAGAGAGCGAGTGAGCAAGCGCTACTGATCTACTATCATGCATTTATGTTCAAACATATGGAAACATTCCCCTTCTTGCTCTGTAAGGTTAATAAAAGTATGTCCTGGTTTAGGCCAGGATGGAGCTAGTTTTGTTTTCAGCAGCTCCTATGTTTTGGCTTTAGTGTGAGAAGAACGGTGATAGCACACTGATGTTGCTGGTTGCTGCTGAACCACCAAGGACATTTTGTTGTTTTCCAGGTTCTGCTAACGTGCAGATGCAAAACTTGGGAGGGGTAGAGACAGAATAGTTGATCCAAACTGGCCAAAGGGAGTATTCCATACCATAGACGTCATGCCCGATACAAGTGAGAGTCGGTCGGGGGGGGGCCACTAGTCTTTTTAGGCTTTTGAGATTTTTTTAGGCTTTTGAGGCTTTTGGACCCTTAACTTGCCTTAATCCTTAAGCTTCCCTTCGGGTTGCTTTTTGTTTCCCTATTTTTACCTTTTTGTTTTTCATTTGTTTGGCTGTTGGTTCCCTCGCCTGCTTTCCCTGGAACTTGCTGTTCTGGGGTAGCTGGGGGGAATACCCCTGCTCCCTGCCTGCTGCTCGGGACGGGCTGTATCAGTCGTTGGGTGGTGAGAAATTGTGTATCGTTTGTTGTTATATATTCTATTTTCCTTGTATATATTATCATTATTATCATTATTAATATATTTTCATATTTTTCCTTTGCTGTGCTGGTGAGCTGTTTTTATCTCAACCCGCGAGTCTTCCCTTCTCTCCAATTCTCCTCCCCACCCCAACAGGGAGTGGGGGAGTGAGCGAGTGGCTGCGTGGTATTGGGTTACAATTTGGGGTTAAACCACGACAAAGTATTTTGGGAAATAAAAAGCTGAGAAGTAACTAAAAACTCTGTCCTGATTTCAGCCACAATGGAGCTAATTTTCTTTCCAGTAGCTACTGTGTTTTGGATTTAGTATGGGATTTGGTATATGAAGAATGGTGATAATACACTGATGTTACTAGTTGCTGCTAAGTGATCAAAGACATCTTCCAGCTTCCCAGGTTTTGCTAATGTGCAGGTGCAAAACCTTGGGAGGGGTACAACCAGTACAGTTGATTCAAACTGGCCAAAGAGAGTATTCCATACCGTCGACATCATGCCCAGTATAAGTGGGGGTCAGCCAGTGAGCCAAGTTCCTTTTTTGCCCTTTTTCATTCATCCCTTGCTGCCCTTTTTTCCCTCTTTTTGTTCGTTCGGGCCTTTTTGTTCATTTGTTCGGCTGTTTGTTCCCTCGCCTGCTCTCTCTGGAACTTGCTGTTCTGGGGTAGCTGGGGGGGGAATATTCCTGTTCCCTGACTGCTGCTCGGGACGGGCTGTATCGGTCGTCGGGTGGTGAGAAATTGTGCATAGTTCATTTTATATATTCTATTATCCTTATATATTATTATTATCATTATGCATATATAATATAATTAATTTTTTTTCTTTGCTGTCCTGGTGAACTGTTTTTATCTCAACCTGTGAGTTTTCCTTTCTCTCCAGTTCTCCTCCCCACCCCACTGGGGAGAGGGGGGAGTGAGTGAGCAGCTGCGTGGTATTGTGTTACAATTTGGGGTTAAACCACAACAAACTCCTACTTTCTCCTGGAGAAGAAACAAGAGGCACAAGCATACAACCAAGACTTCACGAGGATGCAAGCCTGTTAGAGAAACAGATGGATTATAGGGCTGAGGGGCATACTTGCCCACATGCCATGGAGCTCTGAAGGAAGGTTAAACTGATGAACTAGTTGTGATTTCCCTGTTGGTTCCTTGTGTGTGGCACTTAAGGGGTCGATAGCACAAGTTTAGGCCCTCCCAGGGGTACCCTGGGCAGGGTGACACAGCCCCTCATCCCTCTTGGTAGGCAGAAGCCATGCATGAGCTTCTCCCAGGAGGCACTTTTCACTGCCACATGCTTATAAGTTGAGTGCCCACTTCTGGGTCGAAAGTAACAGCTTGGTTTGACTCCTCCTTCGCAAAGCAGCGCTCTTCCCTCACATCATAGAATCATAGAACAGTTTGGGTTGGAAGGGACCTTTAAAGGTCATCTAGTCCAACCCCCCTGCAATGAGCAGGGACATCCTCAACTAGATCAGGTTGCTCAGAGCCCCGTCCAGCCTGACCTTGAATGCTTCCAGGGATGGGGCATCTACCACCTCTTTGGGCAACCTGTTCCGGTGTTTCACCACCCTCATTGTGAAAAACGTCTTCCTTAAGTCTAGTCTAAATCTCCCCTCCTTTAGTTTAAAACCATTACCCCTTGTCCTATCACAACAGGCCCTGCTAAAAAGTTTGTCCCCATCTTTCTTATAAGCCCCCTTTAAGTATTGAAAGGCTACAATAAGGTCTCTCCGGAGCCTTCTTTTCTCCAGGCTGAACAACCCCAACTCTCTCAGCCTGTCTTCAGAGGAGAGGTGCTCCAGCCCTCTGATCATTTTTGTGGCCCTCCTCTGGACCCACTCCAGCAGGTCCATGTCCTTCTTGTGCTGGGGGCTCCAGAGCTGGATGCAGTACTCCAGGTGGGGTCTCACCAGAGTGGAGTAGAGGGGCAGAATCACCTCCCTCCACCTGCTGGCCACACTTCTTCTGATGCAGCCCAGGATACAGTTGGCCTTCTGGGCTGCGAGTGCACATTGCTGGCTCACATCCAGTTTTTCATCCACCAGGACCCCCGAGTCCTTCTCGGCAGGGCTGCTCTCAATCCCTACATCCCCACTGATACCGGGGGTTGCTCAGACCCATGTGCAGGACCTTGCATTTGTCATTGTTGAACCTCATGAGGTTCATATGGGCCCACTTCTCGAGCTTGTCCAGGTCCCTCTGGATGGCATCCCGGCCCTCAGGTGTGTCCACCTGTCGTGGTTCAGCCCCAGCCGGCAGCTGAGCCACACGGTCGCTCGCTCACCCCCCACCTCCCAGCAGGACGGGGGAGAGAATTGGGACAAAGAAAGGCAAAACTCCTGGGTTAACAACAACAACAGTTTAACCAGACAACAAAGGGAAAGAAAAACAAAACAAACAAGAAACCCCAACAATAACAACAACAGAGTGTACTTAGCAGTGCTTCCCCATACAGGTCGCTCCCCACCCGGAGCCCCGACGCCCAGCCCGCTTCCCACCCCTCCGGTCATCTCCCTCTATATAGTGAGCGTGATGGTCACATGGTATAGAAAAGACCCTGGCCAGCTTCTGGTGAAAATTAACCCTATCCCAGTGGCGACCAGGACACCACCGCACCACTCAGCTTGGTGTCGTCCGCAAACTTGCTGAGGATGCACTCGATCCTGCTGTCTATGTCATTGATGAAGATATTAAACAGTGCTGGTCCCAATACAGACCCCTGAGGGACACCACTTGTCACCAACCTCCATCTGGACATTAAGCCATTGACCACTACCCTCTGGATGCAACCATCCAACCAATTCCTCATCCACTAAACAGTCCACCCATCAAATCCATCTCTCTCCAATTTAGAGAGAAGGATGTTGGGAGGGACTGTGTCAAAGGCCTTACAGAAGTCCAGATAGATGACATCCATAGCTCTTCCCTTGTCCGCTGATGTAGTCCCTCCATCATAGAAGGCCACTAGTTTGGTCAGGCAGGACTTGCCCTTGGTGAAGCCATGCTGGCTGTCTCCAATCACCTCCCTGTCCTCCATGTGCCTCAGCATTGCTTCTAGGAGGATCTGCTCCATGATCTTCCCAGGCACAGAGGTGAGGCTGACAGGGCGGTAGTTCCCAGGGTCCTCCTTCCTACCCTTTTTAAAAACGGCTACAATGTTTCCCTTTTTCCAGTCCCCAGGGACTTCACCTGACTGCCATGACTTTTCGAATATCATGGAGAGTGGCTTGGCAACTCCATCAGCCAATTCCCTCAGGACTCTGGGATGCATGTCATCAGGTCCCATAGACTTATGTATGTTCAGGTTCCTCAGGTGGTCACGAACCTGATCTTCTCTTACAGTGGGAGGGACTTTGCTGCCCCAGTCCCTGCCTTGCAGACCATCCACTCGAGAGGTGTGGGAAGAGACACTGCCAGTGAAAACTGAGGCAATAAAGTCATTGAGTACCTCAGCCTTCTCCTCGTCCATTGATACCAATTTGCCACTCCTGCTCATCGGGTGGGTACGCTTTCTTTGACCTTCCTTTTCTGGCTGACATACCTGTAGAAGCCCTACAGATACCCCCCAGATGTAAAGAATCAAGAATTGTGCAGGGATCACACATTTGTAGGGAATTGGACAAAATGTAATAAGACCAGGACAATCTGGTCGAACCTTAAATTAAGTTGGATTGGACCAAATTCCTTAGGAGTGTTTTGGTTGTGTGGAACAAAAGCCTACAAGGCATTACCTCCACAATGGGGAGGAATATGTACTCTGGGTTTACTCTTGGTAAATTTAGAAATCCTTCCAAAAACAGTGGACACGCCTATATGGCATCAAAGTTATTTGACCTGAATACGAAGAACATTAAACCCTTTAATAGAACGACCTTCAAAGTTTCATTCTTTCATACAATGGTTTATTCCAGCTTTAGGAGTAAGTGAATTAGAAAAGGCAATCTTAAATATATCAGGAGAAAATGAAAAGCTAGCAAATTATACGGCACAAGGTTTAACAACTTTGCAAACTGAAATAACTGAACTATCAAAAATCACTTTACAAAACCGAATGGCATTGGACATGATTTTAGCTTCTCAAGGTGGAGTCTGTACTGTTCTGAATGTGAGTTGTTGTATGTACATAGATCGCACGGGAGAATTGTTAACTGATGTACATAAAATTTGGGAAGTGAGTTCGACCATGCAGAAAGTACAGCAAGATGACACGGTGTGGGGATTCTCTGAAACTTTTTCATGGTTGACCTCATGGTTTCCCAGCCTCTCTACTTGGATGAAGAAAATGATTTTAATTTTAGTGGTAATATTATTTGTGATAGTTTGTAGTTTGGTTTTAGTTCAATGTTGTATTACTTGTTGCTCTCATATGATGAGGAAAATAGAAGACGCAGCCTGGAGTTATAATAAATAATTAACTGCAGGTGTGCAGATAAAACAAAAGGAGGGAATTAAAAAAGGAATGCTTGACTAGTAGACAATTAAGCGGAATGAACCAAGCTACTAGGCTGCTTAATAGGCCACAGAGTACTGGTCTTAGCCTAGCCCCCTGTATAGCCCTACCCAAGGCTGGCTTAAAACCCAGTCAAGCTTAGACAGTTAAGACAGTTTAATAAAAGACGATAGATTAATAAAAACAGGTGGCTTAGATAAAAGAGTCCTTAGGTAGGTAGAAAATGTTGCTCAAGCGCAGGTTAATAAAACATCTTGAAGACTTCTAAGAAAACCTTGGAATAAAAAATGAGGACATTGGTGAAACTAAAACCGGACCTGAAACCAGGAGAGAAGAAAGGCGCTGAGAACCGAGAACAATTGTGGACTCTGTAAATGATGATTTTGAAAAATGAAAAGGTTAATGGGAAACTTTTATAACCATTGTAATTGTGTAAGAAAAAGGTATATAAACTGTATGTGAACACTGATGATTTGCCATTCACTGAGGTGGTGGCCCAACTCTGAGTTGTGTATAAAGCAAACCTAGTGGTACCCACGCTGTGTTCTGAACATTTCCTTTTCACCCTTCTTGTTATTCTTTGCATCCCTTGCCAAGTTCAGCTCCAGCTGCCCCTTGGCCTTCCTGACCCCATCCCTACACAACCAGGCAGCGTCCCTATACTCTTCCCAGGATACCTGTCCCTGCTTCCACTGCCTGTGCATTTCCTTCCTGCCCTTTAGTTTGACCAGCAGGTCTCAACTCAGCCATGCCAGTCTCTTGCCACCTTTGCCCAATTTCTTGCACCTGGGGATTGAGAGCTCTTGTGCTCTGTGGAAAGCCTCCTTAAAGATCTGCCAGCTCTGTTCTGCTCCCTTGTCCCTGAGGGCAGTTTCCCAGGGGGTCCTATTGACTAACTCCCTGAAGAGCTGGAAGTTTGCTTTCCTAAAATTCAGGGTCCTGACCTTACTCTTCGCCTGACCCATATCCCTCAGGACTGTGAACTCCGCCAGCGCATGATCACTGCGGCCCAGGCTGCCTCCAATCTTGACGTCACCGATTAGCTCACTCCTGTTGGTGACCATCAGGTCCAGTATAGCATCCCCTCTGGTGGGGCTGTCTATTACCTGGCTTAAGAAGTTCTCCTCCATGCACTCCAGGAGTCTCCTGGATTGCCTACAGCTCGCCGTGCTGCTATTCCAGCAGATGTCAGGGTGGTTGAAGTCCCCCAGCAGGATGAGAGCCTGAGAGTGCAATGCCTCCTGTAGCTGGAGCAAGAAGGCTTTGTCAATAGGCTCCCCTTGATCGGGCGGCCTGTAGTAGACCCCAACCACAAGGTTCCCTTTGTTGCCTCGGTCTCTGATTCTTACCCATAAGCTTTCAACCTGCTTGTGGCTATTCTTCAGAGACAGCTCCTCACACTCTATCCATTTCTTGATGTAGAGGGCAACACCTCCACCCCTCCTTCCTCGCCTGTCCCTTCTGAACAGCCTGTAGCCATCAATAGCCGCACTCCAGTCATGGGATTCGTCCCACCAAGTTTCAGTAATGGCAACTAGGTCATAGCTTTCTAGCAGCATGGTGGCTTCTAACTCCTCCTGTTTGTTGCCCATGCTGCGGGCGTTAGTGTAGAGGCCCTTCAGCTGGGCTGTCGGCCATGTCACCTTCATGGAGGAACACCCCTTAATTCCTTTGAGGTCTTTCACTGGTGTTTCCCTGTTGGCTCCTATTAGCTCAGGAGCCTCTGGCTCCTCTCTGTAAGGCTTCAAGCATGCTGCAGTGTACCCAGCACATCTCGGAGCAACAGGCTGAGGGCCCTTGCTAGCACCCCATCCCTCAAGCCTTGGTGTGTCATCCCACAGCTTGTCACGGGCAAGCCTGATATTATCCCCCTGCCCCTTCAAGTCTAGTTTAAAGCTCTGTCAATGAGCCCCACTAGCTCGTGGGCAAAGACCCTCTTCCCCCTTTGAGAAAGGTGTACCCCATCTGACGCCAGTTGACCTGGTACCGTGTAGGCCATCCCATTGTCAAAAAACCCAAAATTGTGGTGGTGACACCAGCCATGGAGCCATGTATTAATAGACTGGACCCTTTTGTTTCTGCCAATGTCGCTGCCTGCAACTGGAAGGAGGGAGGAAAAGATAAACTGTGCTCCAGATTCCCTTATTGACCCTCCCAAGGCCCTGAAGTCTCTTTTGATTGCCCTCGGACTATGCGTTGCAGCTTCATCGCCACCCACATGGAAGAGCAGTAGCAGGTAATAGTCCGAGGGCCGTACCAGGCTAGGAAGTTTCCTAGTGATGTCCTTAACCCAGGCGCCAGGGAGGCAGCAGACCTCCCTAAGCGTAGGATCTGTCTGGCATATAAGACCCTCTGTTCCCTTCAGAAGGGAGTCACCTATGTAAGAGACTGAAAAGCTGAAAGAGTTAATGTCTCAAACATTCAGCAAAGGAGGACCTTTAAGGTGGTGTGAGAAACTGCGAAGTGGAATGAACTATTGTCTCAAACACTTGGCAAAGGCAGAAGGAGTGTTAACCCACCAACAAGATAAGGTGCAACTGGAAAGGAAGATCTTGTGGAGGCAGGATAGTGCTTTTCTGGGCCTTATCTTGGGTAATTGTTTCAAAAAATGAACAAGCTTGAGACAGCATCGCCCCTGCATCTCTGACAGGAGGGGGGGGCAGCAGCACTGAAATCACTAGCCTCAAACCCCCCAACCCCTCAAACCCCCCAACCCATTTTGAGAAGGTTCGAGAACAACAGACTACGCATGCGAAGTAATTAGCATATGCAGTGGGACTAGTCAATAAATAGTGCAACTCAGAAGGGCTGGCTGCGCGCTCCCACCATCCGAAGGAACCAGACCAGAGACATCGCTGGAACCCAGGGTGGTGATCTTTCCTTTACCTCTATCTTTCCTCTGTCTCCACCTTTTAATTCAGCCCAAGGGTATACATGATATACTCCTTTAGACATAAACCGTTGACCAAGTCTGAGACTAGGACTGGACTCAGCCGCACCTAGACTCCTCTCTGAGAAGGAGTTTAGAAAGCAAGGGGGTCCTTTCCAAACCTCATGACTCAACGGGAGGGTCTCCCTGAACTCCGAGTGAAGTTCACCACTCGGTCTGCCACAACCTACAACTATAACCCTTCTCTTCTTCCTCATGGGGGTGGTCGTGATACAAGGGGTAGGCTTTTCTGGCCCCGGCAACGCCTCTGGTGTAGATGGACCATCATCCACATCCTCTGTTGACTGGCCTTCCACATCCAGAGCCTCATACCTGTTGTATAGAGGCACCTGGGAAGGCAAGGTGGGCAAGCAGGGGGTACACCTGCCACCCCAAGCATAGACTTGCCTGCATTCCCTCCTTTCCTTTAAGCTACTGCCTTTATCCTGGCAGGGGGAGGAGACAGGACCCCTTTGACCTTGGGTGTTTTCTGGTGACTTTTCCTGTTTCTGTCTCAGGGAGGCCAGAGCATGGTTCCACCAGTCTGTCTCTTGCTCAGACTCCCTGATGCTCCTCAACCTTTCTACCTCCTCCTGTAGCTCTGCCACCAGGCTGAGCAGATCATCCACCTGCTCACACCTCACATAGCCACTCTCACTGCTGCCATCCATTGCCAGTGAAAGGCTCTGGCACTCCCTGCAGCCTGAGACCTGCACGGCTGCATATTTTTGTGGGAGTTCCATCTGGGTAGCCATGTGCAGAGACCGTGTTTTTTTGCCAGGTGGACACCATACCTGGGCTCCTTCTGAGAGGGCAAGGACCACCAACTGTACTCAACTCCTGAGCCGGTAGGGTGACTACGCCCTGACTACACCCCCCCTGCATGCCCTGCCGTGCAAACTGCCACACCACGCCCTGTTTGCCCTCTCTGGTCGCTGGTGTTCCCCAGACTGCTTTTTGTAGGTGTGGGGGGTGGCTGCCGTTGCCCTGGCAACGCCCAGGCCTCATCAGCAGCTCTCGCGAGAGCTGCCGGCTCCTGGCGGGTCTCCCCGCTGCCCTGGCGGTTCCCTGCCTCAGGAAACCCCCTGTGCGCCAAGATCTGCTGCTCCGCTGCGGATCGTACCGGCTCCGGAGCAGCTCCCCTCGGCGAATGAAGCCTGAGGTTTGCCCTTAACCTTCCGGGGTTTTCGGTGATGGCACTGTGTTTGGTGACTGAGATTGCCCTCAAGGAATTTTTTTTAATCATCTCATCTAATCAAATTGAAAAAGTTAAAGTAACAACTAGGTTTGGAACGAAGATTCCTATTTATAGAGGATTTATTTACAGTGCCTTTGAAAGTACTGTTTAATATGCAAGGTAAACAAATTAAAAATTCCAGCTTGTGCCATTCACAAATTAGAAAAGACCCCCTGCCTGCCCTGAGAGTGATAATGATGTAAAAGCTGAGAGGAGCTGAAGCCTCTCGGGAAAAGAGAGTGGTTCAGAAGGGCTTTTATTGAATGTACCAATCTGTTTGTCTTTGACAGGCTCTTTGTCTAACTTGGGAGATGACAAGAGGAGCTGAGCCGTCTTGCAAAGGTGGGGATGTCTGTCTACACTGAGCTGCAAGCTTTATGTATTTGTCATTTTGTATTCGCTTAACTGCTGGTACCTCTTGGCTGCCTGAGACCAGGGAAAACACTCCCCATCGCCTGCAGCTATGGGGAGAGAGAAGCAGCAGCCTGGGTGAGTATCAAAAAGTGACACAAGAAAGGTCTTAAATCACAAATCCAGTAACTCCATTTTGCTTCACAGCTGTTTTCATCACAAAAGTTGTCTCTTATCCAGAGCTGAGAAAGCAAAAAGGTCATCCAGCAAACTGTGCGTCCAAATCTCACTCAAAGGCTGTCATGGGGAGCAGAGCGCAAGTGGTGGCAGCGTTGGTATCAACTGCAGGAACGCATTGGTGTGGTCTGAAGGCTGAGCTGAGTGTCTTGGTGCTGCCAAGGACCACATATAGGAGCCAGCCTTCTCTCCAACACACACCGACCCTTGGCCTCCAAACCACACTGCTGCTCAGGAAAGGCTATCCTGTATTTTTTTTGGCTCAGCTGGGCTGGTTTTGGGGTTATGCAAATCCACTGGGGATTCTTATACCTTGCACAAGAAGACAAAGCTCTGTCCCCGGGGATGCATTCACAATTTTCCTTGACTCTGTCAAGAATTTGAGTGAAGTTCTGGCCCCACTGAAATAAAAAAGATCTGCACCATCAACTGCAGATAATGCCAAGATAGATAACCAGATGGATATCCAGGTGGGTATCCATGGAAATCCAGATGGTTATCTAGGAAGTGCAGATGGGGGAGCCTGGCCATTCTTTGGCTGGTGTACCAAAGAAAAAGAAGAATTTCCCTCATCTTTTTCCTTTGCTTCTCTTGAATTCTCACTTGGATCCAGAATTGATCCAGCTAAGATACCATGTGGACACAACTACTGCTACAACAAAAAAAAAGAGATGGTGGTTTCAAGCCCATATTCACAAAGCAGCATTTGCAGAAGTTGCAATAAATAAAATTGCTCAACAATCAAATGTGATTTTAAAAGCTGCTGCTGGAGAAGACCTTACTGGCAGTGTAGCAAGTTGGCTGGTTAGTGGCAGAGCTGCTTCAGCTGTTTTGGAAGCCTGCACATTTCAAAAGCTGTTCCTGATTTTTGGATATCTGTTTAGAAACCCCTTGAGATGCGTTTTCCAGAGGCACTGAGCACCAACAGCTGTGGACAACCCTCCTTTGGTGGGCAGTGCTCAGCACTTTTGAAAGTGGACCTAAAGCCTGGCATCCCAAATCAAAACACCCCAAAATGTGTTCATTTAAGATGGAAGCTACTGAGCTTTGTTCTGGAATTTAGAGCCTTGGTAGTTCTTGATGGGAAACATGTCTAACTGCTGAACATGTGTCTAGGAGAGAAGAACAAGAGATTGACCAAAGATTTCCTTTTTAAGCTCTTAACTGAGTGAGTCCTTGCCACTTCTCTCTCATCTCCACCCTTTCCCTAGTTCATGCCCAGGAGGCTCCTCTTAGGCCCGCCAGGGTGCTGAATGTGGTCAAAGATGCTGGGCCACAATGCTGCCTCGTTTGGATCTGACCAAGAGCACAACTCTCTCTCCATCAGTTTTGAAGGACCTCAGAGAGGGGAGAAGAGCTATGGGCTTGATATTTCCCCCTTCCCTGACAACAAGTATTGGGAGCTGTGGCTAGCCCCAGGACAGGATCATGTTCTTTTTGTCCCCTAATTCATTCAGTCAGGTTGAGGCTGCCTATCTGGTGGCTTTTTGTAAAGAAGCAGCCCATGTCTGTGAACAGCGATAACTGGGCTTTTTGTCTCTTTGGCTGCATGCTGCACAACTGTCGTGGTTTAACCCCAAATTGTAACCCAATACCACGCAGCCGCTCGCTCACTCCCCCACTCCCCGCTGGGGTGGGGAGGAGAATTGGAGAGAAAGGAAAACTCGCAGGTTGAGATAAAAACAGCTCACCAGGACAGCAAAGGAAAAATATGAAAATATATTAATAATGATAATAATGATAATATATACAAGGATAATAGAATATATAAAAACAAACGATACACAATTTCTCACCACCCAACAACCGATACAGCCCGTCCCGAGCAGCAGGCAGGGAGCAGGGGTATCCCCCCCAGCTACCCCAGAACAGCAAGTTCCAGGGAAAGCAGGCGAGGGAACAAACAGCCAAACAAATGAAAAACAAAAAGGTAAAAATAGGGAAACAAAAAGCAACCCGAAGGGAAGCTTAAGGATTAAGGCAAGTTAAAGGTCTCAAAAAACCTCAAAAGCCTAAAAGATCTAGAGGCCCCCCCGACCGACCCTCGCTTATATCGGGCATGACGTCTATGGTATGGAATACTCTCTTTGGCCAGTTTGGATCAACTATCCTGTCTCTACCCCTCCCAAGTTTTGCATCTGCACGTTAGCAGAACCTGGAAAACAGCAAAATGTCCTTGGTGGTTCAGCAGCAACCAGCAACATCAGTGTGCTATCACTGTTCTTCTCACACTAAAGCCAAAACATAGGAGCTGCTGAAAACAAAACTAGCTCCATCCTGGCCTAAACCAGGACAGCAACAAAATGCTAAAACCATCAGACTGGGAACAGAAGCATCCACTAATGTTTCTTGATGGTTTTGATATAAGTATCATCATCTGAACTAGGTTATGCTTTACTATGGCTGAGTTCCCCCAGCTGAAACAGGACCCATATTATCTGCTGATGAATTCAAGATATGTAAGACTCTACCAAAGCAGCTGATCATTGGTTTTTAGAAACTTGTGTTCAGCTGAGATATGAGCTTTAATCACAGAATCACAGAATAGTAGGGGTTGGAAGGGACCTCTGGAGATCATCTAGTCCAACCCCCCTGCCAGAGCAGGTTTACCTAGAGCAGGCTGCACAGGACTGCGTCCAGGCGGGTTTTGAATATCTCCAGAGAAGGAGACTCCACAACCTCCCTGGGCAGCCTGTTCCAGTGCTCTGTCACCCTCACAGTAAAGAAGTTTTTCCTCATGTTCAGACGGAACTTCCTGTGTTCCAGTTTGTGCCCATTGCCCCTTGTCCTGTCGTTGGGCACCACTGAAAAGAGTTTGATCCCATCCTCTTGACACCCGCCCTTGAGATATTTGTAAGCATTGATGAGGTCCCCTCTCAGTCTTCTCTTCCTCAGGCTAAACAGCCCCAACTCCCTCAGCCTTTCCCCATAGGAGAGATGCTCCAGTCCCTTAATCTTTATCAACTGGTCTCAGCAGTCCACAGATCCTACATTTTGGTCATCTCAGAACCAGAAGTTAAGTTTTTACTTATGTGGGTTCCCTCAAGTACAATCCTCTCACAAAATCTCACACATGTGTATGGTGTCTGGTAGACACCACCCTCTGATTCCTTATGTAATTGATGATGAATAGCGAGATCAGGTGAGACTATGCCACAGGGCTTGCATTCTCACAGGTCTGTGGACAAAAGAGGAGGCTTAAACAGCTATGCAAGCTTGCAGCATTAGTATGGTAAAGAGGTGAGGATGGAGAGACCAGCTGCTGAGGTGGAGAGCAAGAATATATTTGGGAAAGAACAAAAAAAAAATTGGAAGTACAGGAAAGTACTTAGTTGCTCACTTTGCTGACTTGACTCGGAATGAAGGAATTAGCTATTGAAATCTAGCAGAAAAAGACACACCATAATCCTTGTGGCTGGATGTTATAGACAGACAAATTTCAAGAAGTTTTTAAACATTTTTAAATCATAGAATCATAGAATGTCTCAAGTTGGAAGGGACCCATAAGGATCATCGAGTCCAACTCCAACCTCACCAAATAGTGAGGTGAATCAAACCCTGGAGTAGCTTGACCAGATATGTGCTAGATTCTGTCACGCGAGACCCCCTACATGGAGAGCAGCTGCCTTTATGAAGACTTGCTGCAGCTTGCGTGGAAGCTTGCTATAGAAATGGTTGGGTGAAGTTTTCTGGTCTGTGTTACATGGAAGATGAGAGTTACTGAACATAGTAGCTCCTTCTGGCTTAAAACTTTTTTTCTGAAGAGCTGGACTTTTGTAGGAAGAATGCCTGGGAGAAAAGAAGAGGAAAGTTTAGAAAGGACTGAAAGCCTATTAAAATGTCCTTTGAGCCAGGACACCTTGGAGATCTCAGTGCATTACTCAAGAAAGCATTATTGAAAGAAGAGATAACCTGGCCTGGTGGTTGTATCAACACAGCCTGTCCTATTCTAAGAGGAAAGTGAGAGAGGAGGAATACGATTCTGAGGATCCCTGTTTAGGCAGGGGAACTGATTCTCCTGAAATTCATGCTGCTTTTACACTGGCTTTGTTCTTTTGACTAAGGCTCCCAGTCTCATTGGTCACCCATCTTAACTGTTTTTGTGCCCTTTTTTTTGCCATTCTCGCCATGAAGGGAATAGTGTAAGAGAACAAGCTCTTGGGAATCATTCACGCACTAAGCAGAAGACTGCAGCTATCACCTAACTTTCCTTGCAGCATCTGCATGTACTTGCTCTGAAAGACAACCAAGGCAAATTTCATATGGGAGGAGGCAAGGAAAGCCAGCACAGCAACAGGACAAATGACACATCTGGTTAGCTGGCACTCGAACACACTATGCTACACCATCCAGACTCTTCTGCCAGAAATTAGCCTTGAGAGCAACACACTTAAACTTCCAGCTGTACGTTGTGCAAGGATTTATGAGATCGAGGCCAAAGAAAATGAATGGATGAAATAATGAAATACTTTCAAGGATTTGGCTTTAATCTGTTATTCTGAGTGGGAAGATTCCTCTTGAATAATGGAAAGGGTATGCTGAGGGAATGAAGGCACGGACTCCGGCATAGGTGGAAAGCGGAGACGCTTTAATGCACACTTACAGGGGTTTATAAAGCTTCCTTATCTACTACACGCGCTCTAACACCTGTTCACGCGACTGGCATGCATAGTTACAGCTTTGAGATTGGTAATTCTCTTCTGTCCACGCGAAGGGCAAACATTTCTTGATTGGTACAATTAAACATAACAAAGAAATTCTTTAGTGTAACAACAAACTTCTTTCTGGTTCTGACTGCTTCTGGTTACTCTTGTTTACCTTACTGTGTCCCTTCATTGACCTTTACAGCACTGCTGTTTCAATTACTGTACTGCTGTTACAATCAGCTCTAACCTGTCGTAAAACAGGTCACCTACAGTATGCCACATGAAAACCAGTATTAGCATGTGGCCCACATAGCATTTGAGCAATGTACTTAAACACAAACTTGTCTTTTAATATTTTGGTGAGACAATTCAGACAGTGCACATTGGAAATGTGATGGAAATACTTTGCCAGATTGGACCTTGGCAAATAAACGGTGAAATTTCCCTGTCACTCCCTCCCTCAGTTCAGAGATCAGAGCAAGGTATATGCATCTTTTATTCTCATCTAATTGTATGGCTGAAGTGGGTACCTAGTGGCCTTGTGCCAGCTTGGTGCACCAGGACGGGAGCATAGGAAGGGATTTCCCTAGAGCAGCCACCTCTGTCTCTAGAGGCCCTTTTTGAGGCTGCTCATGTGCCATTACACAGACACTTAGGGGCTTTTCCCACTAAAACTTCACTTCTGATTAAAAATCCTTCTAATTTCCCAGTGTTGTGGTTTAACCCCAGATGGTGACTGAATACCATGCAGCCGCTCACTCACTCCCCCACTCCCCGGTGGGGTGGGGAGGAGAATCGGAGAGAAAGGAAAACTGGCGGGTTGAGATAAAAACAGTTCACCAGGACAGCAAAGGAAAAATATAAAAATATATTAATGATAATAATAATAATATATATAAGGATAATAGAATATATGAAACAAACGATGCACAATTTCTCACCACCCAACGACCGAAACAGCTTGTCCCGAGCAGCAGTCAAGGAGCAGGGATATTCCCCCCTAGCTGTCCCAGAACAGCAAGTTCCAGAGAGAGCAGGTGAGGGAACGAACAGCCGAATGAACGAACAAAAAGGCCTGAACGAACGGAAAAAGGAAAAGCAGGGAACAAAAAGCAACCAGAAGGGAAGCTTAAGGGAAAATGGCCCACCAGCCGACCCTCACTTATACCGGGCATGATGTCCATGGTATGGAATACTCTCTTTGGCCAGTTTGGATCAACTATTCTGGCTCTACCCCTCCCAGGTTTTTGCACCTGCACATTAGCAAAACCTGGGAAACTGCAAAATGTCCTTCATTGTTTAGCAGCAAGCAACAACATCAGTGTACTATCACCATTCTTCACACACTAAATCCAAAACACGGTAGCTGCTGGACACAAAACTAGCTCCATCCCAGCCTAAACCAGGACACCCAGCCACCTTCTAGTGTCTCTATGATACACTAGGGAGAGCTGTTCTCCCCTTTCCACTTGTGTTTGGTTGAGCTGAATTTCTGGTGTCATCTGGTGTGATCAGCCTTGGGGATTACTGTGACTGCTCCCTGCTCACATACTGGTGTGAATTAATCTTTTCTGACTGAAGGACTAGACTTGTACATAACACAGTGAGTAAGGTCTTGCTAGCATCCTGCACATTGGTCTTTATAAATCCATATCTGTACTAGAAGTATCTCACCATTGCGGTTGCATAGATTATTTGCATAGTTGCGTCACATTGCCAATTTATTCATATGCCCAGGAACTGAGTGTCACCCAAAGGATGATAACAGTAGAGGACATTCGACAACTTCTTTGGCAAGACCCCAGAGGACACCAAGAAGTGACCTGTCCTCTCATTGTGATGACTTAATGTGCTGTAGGTATTGAAGGCTTTTGCTGTAGCCACCAGAGTATTCACTGCAGCTAAGGCAGTGAGGTTTTTTCCATTTTGGACCTCTTTGCTACATGCATGAAACTTTACTATGATCAGCTGTCAGGCTATACGTTTCCTCTCAAGAGGAATTTTTTGTAAGGGCAAAAGAAATCTCTCAACTGCTTCTGAATTAGGGAAGAAAAGAATACCCTGTAACCATTTTTGCACTTATTGCGAAGGGGACTGGCTATTAAAATTATGAGTCTATGCTTAACACTTAACCATACCCATACTTAAATGCCACTAGAAAACACAGGATGAAAATAAGTGATTGACAAATAGGTGGATAACTAAACAGAAATATGCCACATGCACAGTACAAGACAGTCTAAAAAAGGACTTACTTATTTGTAAATCTTTGTGTACAAGTATACATGGCTTTGTTTCAACATCTGTTTAAATTCAAAGGAGTTTTTCATTTGCCCAGTCCAAAGCCCAGTGATATCACCTGCAAGTGACTAGTATGAACTAAAGCTTAGTCACTAAACATATAGTGAAATGACTTTTCAGATGAGCTGTTGAGGGTTTTAGGGCTGAAACACAACAGAGTAGATGAAAGTTTGAACGTTAAACTTTCCCTCTGCATCTCCTGGCTACCTACAGTCTTACACTGCCACAGCAATTTGGATTTTGTTGCTTTAGTAAGTACGGTTGATGATACTCTGACTTACTGTCTCCTCCTAAAGTACACTCTGAAAGATATCCAGGGCACTATGTAGGTCTGTTTTTATTTATGACATACCAATGTATTTTAAGCAGTAATTTAAATTAGCTCAGTTTGCTTTATTAAATGATTATTGTGTATTTGTGCTACTCTATCCCACTGGAATCCTAAACAGGGACAAAGATCCCATTTGTCTGAGTGCTGCAAAATACAAACTAAGACAGTCCACCTTTCAAAGAGGTTATAATCCAAATACAAGTGAAGAGACTGCAAAGAGATGCAGATGGGGAAGCACATGGTGCACGTGATTAGGTGACGGTTTTGGTCAGTACCATGGACAACTTGCAGCACATCAGCCTAGTGGCTTCTAAGGAAGTTGTGGGTTTTGTTGTGAAGGAAAGTTGGAAGAAGGGATTTGAGGTGGGGCAGTGAGGTTTCTTTGTGAGCATTCCTTCCACATGTTCAAGACAGCGTGGGAGAAAGCACAAAGGCATTCACCAGCAAAGTAATGACTGGGCATGAGATGGCTGAAAGGGAAAAAACATTATAACAGAGGGCATTCACACTGCTCCACACTAGACCCCAGCCTTTGAACCATGAAGCTGATGGGGAAATAAATGCTTCAGCAGAGAGCAACTCGAATGAGGAGGTACCTAGGGTAGTCTGAGTCAATCTCTATAGGAGTCATTCCTTCTTTGGTGAATGAGGGAGCTGAAGATGAACCATCAGCAAGCACCGTCAGCACCTAAACTGGCTGCCTAAGTTAGGAGGTGCAAGTCATGCCCTTTGCAAAAGGCTACCTGTTTTTACTCCTGGAAGGGAATGGTAATCCCACCAGAATCCCTTTGGTTTCATGTAGCCATAATATCGAATTCTGGCTGGATTTCATTGTGACCCAGCATCAATTAATACCCTTGTGTTGTAAAGTATTAGTCATAATTGGATTTACACTTTTCTCATAAAGTTCTTGAAATGTAACTAATTTTAATGTAATTGTGATCTTTAAAATTTGAATGGTATCTTTTATTGAATAGCTGTTGCAGGACATCATTAGCTTATGGAATTTAATATCTGGAATATAGTATAATTTACATGATTCCATTAAATGTCTATCAGATTTCAAGCTGGGTTTGAGGCTTCTGCATTTGAATTACCAAAATATATACAAATTGGAAACGTAAAAAAAAAAGGAACAGAGTACAGTTGTAATTTCTTTATGCACATCTACCATGAGGGTGAGGAAAATTTCTTTTTAAACAAAAGAATCGGATCCATTCCTTATGAAAACAAGTTTTAGAAAAACAAGGTTAGAATGCCACCTGGGGGCTTATATTGCCATCACACTCCACTTAAGATCAGAGCAGCTTGCGATGTGTACTGTCAGATCAAAAAAATTGTTCACTCTATTTTCTTCACGAAGTACAGTAAGACTTTTAGGAACTCATGAAAGTGTTATTCCATTTTATGTCATGGTTTAACCCCAAATGGTAACCAAAAAACCATGCAGCTGCTCACTCACTCCCCGGTGGGGTGGGGAGGAGAATCAGAGAGAAAGGAAAACTCACAGGTTGAGATAAAAGCAGCTCACCAGGACAGCAAAGGAAAAATATAAAAATATATTAATAATGATAATAATATATATAAGGAAAATAGAATATATAAAACAAACGATACACAATTTCTCACCACCCAACGACCGATACAGCCCATCCCGAGCAGCAGTCAGGGAGCAGGGATGATCCCCCCCACAGCTATCCCAGAACAGCAAGTTCCAGAGAGAGCAGGCGAGGGAACAAACAGCTGAACGAATGAATGAAAAGGCCTGAATGAACAAAAAAAAAAAAAGGAAAAAAACAGGGAAACAAAAAGCAACCCGAAGGGAAGCTTAAGGATTAAGGCAAGTTAAGGGCTAGTGGCCCACCGGCCGACCCTCACTTATACCGGGCATGACGTCTATGGTATGGAATACTCTCTTTGGCCAGTTTGGATCAACTATTCTGGCTATACCCCTCCCAAGTTTTTTGCACCTGCACATTAGTAAAACCCGGGAAACTGCAAAATGTCCTTGATTGTTTAGCAGCAACCAGCAACATCAGTGTACTATCACCATTCTTCACACACTAAATCCAAAACACAGGAGCTGCTGAAGACAAAACTAGCTCCGTCCTGGCCTAAACCAGGAGAGGTACCTGCTTCCCCAAGTTCCCCACTTAGGACTTGTAACTGCTTGATTTTACAGAGAGTGCTCTGTGTGCTGTTATGCTTCCCTGTTCTGTGATGGGGGTCATCAACAACACCTGGTTGGCTGGGTGCCTGGGACCTTCAAGGCTGGTAAGGAAGGGAGTAATTGGCCTGGCACTCGGGAATCTTGAGGCCAGTAGAGAGAGGAAGAAGAAATCTGTTTGGTTTGTCTACTTGGTTCACAAGACCTTCAGGGCCTCATAATAAGGGAAAGGGAATGAATATGTGACCTGCTCGGTCACAGAGAATGGCTGCTTGCCTCATAAAATGGTATTAGTTATGCTAACCACATTACCAGGGGTCAGGAGCAGGGACTACTGGTCACAGACCAGACAGGAGAACTTAATACACATTTTGCACAGTTAGATGTTAAATCTAAAGACAAGGTGATCTCATTTCCTTGAGAATTTTACCAAGTGTCCTGGTTTAGGCCAGGACGGAGCTAGTTTTGTTTTCAGCAGCTCCTGTGTTTTGGCTTTAGTGTGAGAAGAACGGTGATAGCGCACTGATGTTGCTGGTTGCTGCTGAACGACCAAGGACATTTTGCAGTTTCCCAGGTTTTGCTAATGTGCAAGGGCAAAACCCCTGAAACTGTACTTTTATATGTTGGAAATGGATGTGTTTGTATGAAAACCCTTTGTGAATCTATATTTATAGACAATATCACTATAGATATATACAATCACTCAAATATCTGTATTTGTAATTTTACCAAAATTATGGGATACAACTTCAACTATTCAGCTCCTGTCACATCCCACCAATTCCTACAATCTAACTATACATTGTATCAAGATTTACTGCCTACCCCCATTGGAATGAATGTCACATTGGTAAGAAAACTGTTGCAACATGATGACCTGAGTCAATTGCTAAAACGAATTTGGAACAATGGACAAAGAACCCTGATTACCATCCATCAGGATGCAGAGAAGATGATACACCACGTCTTAGAAAGAGTGAAGAAAGATGGAGAACATCACTGGTGGGAAACTCTTTTTGGATGGTCACCAACAGCAACTGGTATTTTGAATTTGATGCTGCATCCAATTGTAGTTTTGTTAGTTTTAACCTTATTATGTTTATTGCTTATAATTATTCCATATATCAAAGTTTGGCAAAAGATGAAACAAATTATATCAATCCAACATGTAAAACGTATACAATCAACTGATTCTGTATGTGAAATAGTATACAACTAACATTAACTGTGACACTTAAACTAAACAACTTATCAAATAATTGGACTCTTACCACTGATCTGCAATACGCCACATATTTATGACACAGAGGCAAGAGGTAACTGTACTACCACTCAATGAGTTGATAAAGTGGATTGACTGTAGTCACGGGGTGGAGTGTGATGGATGCACTCGACCCCTTAACCAAACTAGCAGTAGTTTGGTACAGCCTCCAAAGGAGGTAAAGGCCTGAGCCACAGCCAGGCCAAGAACTACTCTAGTTTCAATCTGTTCTCTGAAAACCCACAAAGGAGCAGAGTGACACAGTGAGCATCGATGCATATGAGCTTGGAACACCAATCATGCGATTAACACATGAATGGTGGCTTTTCCAAGACTCATTTGTCAAGGAACAAAGGAAGTTGTGGATACAAGGAGTCTCATGCATACCTTTCGCATCGCATGTGAGTACAAGCCAACCACTTCATTCTGTGGCTGGTGTCGGTGCCACAATTTTGGGTTTTTTGACAATGGGATGGCCTACACGGTACCAGGTCAACTGGCGTCAGATGGGGTACACCTTTCTCAAAGGGGGAAGAGGGTCTTTGCCCACAAGCTAGTGGGGCTCATTGACAGAGCTTTAAACTAGACTTGAAGGGGCAGGGGGATAATATCAGGCTTGCCTGTGACAAGCTGTGGGATGACACGCCAAGGCTAGAGGGACGGGGTGCTAGCGAGGGCCCTCAGCCTGTTGCTCCGAGACGTGCTGGGTGCACTGCAGCATGCTTGAAGACTTATGGAGATGAGCCAGGGGCTCCTGAGGTAATAAAAGCCAACAGGGAAACACCAGTGAAAGACCTCAAAGGAATTAAGGGGTGTTCCTCCATGAAGGTGACATGGCCGACAGCCCAGCTGAAGGGCCTCTACACTAACGCCCGCAGCATGGGCAACAAACAGGAGGAGTTAGAAGCCACCATGCTGCTAGAAAGCTATGACCTAGTTGCCATTACTGAAACTTGGTGGGACGAATCCCATGACTGGAGTGCGGCTATTGATGGCTACAGGCTGTTCAGAAGGGACAGGCGAGGAAGGAGGGGTGGAGGTGTTGCCCTCTACATCAAGAAATGGATAGAGTGTGAGGAGCTGTCTCTGAAGAATAGCCACAAGCAGGTTGAAGGCTTATGGGTAAGAATCAGAGACCGAGGCAACAAAGGGAACCTTGTGGTTGGTGTCTACTACAGGCTGCCTGATCAAGGGGAGCCTATTGACAAAGCCTTCTTGCTCCAGCTACAGGAGGCATCGTGCTCGCAGGCTCTTGTCCTGCTGGGGGACTTCAACCACCCCAACATCTGGTGGAATAGCAGCACGGCGAGCTGTAGGCAATCCAGGAGACTCCTGGAGTGCATGGAGGAGAACTTCTTAAGCCAGGTAATAGACAGCCCCACCAGAGGGGATGCTATACTGGACCTGATGGTCACCAACAGGAGTGAGCTAATCGGTGACGTCAAGATTGGAGGCAGCCTGGGCCGCAGTGATCATGCGCTGGCGGAGTTCACAGTCCTGAGGGATATGGGTCAGGCGAAGAGTAAGGTCAGGACCCTGAATTTTAGGAAAGCAAACTTCCAGCTCTTCAGGGAGTTAGTCAATAGGACCCCCTGGGAAACTGCCCTCAGGGACAAGGGAGCAGAACAGAGCTGGCAGATCTTTAAGGAGGCTTTCCACAGAGCACAAGAGCTCTCAATCCCCAGGTGCAAGAAATTGGGCAAAGAAGGCAAGAGACTGGCATGGCTGAGTTGAGACCTGCTGGTCAAACTAAAGGGCAGGAAGGAAATGCACTGGCAGTGGAAGCAGGGACAGGTATCCTGGGAAGAGTATAGGGACGCTGCCTGGTTGTGTAGGGATGGGGTCAGGAAGGCCAAGGGGCAGCTGGAGCTGAACTTGGCAAGGGATGCAAAGAATAACAAGAAGGGCTTCTACAGGTATGTCAGCCAGAAAAGGAAGGTCAAAGAAAGCGTACCCCCCATGATGAGCAGGAGTGGCAAACTGATATCAATGGACGAGGAGAAGGCTGAGGTACTCAACGACTTTTTTGCCTCAGTCTTCACTGGCAGTGTCTCTTCCCACACCTCTCGAGTGGATGGTCTGCAAGGCAGGGACTGGGGCAGCAAAGTCCCTCCCACTGTAAGAGAAGATCAGGTTCGTGACCACCTGAGGAACCTGAACATACATAAGTCTATGGGACCTGATGACATGCATCCCAGAGTCCTGAGGGAATTGGCTGATGGAGTTGCCAAGCCACTCTCCATGATATTCGAAAAGTCATGGCAGTCAGGTGAAGTCCCTGGGGACTGGAAAAAGGGAAACATTGCACCCATTTTTAAAAAGGGTAGGAAGGAGGACCCTGGGAACTACCGCCCTGTCAGCCTCACCTCTGTGCCTGGGAAGATCATGGAGCAGATCCTCCTAGAAGCAATGCTGAGGCACATGGAGGACAGGGAGGTGATTGGAGACAGCCAGCATGGCTTCACCAAGGGCAAGTCCTGCCTGACCAATCTAGTGGCCTTCTATGATGGAGTGACTACATCAGCAGACAAGGGAAGAGCTATGGATGTCAACTATCTGGACTTCTGTAAGGCCTTTGACACAGTCCCCCACAACATCCTTCTCTCTAAATTGGAGAGAGATGGATTTGATGGGTGGACTGTTTAGTGGATGAGGAATTAGTTGGATGGTCGCATCCAGAGGGTAGTGGTCAATGGCTCAATGTCCAGATGGAGGTTGGTGACAAGTGGTGTCCCTCAGGGGTCTGTATTGGGACTAGCACTGTTTAATATCTTCATCAATGACATAGTGGGATCGAGTGCACCCTCAGCAAGTTTGCGGACGACACCAAGCTGAGTGGTGTGGTGGACATGCCTGAGGGACGGGATGCCATCCAGAGGGACCTGGACAAGCTCTAGAAGTGGGTCCATATGAACCTCATGAGGTTCAACAATGACAAATGCAAGGTCCTGCACATGGGTCTGAGCAACCCCTGGTATCAATACAGGCTGGGGGATGAAGGGATCAAGAGCAGCCCTGCCGAGAAGGACTCGGGGGTCCTGGTGGATGAAAAACTGGATGTGAGCCAGCAATGTGCACTCGCAGCCCAGAAGGCCAACTGTATCCTGGGCTGCATCAGAAGAAGTGTGGCCAGCAGGTGGAGGGAGGTGATTCTGCCCCTCTACTCCACTCTGGTGAGACCCCACCTGGAGTACTGCATCCAGCTCTGGAGCCCCCAGCACAAGAAGGACATGGACCTGCTGGAGCGGGTCCAGAGGAGGGCCACAAAAATGATCAGAGGGCTGGAGCACCTCTCCTCTGAAGACAGGCTGAGAGAGTTGGGGTTGTTCAGCCTGGAGAAAAGAAGGCTCCGGAGAGACCTTATTGTAGCCTTTCAATACTTAAAGGGGGCCTATAAGAAAGATGGGGACAAACTTTTTAGCAGGGCCTGTTGTGATAGGACAAGGGGTAATGGTTTTAAACTAAAGGAGGGGAGATTTAGACTAGACTTAAGGAAGACGTTTTTCACAATGAGGGTGGTGAAGCACTGGAACAGGTTGCCCAGAGAGGTGGTAGATGCCCCATCCCTGGAAGCATTCAAGGTCAGGCTGGACGGGGCTCTGAGCAACCTGATCTAGTTGAGGATGTCCCTGCTCATTGCAGGGGGGTTGGACTAGATGACCTTTAAAGGTCCCTTCCAATCCAAACTATTCTATGATTCTATGTTGCTAACCTGAGTAAGCAGCATTCCCTGTTACCACATCTGGTTGTCGTGGTTTAACCCCAGATGGTAACCAAATGCCATGCAGCCACTTGCTCACTCCCCCCTCTCCCCAGTGGGGTAGGGGAGGAGAATCGGAGAGAAAGGAAAACTCACAGGTTGAGATAAAAACAGTTCACCAGGACAGCAAAGCAAAAGATCAAAATATATTAATAATGATAATAATATATAAGGATAATAGAATATATAAAACAAATGATGCATAATTTGTTACCACCCAACGACCGATACAGCCCGTCCCAAGCAGCAGTCAGGGAACAGGAATACTCCCCAGCAGCTATCCCAGAACAGCAAGTTCCAGAGAGAGCAAGCGAGGGAACAAACAGCCAAACGAATGAACGAAAAGGCCCGAACGAATGAAAAAAGGGAAAAAGAAGGGACCTGGCCCACAGGTCAACTCTCACTTATACTGGGCATGACATCTATGGTATGGAATACTCTCTTTGGCCAGTTTGGATCAACTATACTGGCTCTACCCCTCCCAAGTTTTTGCACCTGCACATATTAGCAAAACCTGGGAAACAACAAAATGTCCTTGATCATTTAGCAGCAACCAACAACATCAGTGTATTATCAACATTTCTCACATACTAAATCCAAAACACAGTAGGTGCTGGAAAGAAAATTAGCTCTGTCCCAGATGGACCCAGGACAGCACTAAAGGCCAACTGTAAGATTCTGATGGATCTTCTAGTGATCTGAGCCAGATGCAGCGCTGCTGTGTTATTCTGACTGAGCAGGTTCTCATGCCCTGTTACCTTCTAGCACCCAAGGCCCTTCCCGCTATGAAACACTGGGCAACATTGCTGTGCAATGTCAGGCAGCTTCTGATTTTCACATGGAAAGATATACTGAGAGCGTGGGAAGTGACTGCTTTACATCCCCTACTTTTTAGAGTAGCATAAGAATATGTAGAAGCATTGGAGAGCTTTGTGGTGCCAAATAATAATGGGCAGGGGGGGAGAAGAGACAATATGTGCAATTTGCTGCTCTCATTACCATTGCTGCCATCAGAACTGATCCATGGTGTGTTAAACTCTTTGCTCCTGTGTTCCAGCAATAAATGCAGTTTTTCTTTCTCACTGTTTCTTTCCTGGTAATGGAGCCTGCAAACAGGGGAAGGTGAGAATGCCTGTGAGTTAAGCTGAAGAACACTTGTTACTAGTTAAAACGTTGTTACTAGTTTACTCATGTGTTTTACAGATTATCTGAGACAGTTAGGTTTGCTCATTATTGTGACAGATTGCAGCAAGACTGGGAAGCCACATCCCATGAAGTCATGTTGATGACTGTGGTGCAGTAAAAGCAGGCAACCTTAAAGTCACGTGTATGTGATGTAGGTTATCCTTCCCTGCTGTCCATGGTTGTGCTCCAAGAATAAATTCCTAGAGCCATCTAAAGGCATATACCAGTATGAGATGAGGGTAGAAAAATAATCCATGTGTATTGTGCTGTTTGCGATGATGTGGTTTGTAACGAATCTGGATGGGGAGACATTCTACTTACCAGGTGAAGGATAAATTCTTATTTAAGTATTTTCAGCTGAAACTGTAGTGTGGCACAGAGTAGCTTTTATGCACCTGTGACTCTCTAGGTGGCACAAGCAAAATTTTCAATTTGCTAGTTGGTTTTTAACACAAGGAGAGTTCTCATCTGCTACTGCCACTCGCAGCTATGTTTATGTGTAAATGTTTGCTCTCACTCAAGTGCCTTATGTTAAACTCCTCCAAATGTTAATGCAGGAAAGGGGTTTGAAAGAGGAGTCCTATCAAATAAATTAATAAAATAACGTGCATTAATTATGCCCAGTTCTTAGGTGTTGACAGAGGAAAATGCTTTCAGTTTATCTAGTCTGGACTACAATAAAATAAAAAGACCCAAGCTTTCTTGTAAATTTGTGATAAAGAAAACAATTAAGACAGAAACTGTGTTTCAGTTATTTTTAAGATTGATATATTTTTAATTCTGGAGAATTGTAAACTAACATTTTATTTTGTTAAAGACAGGCTGCATATGTTCTGTCTTGTAACACGGTTATGTAAGTTGGTCCTTAGGTTAAGAATATAAATTTTATGATATTTCTGATTCTTCCCACAGGGGTTATCTCCTTTTGAAAGCTTTCTGGGGTCTCTGATCTTTGAGTGGCATTTCAGATACGTTAGGAATAGAGACTCTTGCAAAGAGGTGCACAGATGCAGGGTTGCTGGTTTTAAACATAAGGGAGAATGCAGACTGTAATGTTTTGGAGGAAAATGGAATTTTACAGAATCCTTTTTTCTTTTTTCTTTTTTTTCTTTTTTTTTTTCTTTTTTTTTGAGGCTCTGTCCAGGCATTTCATCCAGCTTTTGCATTTGTCTGGATGTGATGATTTCTCTTTAGCAAATGGCAGATTCAAGAATGACAGCTTGGTGCATGGTTAATTTTCACAGCAACTGAATTGATTGTTTATAATCATTCTCAGTATGTTGGATTTTTCTTAAACACAGGGTACAAACAATTATTGCAACTAAAAGCAAAGCTATCTGAGTATGAAGATGGTGGAATTGTGCTTGGGCTGGAAGAGTGTAGACTGAGATGGGATTTTTCTCACTTGGCTAAATTTCTTGGCAGTTAAACTCAGGCTTGTTCAGTGGTCGATGAAGAGCAAAAGGGACTTGCAGGAGGGGTTCAACCCACCTGCCTGAGACATCTCTCCTAAAGCAGAATCTTTGGCAACTACCTTAGACAAAGACAGCCTGAAAGACTACTGCTTTTAGGCAGCTGAAGTTAGTTGAAGTGAGTCCCCTGTTCCATAAGTTGTCTTGCCTTTCTTGCGAAACAACTTTCCAGGTGACCTTAGAGAAGTTGCTGTAAATTGATAGACACTGAGTCCCTTGTTCTGATGTGTAGAGATTACAGTATTTCCCCCACTTATGTGGTATTGTTAAGATAATTTAATTAAATGTTCAGAATTTTGGATGGAGATGCCTCTGTAGAGGCATTTATTACTTGATGCATTTTTAAAGCTTTTGTTTCGCATTTACAGAATCCCATTCCTTCAAATGCAAGAACAGAAGGAAAGACTCAACTGATGTTAAGTCAATAACATCTCAAAGTAGTGATGGTAAGAAAGTAGAAAACTGTCAAGAATGAGGTTAGAAATAAAGAACAGACTTGCCCTAGGCAATAAAAATGCAGAATGAAAAAGGAACCAGACAGATTCACAGCTGATTAAGCAGATTACTCCAGTTTTTTATAACTTCTGTAAAATTTCTTTATTCTGAATTGCAAAGCAGTGCCCCAGATGAGTACCAGCATCACTATGTGATGCATGGCAGCACGTGGTGCCATCACAGAGAGGAGGAGTGGCTGTGCCACAGGATGGGGGGCAGCCTGTTAAAAGAGTGCATGGTGAAGCATTAGTTCCACCTCTCTTGGAAAGCTGCAGCTTGTGCTCCTGAACCAGTATTTTGGTTTCATTAGTGTGGGACATGAAGGGATCTATTGCTGCTGGTTATTTGAGGGCAGTACTTCTCCTCCTGATCCCGTTTGTGACTGCTTACCAGGGCTAGGACAGTGGTGGCAGAGATTTCTTTCTGCCCCAGTATGTAGTAAGAGAAGCACAGCTCATAGGGAGCAGGAATGGGTTTCATTAGAGCAGCTGCATCACTGAGAAGAGGGACACACACACATACTCTCACAGGAGAAGCCATGTCTGACAGAGATCTATCACAAACAAAGGAAGAGTGGCAAGTGCTGGGTATGACATATAATATAGCATAAGTATAGCTTTATTTCAGTGTAGCTGAAGTGAAGGATGTATGGAAAAATTGACAGCAGAAGTGAGAGGTGGCTGCAAAGGAGGTAGACAACAGTGCAAGAAATGAAACAGTAAGGCAAGAACTTGCAGGAGGGGAGATACAGGAGAAATGGGAGGCAAGACTGGATTCTGTTGTGCTGTTCCCTAATGACAGCCTTCAGCACTCTTTAAATGGTGTCATCTGATTTACACTGTGGCATGTAAACGGTACTCTCTTTAATGACAACTCAAAGTTTACAGACCTGATGGTACTCTTCCATGGCAAGGATCCACTCAATGACAATAGAAGCTCCTATCACAAAGGTGAGTCCTAAGCATTGCCTTTTCCACAAACTCAGAGTTTGGAGTATCTTTTTCTTTTTTTTTCTTACAACTTTCTGCATCTCATCATCTCATTCCAAGTCCTAGTCATAAGGAAAAAGAGAAAAAAGGGAAAAAGGGTGTCCTTGCTAGGTGCACTGCTTGTGGCAGGAAGGGTACCCTGCTTTGTTGGGCCGTGCATGTGTAGGAGGACATGTGCTTCCAGTCCCACCTTTGCTTTTACCATTGATATTTATAAGACAGCATGCAAAGGAGGGAGCATCTGCACCACATTCTGTCCCCCCACTTTCCTGCACTCTTTTCTTCACTATCCATGTTGCACAAAATCTGCTGTCGTAAACCAGCTGCATAATCACTTCTCCCACAAAACAAGTTGCCCTGCCATCTCCTACCCTTAAACCATTTTTTCCTCTCTCCCCATCTTCTCTTCCTATCATCAAGCTCTTTACTTCCCAGCACCACCGTGCCTGTTACAGCAGCTGACGCCTTTCCTTTTACTTCTCCCCAAGCGTACCTGCAGGGAGGCCTGTAGTACCCCTTGCAGCAGCATCTGGTTGCCAGAGAAGATAGCACTGGGGCTTTCTCCCTCTCAATCCTGGCAGTGCCAGGAGCAGTCCTTGGCGCTGCTGTGTTATTGCTGCATTCCCAGATTGCAGCTGGGACACACTGTGGGAGGCAAAGAAGAGCCATCCTCTTCTCCTTCAACCACAGCCCAGCTGTTGCTGCTCTCTTGCCCTTGTTTTCACATTGAGAAAATTAAGGCTTTACATCCAATATCAGAATAACTGAGTCACATCCAGGAGTTCTTTAGTTCTTTTTTTTTTTTCCTCTAGGGACTGAATGATTGCTTCTGAGCAGCCCTGGCTACACTGAAGGACTGTGACATGGCTAGTTTTTGGTCTACCCACCTGCAACTATTTCAGATGTTTCACACCCTTCTGCTTTCACTTCCCAGGATTTGCCAGTTACAAACAGCAGATGGGTACCAGGGAATCAGAGCACAAATTTACATTTTCAGAGTTGTACTTAAAGGGTTGGGGGGAATTAAATAACATTTGCTCAATGGGAAGTAGCATAATCCAGCCAATAATAAAGATTTTGTAATTAGAGAAGTCCAAAGTAGCATTCATTCTTCCTCGATCACCTCTCTAATCTACTTTCAGGTTATTAACATAATTAATGCTGCCCAGGAAAACAGCCCCATCACAGTAGCAGAGGCCTTGGACAGAGTTCGGAAAATCTTGTGGACAACAGAACTTTACTCCTCTCAGCTAGGTACCAAAGATGAAGATCCTCACACAAGTGATCTTGTTGGAGGTCTGATGACTGTGAGTAAAAATTAGTAAAGATGAAATTACTGCTACCAGTGTACTGCATCACAGTTCAGTGTTCTGCTGTGCTAAAATTTCACAAGCAATGGGAAGGGGAGTTGTAATCCATCACTGTTTCACTTAAGTATTTTGGCCTCTCAGTAAGCACCAAGATGTAGTAAGATACGGCCATGTCTCAGTCCATTGGGTGCATTCATCCTCATATATAAGTGAATGCAGTCCAATCTGATTTGTCTTAAGGAGATACTTTTTAGAAACCCTAGAAGCTTAGATGAGATTAGAGGGATTGCTCTACAACTCTTCCACCTGACAACTAGATGAGAACAGTAAGAGTGAGTTTTACTTTCATCAGGTTCCAACTTTGGTCCCATAACAGTACCAACACTGTCTGCCAGAGACAGACAGCCTAGATTTCATCATGGATTACTTCATTTTTTTAATGCACACTGAGCTAATCCTTGTCAAAATAATATAAAGAAAATGAAAAAGATATTATAGTGGTTAATTTGAATGATTGTCATGGTTTAACCCCAGCCGGTAACCAAATACCACCCAGCTGCTTTCTCACTCACCCTCTTCCCAAGTGGGGTGGGGAGGAGAATCGGAGAGAAAGGAAAACTTGTGAGTTGAGATAAAAACAGTTCACCAGGAAAGCAGGCAAAAAGATAATAATTATATTATACATTACTAATGATAATAATAATAGTAATATATATTGATAATAGAATACATAAAATGAAGTATGTACAATTTTTCACCACCCGACAACCTGATGACCGATACAGCCCGTCCCAAACAGCGATCACAGAACAGGAATATTCCCCAGCAGCGATCTTGGAACTGCAAGTTCCAGAGAGAGCGAGCGAGGGAACAAACAGCCGAACAAATGAACGAAAAGGCCCGAAAGAACGAAAAGGCCCCTGGCCCACCGGCCAACCCCCCACTTATACTAGGCATGATGTCTATGGTATGGAATACTCTCTTTGGCCAGTGTGGGTCAACTATACTGGCTATACCCCTCCCAGGTCTTTGCACCTGCACAGTAGTAAAACCTGGGAAGCTGGAAGACGTCCTTGATCTCGTAGCAACAAATAATAGCATCAGTGTATGATCAACATTCTTCACATACCGAATCCCATACTAAATCCAAAATACAGTAGTTACTGGGACGAAAATTAGCTTCATCGTGGCTGAAACCAGGACAGTATCCACCCCTTATTCTATACCATTTACACCATGCTCAAGTTCCACGCTTGCCAATTAATCACTGCCACTTTTTCTGTCTTTGATATATACACACAGATATCATTCCCTTGGTCTATGGATCATCCCTCCAAAATGTCTGTTGAGTTCATTTAGTCCATGATTTTGGGCTCCATCTGTCTTAACAGTCTTTCAGGGCAGGAGAGATGGTGTGTGGTGATGAATTATTGTATGCTACATCTGGAGCTTACAGCCAGTGTATCTGGCATGGCTGGTGTATTTTGTCCACGATCTGCTGGTTGAAGATGTCGATTTCGACTGTGCGCCAGTTGCTGAAGCCAGTTCTGATTCCATCACCACTGCGCTTTGCTCAGTTTCATAAAAGTTCGTTCTTCATTGGCTCGGGTGATTCTTACTGTAATACCTTTGATATGATATATAACAACTGTAGAAATGATTATATACAGTATATTACAGCGATTAACATCTTACTAAAAATTAACATCATAGTAAAAATCTTTCACCTAAAATCAAATCTCCTTGAGGTACACATCGGACTTCCCCATCCTCCCGCATCACCCACCAAATGCACCCAGGTCCTTGAGCAAAAGCAATCCCATGGATGGGTTTGCCTTTGCCCAAGGCAGGAATAATCCAGACTGTCTTCCCCAGCATGTTTTTTACATGCACCACGGGAACTTTGTCTCCTTCTACAGCATGTAAAGGTTTTGACTGGGCAGGGTCAGCTCGATTGGTGGATCCCCTAGTGTTGACTAACCAGGTGGCTTTTGCTAAATGTGTATCCCAGTGTTTGAAGGTCCCACCACCCATTGCTCTCAGTGTACTCTTTAACAGCCCATTGTACCGTTCGATTTTCCCGGAGGCTGGTGCATGATAGGGGATGCGATACACCCACTCAGTGCCATGCTCTTTGGCCCAGGTGTCTATGAGGTTGTTTCGGAAATGAGTCCCATTGTCTGACTCAATTCTTTCTGGGGTGCCATGTCGCCATAAGACTTGCTTTTCAAGGCCCAGGATAGTGTTCTGGGCAGTGGCATGGGGCATGGGATATGTTTCCAGCCATCCGGTGGTTGCTTCCACCATTGTAAGCACATGGCACTTGCCTTGGCGGGTTTGTGGGAGTGTGATAGAATCAATCTGTCAGGCCTCCCCATATTTATATTTCAGCCATCGTCCTCCATACCAGAGAGGCTTTAATTGCTTGGCTTGCTTGATTGTAGCGCATATTTCACATTCATGGATATCTCTGTGTATATATCAAAAGACAAGAAAAGTGGTGGTGGTGACATAGATGGTATAGAATAATGTGTGGATACTGTCCCGATTTTGGCTGGGATAGAATTAATTTTCTTCCTAGTTGCTGGTATAGTGCTGTGTTTTGGATTTAGTATGAGAATAATGTTGATGATAACACACTGATGTTTTTAGTTGTTGCTAAATAGTACTTATACAGTGTCAAGGACTTTTCAGCTTCCCATGCTCTGCCAGCGAGGAGGTGCACAAGAAGCTGGGAGGGAGCATAGCCAGGACAGCTGACCCAAACTGGCCAAAGGGATATTCCATACCATATGATGTCATGCTCAGTATATAAACTGGGGGGAGTTGGCCAGAGGGGTTGCTGTTCGGGGACAGGCTGGGCATTGGTCAATGAGTGGTGAGCAATTGCATTGTACATCACTTGTTTTGTATGTTCTTTTATCATTATAATTATAAATATTATTATTATTATCCCTTCCTTTGCTATCCTATTAAACTGTCTTTATCTCAACACATGAGATTTTTTTTCTCGATTCTCTCCCCCATCCCACTGGGAGCGGGGGAGTGAACGAGCAGCTGTGTGGTGCTTGGTTGCTGACTAGGGTTAAATCACGACACTAGTAACTTTGAAATTCAGAGAATCGGTCAACATCAAAAGTTGTAGAAAGTAGAAGTGAAAAGTATTAGACATCTTTATGGATAAGTAAGCTAAAAGTGAAACATCTTTCTCAAGGACTCATCTGACTGAAAGCTATTATTCAAAAGGATGCAATATTCTTTAATAAGGCAATCAAAATCTCCAGGAATTAAGACTTTATTTTATCCAGTCTTAGAATTTCTTTTTTGCGATCTCAAGGGCACTACAGAAGAACTGTGGGAAGTTCAGATGGAAGTTTACCTTATATACCAAAGTCTAAACACAAGACAACTATTTTTAATTTGCTCCCGATTCTTTTATCAGAATATTGGATTGCTATTTTTCAGATAAGTGTTTAATCATATTGAGCAAAATCTGTTGTTTTGTTGACTCAGTGTTCTACTTTATCTCCTGGGTTTTTTTTCCATATTTTGACATTTCAATAATTTTATAAAATACTCATTTAAAAGACTCTCCACCGACAGCTAGCTGATGATTTACAGTTTGCATACATAGAAAATCCTGTCTCCAAGTGAGCAACAGAAAACCACATTGTCTCATTATAGCTTTGGACAGTATATCATTGGCAATATCTCGCACTCCTGATCTTGGGATAAGGAGGCTCTAGGGAAGCCTTGTATCTGGCAGCTCAGATAATGAGTTCCAGACTTTCTCCAGAAGGACAAATGTAGATCTCCACAATCAGATCTGGACAGGTAGCATTAACAGTAATAACAAAGAATATAGAAAAGCTTTATCATGCAGATCTCGACGAAATTCCTGAAGGAGATCAGTATTGTCTGCCTCTGTCAAATAAGGGAAAAAGGAAGAAGGTTACTTATTACACCCTAACACCATTTACTTTTCCTACAATTCCAGCAGTGTGCTCTGTATACATATTCTGATAAACAGCCAATTATAGAGGAACATGAACATTTAACAGAAATGCAACATATTCACTTAGCTCTTTGCCAACAGCTGCCGCAACACAATTTTTAGGCAATTCAACCAAAGCACTGATATCTTTGAAAAAATACAGGAGATAAGGGAGAAAAGTGAAGGGAATGACGGCACGGACTCCAGCATAGGTGGAAAGCGGAGACGCTTTAATGCACACTCACAGGGTTTATAAAGCTTCTTTATCTGCTACACGCGTCCACGCGACTAGCATGCATAGTTACAGCTTTGTAATTGGTAATTCTCTTCTTAGCACGCGCAAGCCAAGCATTTCTTGATTGGTGCGCTTAAGCATAACAAACAAATTCTTTAGCATAACAAACAACTTCTTTCTGGTTCTGACCGCTTTTAACTTCTCTTGTTTACCGTGCTGTGTCCCTTCATTGACCTTTATTGTACTGCTGTTTCAATCAACTCTAACCTGTCGTAAAGCGGGTCACCTACAATTCCCCCTTTCTTTGTTTCTACAAGCCAAATAGAGCGCATTGAACGTTCAATCATTTTTTGCAAACACTGCAACAGACAGGGCACTACAACAATAATTGCGACTAATACAATGAGCAAAACAAGTCCTCCTTTCGCTAATTCTACTAGCCATCCTGTTAATCCTAACCCCTTCAGCCAAGATTCTAATCCTACTGAGTTTGTGGTTAATTTTTCAGATAGCTCTTTCAATTTCTTTATCTGTTGAAATACTGTTTGAGAGTTATCGCTTAAATTCATACAACACATGCTTTTAAACTCTTCACATCCATGTCCTTGTGCTAATAACAAAAAATCTATAGCTGCTCTATTTTGCAAAGTGGCGTGCCTAATAGAATCTGTATCTACCAGCAAAGCACTTAAAGCCTTTGATGTGGCATTGTTTTGCTTAGCAAGCCAACATCCTAATTTATTAAGTGTCGCAAGGGCTTTGGCGGCAGCAACACCAGGCGCTAAGACTGAGGCTGCGATAATCTTATCTGCCTCCCAAAAATCCACATTGTCCTTACAGTCTTCTTGCTAATGGTTCACTGATCGTTTTGATCGCCCATGGAGTCTGTTAATATTTAAAATCATGGACGTATTTGGTGTTAACAATGTTAGGCGGCCCAGAGTACAAGGGCGGAGGCTCACGGCCCGGCTCCTCCGATCCCGTCGCTGGGCTGGGTTTCTCTTTTTTTTTTTTTCTTTTTCTTCCTCCTCTTTCTTCCCCCTCCCCTCTCCTCTCCTTCCCCCTCGCCTCTGAGGGAGGCGGCAGGGAACGGGACTATTTTTTGGTACGGGAGGATACAGGGCTGTCCGGGGGAATGGAGGTCTCGTCCAAGTCCACATCCTGTTTCTGTGATCGAGGGGGAGGCTTAAGCAAATCAGTTAGATCTTGTTCTGATGCCCGGTGAATTTTACTTACTCTAGTACATCTTTGTCCAATACTACATGCCGAGCAACACCGCTTCAGTTTACCTTTAAGTTCTTTGTTATTTTCCCGCTCGAGGGCGAGTACCATAGGGTCCTGTGGCAGCACCATTCCACAGTCCCTTTGCCACTCCGGGTGATTTCGGAGGGTGAAAAACATATCTGCATATGACACTTCATCCCATTTTCCTTCTCTCCTTAAAAACAACATTAATTGCAAGATAGTGTTATAATCAATTGACCCATTAAGTGGCCACTTAGCTCCATTTTCCAGCTTATAAATCGGCCACCATTGATTGCAATATTTAATGAGAGTCTTCTTATTCTCTGTACTCCCAGTTCCAACAATATCCCTCCAATGTGTCAATATACGACCAAGGGGGCTTTTCTTTAAAATACCCTTATTCTGAGTGTTACCCATCTCTTCTGACTCCTTATGCTTATTTTCTAGATTGTTTCTTATTAGCTATTGTGCTTCGTTTTCATTCCCAAACGTCCCAAATCTCTGGGATAATCCAATACCTCTTTTTTTTTTTTCTTTTTTTTTTTTTTTCTTCAACGGGACCCACACGGAGTTACGGAACCACAAATCAGGACTCTCACTCGCTTCGCAGTGCTGCGTCTCAAACACACCCCCACAACACACACAAATGCTTTTAACATAAAATACCCGGGCATTTACAAATAAGACATACAATTATCACTCCAGTTAATCAGCAAAGTGTTACATATTCATCATACGCCTATACATATTCATCACCTTTCCCCGAAAAGGCAGTCTTTATTAAAATGAGTTCGCTGCCTTTAACTCCTCCCAGTTGCGCACGCGCAGTGCCATCCCTTCAGCGGGGACAGGTCGAGGGGGGGCGGGGGGGCAGCGTCACTGCGCCTCCCCCTGTTTCCTTTTGGGGACATTCAGTAACAAAGTGTCCCGTAGCGTGGCAGCGAAAGCAACGTTTGCCTCCGATTTGCAGAGCTGCTGCAAAAGCTCCAGCTAACGCGGCGGTGTGATGTTCCACTGGCGTAGGATAGCTGCATTGAGTCTGGCTTGCAAGATTGGATCTAGCAGCGGCTCGGTTCCCATCAGCTGTGGGATCCTGGCTCCCATAAGAGGGTCGTCTTGTTGCCTCTCCAGATTTTGCAGGGCGGCCGTTTCACAGCTCTCTCTCCACTTTTGCTCCCACAATAATTTTTGAGTTGGAGTCAAAATCATTGTGGCGATTTGGCGACAGTCATACGGTACCAACAACTGACTGGTCATGATATTTTCAAGCAAGGATTGAGTAAATGGTGCGTGCAACCCGTACATAGTCACCGTTTTCCTTAATTCTTTAATAACATCCCATTGAAAGGCGATATATTCATTAGGAGCATTATCACGCACTTGTACGGGGAAGGCTAATCCTATTGGATCTCCCCCCTTTAATGCTTCCCGGCACACTTGTTCCCATCGTGCCCGTGGGTCGAACCCTCTGACCCCCACCGGAGTAGGGGCGGAGGTTTGCCAAGCAGGAGCCGAGGGGATCATTGGGTCGGGCTTCGTCGGTGGTGTCTCAGTTTCCTTTAAATCTATCAGATCTCCCTCATCTGATGCCTTTTCTGGCTCTGAGCGCAAATCAGCTGTGAGTACTGCTTGGGCGGCAGCACTTTGAACCTTCTTTTCCGCCTGCCATGATCTTAAAGTCTCAATCACTAAACGCCACGTAGTCATAACTTCAGCGGCAGTTGTACTCCCTCTAGAGGCTGCCTCCCATATCGTTTCTCCCGCCTGTTCCCACGTCTTTACATCAAACACAGCAGAGACTGTAGAGGGGGCTCCTTGCTTTTGCAAAAACTTCAGCAATAGCTTGATTTTATAAGGGTCATACTTTACTCCCCTTTTTGTTAAAATCTGCGTCAATAATTTAACTATAGCCTCTTCTTCCGCAGAAATGTTAGCTCCCATTATAAATGCCCAGCCGCTCACCTGTCCTTCAGGCGATGTCCTGGGGTTGAAGCTGCAGTCCGGCTGCAAGCTTGATTCGTTCGGCTGGGTTCCCTCTGGACGCTCCGCGTTGCTTTACCGGACACTTGTGCAGCGTTGCTTTTTCAGACGCTCGTTCAGCATTGCTTTTCCAGACGCTCGTGCAGCGTTGCTTTACCCCATCACGTCGGGGTCACCATTTGAAGGGAATGACGGCACGGACTCCAGCATAGGTGGAAAGCGGAGACGCTTTAATGCATGCTCACAGAGTTTATAAAGCTTCTTTATCTGCTACACGCGTCCACGCGACTAGCATGCATAGTTACAGCTTTGTAATTGGTAATTCTCTTCTTAGCACGCGAAAGCCATGCATTTCTTGATTGGTGCGCTTAAGCATAACAAACAAATTCTTTAGCATAACAAACAACTTCTTTCTGGTTCTGACTGCTTCTAACTTCTCTTGTTTACCGTGCTGTGTCCCTTCATTGACCTTTATTGTACTGCTGTTTCAATCAGCTCTAACCTGTCGTAAAGCGGGTCACCTACAGAAAAGGATATTCATTGACCCCAAAAAAACACAGTAAAGTGATAATTCCTTATTAATAAATATAAGGTTCTTCATCATCTTCCTTCCACATATAAGTTATTAGCAAACCAAAAGCATATTACCCGGAGTGAAATTAAAACTGCATCAGAAATGAACAGATTACCTCAGACTGAGGAAGACTCAGGAGGTTTGGTCCTGAATCCAGCAGAATTCTGAACATCAAACCTGATGTGAAGCTGGGAACCAATAATCTTTTTATTTGAAATACAGCTAAGATGTTTGTGTCCTAATGCTGGACAATATTAAGGACACTGTGGTAATTATTGAGACTCTAAATATATGCAGAAACAAATTTATTAGATACTGATAGTACTACAGTATACATGATACTATAATATTGTGCAGAGCCAGCTGTGTGTGACAGGGCACAAAATAAAGTGTCCAGCTTGCTGATATTCTGCCTTCATCCTGCACAGAATTCCCCCAGTCTGTGCTGCCACATCATTCTGCTTATGGGGGAGTGGAGTGTTGATCTGCTGGAGGGCAGGCAGGCACTACAGCGGGACCTGGACAGGCTGGATCGATGGGCCGAGGCCAATGGTATGAGGTTCAACAAGGCCAAGTGCCGGGTCCTGCACCTGGGTCACAACAACCCCAGGCAACGCTACAGGCTTGGAGGGGAGTGGCTGGAAAGCTGCCTGACAGAAAAGGACCTGGGGGTGTTGGTTGACGGCTGGCTGAATATGAGTCAGCAGTGTGCCCAGGTGGCCAAGAAGGCCAACAGCATCCTGGCCTGTATCAGAAATAGTGTGGCCAGCAGGAGTAGGGAGGTGATTGTCCCCCTGTACTCGGCCCTGGTGAGGCCGCACCTCGAGTACTGTGTTCAGTTTTGGGCCCCTCACTACAAGAAAGACATTGAGGTGCTGGAGCATGTCCAAAGAAGGGCAACGAGGCTGGTGAAGGGTCTGGAACACAAGTCCTATGAGGAGCGGCTGAGGGAACTGGGGATGTTTAGCCTGGAGAAAAGGAGGCTGAGGGGAGACCTTATTGCTCTCTACAACTACCTGAAAGGAGGTTGTAGAGAGATGGGGGTCAGACTCTTCTCCCTAGTAACAGATGACAGAACAAGAGGAAATGGCCTCAAGTTGCGCCAGGGGAGGTTTAGATTGGACATTCGTAAAAATTTCTTCACCGAAAGGGTTGTCAGGCATTGGAACAGGCTGCCCAGGGAGGTGGTGGAGTCCCCATCTCTGGGGGTATTCAAGGGGCGTTTGGATGAGGCCCTAAGGGATATGATTTAGTGGGGGACTTGGTGGTGACAGGTTAATGGTTGGACCCGATGATCTCGGAGGTCTCTTCCAACCAGAACACTTCTATGATTCTATGATTCTATGATTCTATTCCTTGGGGAACTTGCCCAACCTCTTTCCCCAAAAGAAAGCAAGAGATTAGGAGGGAAGAGAGGGCCCATGCTGCACATCCCATTGATCCCTTGTACAAAAGTTTCAATAGCATCTCATGTTAAGTACTACAGCACCACTTCCAACTGGCATTTGGCATGATACCTCGTATCGAACCAAAGAAGTATTAATATCTTCAAATATTCAGGTTTTGCCTACCACTACTCCATACTATGACAAAAATAAGGAACATATCAATTCCAGCTTTGAATGTGATTCACAGCTTTGTAGCTATCTTTGTAAAGCATAGCAATAATATTCAACAATTTTCTTCACACGGCCAGATAATATATAAGCTTATGTATTGGGTTTACATGGCAAGGTTTTGGTAAGCAAGGGGGGGATACAGGGGTGGCTTCTGTGAGAAGATGCCAGAAGTTGCCTCCATGTCCAACAGAGTCAGTTCCAGTCAGCAACAAGATGGACCCGCCGCTGGCCAAGGCTGAGGCAATCAGCGACAGTGGTAGCGCCTCTGTGAGAGCATACTTAAGAACTTATTCATCAGTGACCTGGATGAAGGGACAGAGTGTACCCTCAGCAAGTTTGCTGATGATATGAAACTGGGAGGACTGGCTGATACACCAGAAGGCTGTGCTGCCATTCAGCGAGACCTGGACAGGCTGGAGCATTGGGCGGAGAGGAACCTCATGAGGTTCAACACGGGCAAGTGCAGGGTCCTGCACATGGGGAGGAACAACCCCATGCACTGGTACAGCTTAGGGGTTGACCTCCTGGAAAGCAGCTCTGCGGAGAAGGACCTGGGAGTCCTGGTGGATGACAAATTCACCATGAGCCAGCAATGAGCCCTTGCGGCGAGGAAGGCCCCTGGGGTGCATTAAGAAGAGTGTGGCCAGCAGGTCGAGGGAGGTTATCCTCCCCCTCTACTCTGCCCTAGTGAGGCCCCATCTGGAGTACTGTGTCCTTTTCTGGACTCCCCAGTTCAAGAAAGAGGAGGAACTACTGGAGAGAGTCCAGCGGAGGGCTACAAAGATGATGAGGGGACTGGAGCATCTCTCCTATGGGGAAAGGCTGAGGGAGCTGGGGCTGTTCAGCCTGAGGAAGAGAAGACTGAGAGGGGACCTCACCAATGCTTACAAATATCTCAAGGGCGGGTGTCAAGAGGATGGGACCAGACTCTTTTCAGTGGTGCCCAATGACAGGACAAGGGGCAATGGGCACAAACTGGAACACAGGAAGTTCCGTCTGAATACGAGGAAAAACTTCTTTACTGTGAGGGTGACAGAGCACTGGAACAGGCTGCCCAGAGAGGTTGTGGAGTCTCCTTCTCTGGAGATATTCAAAACCCGCCTGGACGCAGTCCTGTGCAGCATGCTCTAGGTGACCCTGCTCTAGCAGGGGGGGTTGGACTAGATGATCTCCAGAGGTCCCTTCCAACCCCTACCATTCTGTGATTCTGTGTGATTCTGTGAAGGGGAAAAAACTGCTGTGCAACAGCAGCTGGAGGAGAGGAGTGAGAACATGCGAGAGAAAAAACTCTGCAGACACCAAGGTCAGTGAAGAAGGAGGGAGAGGAGGTGCTCCAAGCGCCGGAGCAGAGATTCCCCTGCAGCCCCTGGTGAGGAACATGGTGAAGCAGTCTGTCTCCCTGCAACCCATGGAGGGCCACAGTGGAGCAGTGGAGAAGGTGGATGAGCCCGAAGGAGGCTGTGACCCCATGGAGAGGAGCCCATGCTGGAGCAGGCCCCTGGCAGGACCTGTGACCCCATGGGGGACCCACGCTGGAGCAGTCTGTTCCTGAAGGACTGCACCCCGTGGAAAGGACGCAGGCTGGAGCAGTTTGTGAAGAACAGCAGCCCGTGGGAAGGACTCATGTTGGAGAAGGTTGTGGAGGATTGTCTCCAGTGGGAGGGACCCCATGCTGGAACAGGGGAAGAGTGTGAGGAGGAAGGAGCGGCAGAGACAACGCATAATGAACTGACTACAACTCCGGTTCCCCAACCCCCTGTGCCACTTGGTGGGGGAGGAGGTAGAGAAAATCAGGAGTGAAGTTGAGTCCGGGAAGAAGGGAGGGGTGAGGGGAAGGTGTTTTAAGATTTGGTTTTATTTCTCATTATCCTACTCTGACTTTTGATGGACAATAACTTAAATTAATTTCCCCAAGCCAAGACAGGGCATAAGCAATCCAGGAGCTTCCTGGAATGCGTTGATGATAACTTCCTTCTCCAAGTGATAGAGGAGCCAATGAGGAGAGGTGCTATGCTGGACCTTGTTCTCACCAACAAGGAGGGGCTGGTGGGGAATGTGAAGCTCAAAGGCAGCCTTGGCTGCAGTGACCATGAAATGGTGGAGTTCAAGATCCTCAGGGCAGCGAGGAGGGCGCACAGCAAGCTCACTACCCTGGACTTCAGGAGCGCAGACTTTGGCCTCTTCAGGGATCTGCTTGGTAGAATATCATTGGATAAAGCCCTGGAGGAAAGAGGGGCCCAAGAAAGCTGGTTAATATTCAAGGATCACCTCCTCCAAGCTCAGGAGCGATGCATCCCAACAAAGAGGAAGTCAGGCAAAAATGCCTGGCTACCCAGGATACAGAGAAGGCTGAGGTACTCAACGACTTTTTTGCCTCAGTCTTCACCGGCAAGTGCTCTAGCCACGCTGCCCAAGTCGCAGAAGGCAAAGGCAGGGACTGGGAGAATGAAGAACCACCCACTGTAGGAGAAGATCAGACTCGAGACCATCTAAGGAACCTGAAGGTGCACAAGGCCATGGGACCTGATGAGATGCATCCACGGGTCCTGAGGGAACTGGCGGATGAAGTTGGTAAGCCACTCTCCATCATATTTGAGAAGTCGTGGCAGTCCGGTGAAGTTCCCACTGACTGGCAAAGGGGAAACATAACCCCCATTTTTAAGAAGGGAAAAAAGAAAGACTTGGGGAACTACAGGCCAGTCAGTCTCACCTCTGTGCCTGGCAAGATCATGGAGCAAATCCTCCTGGAAACTATGCTAAGGCACATGGAAAATAAGGAGGTGATTGGTGACAGCCAACATGGCTTCACTAAGGGCAAATCGTACCTGACAAATTTGGTGGCCTTCTACGACGGGGTTACAGCATTGGTGGATAAGGGAAGAGCAATGGACGTCATCTACCTGGACTTGTGCAAAGCATGTGACACTGTCCCACATGACATCCTTGTCTCTAAATTGGACAGATGGACCACTCGATGGATAAGGAATTGGCTGGATGGTCGCACTCAAAGAGTTGCGGTCAATGGCTCGATGTCCAGGTGGAGACCAGAGATGAGTGGTGTTCCTCAGGGTTTGGTGTTGGGACCATTGCTGTTTAACATCTTTGTCGGCAACATGGACAGTGGGATGGAGTGCACCCTCAGCAAGTTTGCTGACGACACCAAGCTGTGTGGTGCGGTTGACACGCTGGAGGGAAGGGATGCCATCCAGAGGGACCTGGACAGGCTTGAGAGGTGGGCCCGTGTGAACCTCATGAAGTTCAACAAGGCCAAGTGCAAGGTCCTGCACATGGGTTGGGGCAATCCCAAGCACAAATACAGGCTGGGCAGAGAATGGGTTGAGAGCAGCCCTGTGGAGAAGGACTTGGGGGTGTTGGCTGATGAGAAGCTGGACATGACCCTGCAATGTACATTCACAGCCCAGAAAGCCAACTGTATCCTGGGCTGCATCAGAAGAAGCGTGGCCAGCAGGTCAAGGGAGGTGATTCTCCCCCTCTACTCTGCTTTTGTGAGACCCCTCCTGGAGTACTGTGTTCAGCTCTGGGGCCCCCAACATAAGAAGGACATGGACCTGTTGGAGCGAGTCCAGAGGAGGGCCACAAAGATGATCAGAGGGCTGGAGCACCTCTCCTCTGAAGACAGGCTGAGAGAGTTGGGCTTGTTCAGCTTGGAGAAGAGAAGGCTCCGGGGAGACCTTCTAGCAGCCTTCCAGTACCTAAAGGGGGCCTACAAGAAAACTGGAGAGGGACTTTTTAGTAGGGCATATAGTGATAGGACAACAGTAATGGCTTTAAACTGAAAGAGGGTAGATTTAGATTAGATCTAGGGAAGAAATTCTTCACCATGAGGGTGGTGAGGCACTGGAACAGGTTGCCCAGAGAAGTTGTGGATGCCCCATCCCTGGAAGTGTTCAAGGCTCGGTTGGACAGGGCTTTGAGCAACCTGGTCTAGTGGAAGGTGTTCCTGCCCATGTCAGGGGGGGTTGGAACTAGATGATCTTTAAGGACCCTTCTCATCCAAACCATTCTGATTCTATGACATGTATGTAGTTAATGAAACCATTCACAGCTGGTAACAGGAAAAAATCTCAGAAGTGATATAACCTCTTGTCCTGGTTTTGGCCAGGACGGAGCTAGTTTTGTCTTCAGCAGCTACTGTGTTTTGGATTTAGTGTGAGAAGAATGGTGGTAGTACACTGATGTTGTTGCTTGCTGCTAAACCATCAAGGACATTTTGCAGTTTCCCAGGTTTTGCTAATGTGCAGGTGCAAAATCTTGGGAGGGGTAGAGCCAGAATAGTTGATCCAAACTGGCCAAAGAGAGTATTCCCATACCATAGACGTCATGCCTGGTATAAGTGAGGGACGGCTGGTGGGCCACTTCCCTTAGAGCCTTAATCCTTAAGCTTCCCTTCGGGTTGCTTTTTTTTCCCCTGTTTTTTCCTTTTTCTTTTTTTTGTTCATTCGGGCCTTTTCATTCGTTCATTCGGCTGTTCGTTCCCTCACCTGCTCTCTCTGGAACTTGCTGTTCTGGGATAGCTGTGGGGGGGATTACCCCTGCTCCCTGACTGCTGCTCGGGACGGGCTGTATCGGTCGTCAGGTGGTGAGAAATTGTGCATCTTTCATTTTATATATTCGATTATCCTTATATATATATTATCATTATTAATATATTTTTATATTTTTCCTTTGCTGTCCTGGTGAACTGCTTTTATCTCAACCCGCGAGTTTTCCTTTCTCTCCAATTCTCCTCCCCACCTCACTGGGGAGTGGGGGAGTGAGTGAGCGGCTGTGTGGTATTGGGTTACCATTTGGGGTTAAACCACGACACCTCTCTTCATGACTTTCTTGCATATGGTACAAATCTTAGTTCTCTAAATATTAACTGTTTAACCCTTGGCGAAGACTTAAAACAAAAGAGAAAAAATTAACTGAATTAAATTTTCTTGGAAGGTCTTGCTAGATTGTAGGCTTTCTCAACTCATAGTATATCTTCACTGGGTAAGCTGGGACGTGTGCTCCAGTGCATCTGTGGTGGGTACAAAGGTAGGCAGATGGTTGCAGATATTCACTCTAGCCTAGGGAAAAGACTGAATTTAGGTCAGACTTTTTTAATGTGAGATTAACAAACTAATAACACGCTAAAATGAACCTGGTTTTTCCTAGTGTGCTATGCTGTTCAGCTGGATTTTTAGCAGAAGCCATATTCATCACCTTAAATGCACTCCCTTTGGGAGTTCTTGTAAGCCACTGGTTAAAGTATCATGATAAATACTGGGTTCCTCTGCTCCTGGGCTGAACTCAGATGAGTGGTTTGTCACTTGTTAGAGATCTTGCAGTCAGTTGGCTCTGACTGATAATATTTGGTTTTAGAGTTCGGTGGTTTTTGGTGTATATCATATTAAATTTTTAAACAACAAGAGAATTGGTTCTGTATTGTGGAATTCCATTTATAATAGTATGTATTGGAAATCTTAAGCCTTGTTCTTGTATTAAGTATATGTTGATAAACACCTATTTAAATGTACTGACTTCAGTTTATAAACTGTAATTGGGATTTATGGATATCCATTTATTCTTTAGATTAAAGCCAGAGTCTGATATATCTTGTAAATATTTTTTGTAAATATTTTTCTTACATAACTGCTTACTGCTGTTCTACTACATTATGCTATATTGAAGATTACACAACTTTTTTTTTTTTTTTTTTTCTCTTTTTTTTTTCAGGTTTGCATCTGCAGGAGATGATGGAATCATATTTTTGTGGAATGCTCAGGTTAACTCTTTTTTTAGGGGGTTAGCTTGTGTGCTCTGGAGAGAGTAGAAGTTGGGGAGAGGAGTTAGAAATATCTACTTAGCGAAAAAGCAGAATAAATAAGAATTGTTGCATGGATTCATAGCAGAGCTGCTGTTTGAAAATGTAGACGTGGAGGGAAGCAGAGGTGCATATGAACTTGTGACTTTAATTCTTCTTTTAAAATATGTTCAGTGTTTACTGTAAACACTAAGATGTTGACTACTGATTCAACAAATACATAGCAAGGTCCCAATCCTGCTAAGATTTATATCTGTACTCTAGTTTTAAGTACATTTCAATGGCTCTATTTGCAATATCTTTTTGTAGTATAAATGGTTAGACTAAATGGAGAGCTAACATAAAACTGTGTTGGAAAGACACCAAAGTCAGTGAAAGTTAAACATTTCATGCAGTGCAGAAACAAGGCCGACCTTGCAACTTTTGAAAACCTTCCAAGACATTAGATTTATCATGGAAATAGTGCTCTGTAAGTTGTTCTGCTCCTCTGCTCTGTGTCTCCATATCATTGACAAAATTATAGAGAAGGGATGAGCATTAGACCTATGTTAAGGAGGACTAGTATACAAGTTTGATTGTTCAATAGGAAGTCTAAAAGGGAGATATATTGTGCTGTCTAAACTGGGAGTATCAGAAATTCAAATTAAGGAGGAAAGAAATCTCAGACTAAACTTTTGTGGAAACCTTCTGAAAGATTTATATGTGACATTTATGATGGTGGAATTTTAAAATACAGAAGGGGGAACTTGAAACTCTTCCTCTCTTTTGAGCAGTTTCAGTTAGTGCTTTGCTGTTGAAGGTCTTTTATAATTATAGAATTTGGAAAAGGAAATTTTTTTGAATATTCAAAAACATATATGTGAGTATATATACTTGGTGTTCTGAGCAGTTCGTGTATGTAAAACTCATTTAGATGTTGTGCTTAGGAACAGAGTTCCATTTTCTACTTCTGTAGGATTTTTATTACATTTTTAAGCAAATCTTTTTGTAGTTTTAATACAAAAACTTAACCCACAAGTGTAAAGAAGTATACAGTTATAACTACCCTGTATTTTAATTGCATTATTAAAGCGCCAGTATGCTTCTGCATGTTTGTTTGTTGGGTTTTGCCATCTAACTAAACAGAGCAGAAGTAGCTGCAGTTATCTAAACCACCATCTTGAAGCTATAGATAATGTACATACTAAATAAAGCTGTCAGGAAATCGGCAGTACTGTGTTTGCCATAAATATAGGTCAAGTTTTTCTAATTAAAATAAAATACTTTTTCAAGAGAGAGTTTGTCAACAAATCTGAATTACTGTAGTATCAGTTAAATAGGGTGAACGGCCAATATTTACATTAAAATAAATGAGTTTAATACAGAACTTAGTTCTTAAAGGCTTTTAGAGTTTTTTTTTTACACTTGGGAGTAATATTTATTATGTAGTATTCCTTTACATTTATACTTAATACATTATTTAATTCAGGGCAAGATCTTGAAAAGTATTAAAGGTAGGAAGAAGTAAATCCATAAATGCCTTTAGAAAAGGAGATTTTAGACTCTTAGAAATTCTTGCTTGCAAAAGTAATTTGGTACTTATGTCATATGCTACAGTAGGTATTTTCCAAATTTTACCCTTTATTTTCCCTGTTTTTATTTTTTCAGACCGGAGAAAAACTTTTTGAACTTCATGGACACACACAAAATTACAGCTATAGCACCATTTTCTTCATCAGATGCTTCTGGAAAAAAAAAAAAAACATTTGATTTTAACGGCATCAGCTGATAGAACAGTTATTGTATCCTTAGATCTGGAGAGGAGAAAAATTTCTGTGGTTTTTTTTGTTGTTGTTTTTTGTTTTTCAAGGTAGCATTGAAACAGGCTGCAGGTTTGTTTAAATTTATTGGCTGATAATATCCAGTAGGTATAATTTTGAAAAGACAGTCAGCATTTAGAAGACTGAATCTCTGCATACCTATTTCCCAATCTGTCATTTAGTTACAAACACAGCAGTTATATTTGTAAAATATAAAATCCTTTTGGTTTCCTTAATGAATAAAGTCAGGTTTGGGACTGCACTAGCAGCAGACAGGTTCAGAAAGTGTCATGTTTCCATTCTACTGTAAAGGTAAGCTGAGGAATCCCTAGGTATGCCTGTAGGCTTGTTGTATACAGTAATCTATTATGTATGGCTCATGGGCCATATGGGCAAGTGTGTTAAAATGAACAGCAGTGTTTGGTTTAAGAACAGGTAACCTTTAAATAGTGAGCAGCTGAGAAGTGGGCACAATTCTTAATTTCTTTTTGGAACTCTTAACACCTCAATTTTAGTTTTGAAAGGCTGTAGAACAAAGGTCATTTTATGGCTTAGTTTTGTTACTGGATTGGAAAAGGTAACCTACAGTCAAACTAGTTCTTTAATGTTACTAGTAGAAAAATCAGGTTTTGCATTGTTGTTGGAAAAATGCAACATATAGTATGTAATTCATTCTGTATTTCTCAGGAAAGTGACACTTTAATACTGTATTTCATAGTACTTAAAGCTGTATCTAGTTAAAGCTCATGATCATTTCACTGAAAAATTCCCTATAGAACTTGTGCAGGAGACATATCTGATTTTTGTTCTGCAGTGTTTGACATTTCTTCAAAGACTGGATGTATGGTTGGCTGGAAGAAGCGATGCGTGTGTTTGGAACCAAAAATTAAATCGCTTGTGTAAGACCTGACGTGCGGAAAGCAGACTCCACAACCTGTAAAGTTGTAAAGTAGGTATGTTTATTCAGCGCTGGGCAGCACGGGGGGTCGCCCCACCACAATCGTGCGCACCCACCACGGCAGTTAGCTTAGGATTTATACAGCCAAACCTTACATATGCAAGGGGCACCTATACATATTTACAACTTTTCCCAGAAAAGGCGGTCTTTATTACAATGAGTTCCAGAAAGTCATTTCCATAGTCTCTGCCTTTAACTCCTCCCAGTTGTGCACGCGCAGTGCCTCCTGGTGGTCATGGGCCTGGGTCTCGGGGATGAAGGCCAGATGTTTTCCTCGCTATGCACTTTTCACCTTTAACGTTAACGTGCTGTCCCAAATCACAGAACTGGTTTCAGCCGGATGATCGCTTTCTCAAGACAGCTGGGTTCCTTCTTTGAATACAAATCGTTCCCTTATCTGAGGTCGGATGATCGTTCTTATCGTTTCAACACATTCTTTCTTGTATGGCTTTACTATTAACCCTTGAGCGTCAGTTCCCTCTATCAATCCCCCCTTTTCTAAGAGATTAGTAAATTCTTTTACTTGTGCTTACAGCACGTTTTCTTTCTCTAAACATTTCTTAGAGTATTTTCCTGACTCGACCTTTTGTCGAAGCTGATGCTTCTTCCAAAGTTCGTAATCACCTGTGAAAAGGTATCAGTTAATACTAATAAATATTGATACCCCCCTTTTCTTGGGAGTTCTGAAAAATCAATCTGCCATTGTTGCCCAGGCCCGTTGCCTCTCCCAATTTGGCCCATTTCTAGTTTGGGGGTATTCTTGGGATTAGTCTGGAGGCAAAGATCGCACTGCTGAGTCACTTGTCTCACAGTGGCATATAAATTCCTAGCTACAATCTCTCTTATTAGGTGTTTATATAGGGCCTCTGCTCCCCAGTGTCTCTTCCTATGTTCTTCCCTTATCAGAGACCATACTAGATAAGAGGGAATGATTAGTTTCCCTTGTGGGGTGAGAGCCCACCCCTCTTTATTACATGATCCTTCTAGATCTGTGATAAGCTTCTGATCTTCCTTGGTATATTCTGGCTTACCTTCTAGGGAGATTCACCCATCAGGGATCAAAGCCCCTTCCGTTTTTACCTTTGCTTTGGCTACCTGTTTTGCCTCTCTGTCCGCCAGCTCATTTCCTCTTTCCAACTCCGAGCTTACTTCCTGGTGTGCCTTAATGTGCACGATCGCCACTTTCTCCGGGAGTTGGACTGCCTCCAACAGTTTCAGGATCTCCTCTGCATGCTTGATGTTTTTTTCCCTGTGAGTTCAATAATCCTTTCTCCTTCCAGATTGCTCCATGCGCGTGTACAACTCCAAAGGCATATTTCGAGTCTGTATAGATATTCACAGCTTTGCCTTGGGCCAATTCCAAGGCGCGGGTCAGAGCAATTATTTCTGCCTTCTGTGCTGAGGTATTCATGGGCAAAGGCCCTGACTCTATTACTTCCTGACTGGTGGTAATGGCGTATCCGGCATGCCTTTCACCGCTTAGGACGTAGCTGCTTCCATCCATGAACCAGTCTTCCGAGTATTCCATAGGACTGTCTCTCAGGTCCGAACGGCTCGAATATGTTGCTTCGTGCTGTGTGAATTTTAGAATATGTCAAATCTCAGTAACTACATTAGCTTGGACTTACAGGGCTAGACCTCAGTTACTGATATATATGTTTGTTGTAATGGGGCCCAGATCTGTGAAGGAGCTGAAGTTTTATTATTCCTAAGTAAGCTTTGTAGTAGTAGAGCAGTAATGATTTCTTTTTTTATTAAAAATCAGTACTTTTTATGTAGAAAATGCAGGTTTTGATAGAAATACAGTAAATATAATTGAGATCTCAATGTTATTCATGATTTTCTATAAATAAGCTTTGGTGAGTTGACTTTGGCTGGTTGTCAGGTGCCCACCAAGCTGCTCTATCACTCCCCCTCCTCAATTGGACAGGGGAAGGAAAATATGACAAAAGGCTCATGGGCTGAGACAAGGACAAGGAGATCACTCAGCAATTACCATCACGGGCAAAACACACTCATAGAATCATAGAATGGTTTGGGTGGGAAGGGACCTTAAAGATCATCTAGGTCCAACCCCCCTGCCATAGGCAGGGACACCTTCTGCTAGATCAGGTTGCTCAAAGCCCCATCCAACCTGGCCTTGAACACTTCCAGGGATGGGGCATCCACAACTTCTCTGGGCAACCTGTTCCAGTGCCTCATGGGGAAGAATTTCATCCTTATAGAATCACAGAATCATAGAATCGTTTTGGTTGGAAGAGACCTCCAAGATCATTGAGTCCAACCATTAATCCGTCTGGAACTCAGGAAAAACAGAAGAGTCTATAACCTTTGGAGGAAGGGGCAGGCAACTCAGGAGGACTACAAGGATGTTGTGAGGTCATGCAGGGAGAAAATTAGAAGGGCCAAAGCCCAACTAGAACTTAGTCTGGCTACTGCCGTAAAAGACAACAAAAAGTCCTTCTACAAATACATTAACAATAAAAAGGGGGCTAAGGAGAATCTCCCTCCTTTATTGGATGCGGGGGGAAACATAGTGACAAAGGATGAGGAAAAGGCTGAGGTGCTAAATGCCTTCTTTGCCTCAGTCTTTAACAGCAAGGGAAGTTGCTCTCTGGGCACCCAGCGCCCTGAGCAGGAAGATGGGGAAGGGGAGCAGAATGAAGACCCCGTAGTCCAAGGGGAAATGGTCAGTGACCTGCTACGCCACCTAGACACGCACAAGTCTATGGGGCCGGATGGGATCCACCCAAGGGTGCTGAAAGAGCTGGCAGAAGTGCTCACCAAGCCACTCTCCATCATTTACCAGCAGTCCTGGCTAACCGGGGAGGTCCCAGTTGACTGGAGGCTGGCAAATGTGATGCCCATCTACAAGAAGGGCCGGAAGGAGGATCCGGGCAACTACAGGCCTGTCAGTCTGACCTCGGTGCCCGGGAAGGTTATGGAGCAGATCATCTTGAGTGCCATCACGCGGCACGTACGGGACAACTGGGCAATCGGGCCCAGTCAGCATGGATTTATGAAAGGCAGGTCCTGCTTGACTAACCTGATCTCCTTCTATGACATGGTGATCCACCTAGTGGATGAGGGAAAGGCTGTGGACGTTGTGTACCTGGACTTTAGTAAAGCCTTTGACACCGTCTCCCACAGCATCCTCCTGGAGAAACTGGCTACCCATGGCTTGGATGGGCGTACTCTGCACTGGGTAGGAAACTGTCTGGATGGCTGGGCCCAAAGAGTTGTGGTGAATGGAGTTAAATCCTTTTGGCGGCCGGTCACAAGTGGTGTCCCCCAGGGCTCAGTATTGGGGCCAGTCCTGTTTAATATCTTTATCAATGATCTGGACGAGGGGATCGAGTGCACCCTCAGTAAGTTTGCAGACGACACCAAGTTGGGAGGGAGTGTTGATCTGCTTGAGGGCAGGCAGGCGCTACAGAGGGACCTGGACAGGCTGGATCGATGGGCCAAGGCCAATTGTATGAGGTTCAACAAGGCCAAGTGCCGGGTCCTGCACTTGGGTCACAACAACCCCAGGCAACGCTACAGGCTTGGGGAGGAGTGGCTGGAAAGCTGCCTGGCGGAAAAGGACCTGGGGGTGTTGGTCGACAGCTGGCTGAATAGGAGCCAGCAGTGTGCCCAGGTGGCCAAGAAGGCCAACGGCATCCTGGCCTGTATCAGAAATAGTGTGGCCAGCAGGAGTAGGGAGGTGATTGTCCCCCTGTACTCGGCCCTGGTGAGGCCACACCTCGAGTACTGTGTTCAGTTTTGGGCCCCTCACTACAAGACAGACATTGAGGTGCTGGAGCATGTCCAGAGAAGGGCAACGAGGCTGGTGAAGGGTCTGGAACACAAGTCCTATGAGGAGTGGCTGAGGGAACTGGGGATGTTTAGTCTGGAGAAAAGGAGGCTGAGGGGAGACCTTATTGCTCCCTACAACTACCTGAAAGGAGGTTGTAGAGAGATGGGGGTCGGACTCTTCTCCCTAGTAACAGACAACAAAACAAGAGGAAATGGCCTCAAGTTGCGCCAGGGGAGGTTTAGATTGGATATTTGTAAAAATTTCTTCACTGAAAGGGTTATCAGGCACTGGAACAGGCTGCCCAGGGAGGTGGTGGAGTCACCATCCCTGGAGGTATTCAAAAGACGTTTAGATGTGGCCCTAAGGGATATGATTTAGTGGTGGACTTGACAGTGATAGGTTAACGGTTGGACCCGATGATCTTGGAGGTCTCTTCCAACCAGAACGATTCTATGATTCTATTCTATTCTATCACTACCATCCATTAGGACTGAGACCACAAAACCAGCTGCCAGATGATGAGTCTCTTCTAAGTCATGTTCAAATTCAATCAGCAGCTGTGGCAGTGTGCTCCTCTCCCGCCCCTCAGCTGCCCTCCTGCTTCAGCCATAAACACCTGTGGGGCATAGATGGCAACAGAGTAGATAAGGCCTGTCTGGAGCCAAGACCCAAATGTCCTGCTGATATGTAAATATGACTATAGGTCAATCACCTTACTCTATAAATAATGGACAGCCCAGGGCCTGTTGAGCTCTCCTGCACGGCAGGATCTCCCCTTGAGTAGGAATGCCTCTCAAGGTTACTCCTCGAGGTTGAGAGATTCCTTGCCACAATAGATCCTCGGTAAGTGACTAAGAGCATGCTAAACTTTGAGATCTTAGCTAAGTGATATAAAGGATTGATTGCGCACATATACAATCCTTTAGACATAAACCATTGACCAAGTCTGGGAGGGACTAGGAGTGGATCCAGCCGCCCCTAGACTCCTCTCTGAGAAGGAGCTTAGAAAGCAAGGGGGTCCTTTCTGAACCTCATGACTCAATGGGAGGGTCTGCCTGACAGTTTTGTCTGACCCTGTCCTCTATGCAGTAAAGAATCCAGTGTACCTTGCCATCGGAACTTGTTAAACACTGTCGCATTTACCATTGAACCTTGTTAACTCACTGGTTTATGTTAATAAATTATATCGTTGCTTCTCTCTTACGACTGAAGTGCATCACTCCATCCGCGACAAATTGGCATAGTCGGCAGGATGGCAAGTAGTATCACCGATTATTTACGGAGGCATGGAGTGAACCATTATTCTCAGAAGAATTGGCTCGTGACAATTGGCATAATTGGCAGATCATTGAAGACCACTTAGAAGCAATTAGGGGCCACACAAAGGATGGAAAAGGGAAAGGAGTTATCTGCAAGATGCTAGGTACCTGTTTCGAAGCTGCATGTCAAGAAAGGGAGAGTAGAAATAGGAAGGAGCAGGAATTAGAGAAAAAAAAATAGATGGTAGAAAGGCAACTGAGTTATTACTGTCTTTAAAGATTGAACAGCTGCAGAAACAATTGCAGGAAGAAAAGGAGAAAAGACAAAAGTTGGGAGAGAAGGTCGAAATGATGCTTATACAGGCTCCCCGTCCCCCTGACATTGTACAGATTAGGAGACTAATAGTATCCCCTGAAGACTGGGATGGAGACATCTGGGGTGATCCTGATAGTGAGCCAGAAGATGACGATCCTTTGTTCCCCACAAATCCTCCTGAATATGAAGCTAGGCCTGTTACCACGGTTCTTTCTGTTTTGATATCTCGGGGTGGTAATCTGCGGCATACTACGCGAACCCTCCCCTGGGATCCGTTACAATTGACAAATTTGCAAGAGAGAGATAGCAGGAAAACAGGTGAAACTGAAACTGAATACTTGTGGCGAGTATGCCTAAGTGGCAGCGACCGAATAATGTTGAGTGAGGATGAAGCAAAGGGCTATTGGGGTCCAGGAGTTTTCTTAAATTTAGGACCCGATCCGATAAACACACCCCATTGTATCACCAGACGAGTAGCTTATTGGGCTGGAGGAATAGACACCATGGAGCGAGGTGATCCCTCCATAATCCCCATTAAATCTCTAAGTGAGCTCTCTACAGCCGTCACAAAAGCCGCTTGTATATAAGCCATGCACGAACGAGGACCCCACGATGTCCCACTATCTGCTACAGTAGATTTCACAATGTTAAAACCACTGATTAGAGGAGCTCTGGCAATTCTTAAACCCTATCTAGTTGCAAAACGGGATGAGATTAAAAGAGATACTGAATGTAATAAAAATCTGGGCAATAATGCTCCTAAACCCCTCCCTAAATGGGCAGAATTAATGCACGGCATTGTTAACTACAGCCGTGAAATGGGCTGGGACGATGTACCAGCTGAAAAAATCTGAAGCCCCGGAGAGGAGATCACAAAGACCTGTGAGACAGGGAACAGAAAATAAATCAAAAGGAAACAAATTTGCAAACTCGCAAACAGAATCTCGAGAAAGGAGGAATGAATTATGGAGGAATGCATTAGCCCTAGGCATTCCCAGAGCTGCGATTCAGGGTCAGCCTACTGGCGTTATCTTGACTCTGATTGACGCATTCCAGAAACGAGATAACGGTGAAAAGAAGGAGTGTATTTCAACTCCTCCCTCGCCAGTCCCCAAAAAGGGAGACAACCCCTTCCTCCCCCTTAGGGAGGAATTGCAGGGCATGAGGCAAAAAAATGAGTAGTGCCCGGAAGGCAATTGGGCCTGCCTGTCCGGAAAGTGGAGGCTTATCAATGGATAAGTGATGATGGCCCATACATTTTGATTGCAGTTGGTCCTCGAGGACAATTGGTGAAGTTTTTAATAGATACAGGAGCACAAATTTCAATACTAACACAACAAGATGCCGAGAAGCTGGGCATGCGATCCAGACGGCAAAGAGTTAAAATTACCGGTGTGAACGGAGCGAGTGTTGTGTCAAACTGCCAAGATGAATTTGTGGCTCCCGGGCGAGAAGCGCATGTCGACTACTCGCTTTCCAGTTAAAGATCACCATGAAAGTATTTTAGGTTTCGATGTTTTAAACGGATGAAGCTGGCGCCTGCCGAATGGCAGCGTGTGGTCCTTGGGCTCAAACATCGTCCCCGACCCCACTAGAGATCGGGAGGCGACTGTGTGTGTACTCCGCGCAGCTCCTGTTTTGTAAAATGCTGAAATTCAGGTTTGAGTAAGAAATTCTTTCTTCAGCGGCGCCGGGTGCACGGGGGATATCTCCGCCTAACGTGCACACCAGTGAATACAAAAAGCACTCTTTTATACATTTACTACATTAATATTCTACTATGGCTCATGCATATGTAATTCCGGGATACGCCTCCTTCCTGGGTTCCGCCTTTCTCCTTGCGCCTGCGCAGTAGTCCATAATGGTGGTCGTCTGGACTTATCCGAGGGTCGTTCCGATGAAGGCCGGTAGTCTTCCTCTCCCCTTTCACCTACTAAGCCTCAGTGAAGATTGTCCTTTGGATTACCTTTTGCTTGTTATTCTTCTGTTATCCGCTTTCTCAGCATCTGTTCCTCGGTATCCGTTCTTTATCTAAATGTCCTTTCCGTTGGTATCATGTTCTCTGATTTATCACTTAGCTAATCCCTCTGGAATGTATGGTCTCATTTATCTCAGTTAAACACGTCAAACAGAATGTATGGTTTACAAACATCTTCTTAATTATCTCAGTCCCCCCTTTTCTATTCACTATGTAAATTCTTTTACACTAACTTAATTGGAAAACATGCTGCCATACATCTAAACAAAAGACAAACTAGTATTCCTATAGCAATTATCACTATAAAGATTACAAAGATTTGTTTAAGCTACTGCACATTAGGTAGCCACGAAGTGACTTTGTCCCATACCTCTTTAAAACCCCAGGAGGTATCATCTTGGGTTATCCGATGTAAAATTTGGGTTTGAGCCCAAATTTGGTTTAAATCCGTAGCAATCCGTCCACTTTGGTCTATATATGTACAACAGCTGGTATTTATAATGGTACATACTCCTCCTTGTGCAGCTAGCAACATATCGAGGGCCATTCTGTTTTGAACTACCATTTTAGACAAACTACTAATCTCTTCCTGTTGGGCTCTTATAATGTCCATGGTAGCATTTTCCAATTTTTCAATCACTGCCGAGATATTCACCAATGCTTTTTCAATTTCACTTACTCCCAGCCACGGCAAAAACCATCTCACAAAGCTATGGAATGCTGTAGGTAGTTCAATTAAAGGGTTATCTCGCTTTATCCGTTGCAGAGGATTTCTTATAAATCCCCGAATTAATCGATTATGTAAAGTCATATTGGGAATAACTGCACCTAAAGTACATGTCCCCTTCCAATTCTCAGGTAAGGTTTTTTCTTGCTGTATCGTTACAAATCCAATACCATCCTGTACCTTCTGGAACCGGCCATTTAGTAGCATTTCCTACTCCACTATTAACACTAATATCCATAGTTACATTACATGCAGTTTGATTTCCAACGAATACAGCATTAGTACACAGTACTTTCCCCATCCCTTTAGGTGGATTACATCTTTGCACACAATTAAAATAAGGCACTCGCGGAGTTGGGGTTATTATTTCAATTTTTTCATAATCCATTTCCTTTTCCCATGAGGTGTTCGTCCACAAATTAGTCCAAGAAACGTTAGAGGGGATTGGTACTCCTATCAAAGACATTCCCCGTGCCCCATGTTCAGGCATCTGGGTACAAATCCAACAATCGGATTTATTGGCAAATTTACTAATTTGGTGTATCAATGTTACATGTGCGTTCTTTCCCCATTCCCCTTCAGCTAAGTTCACTATCACTAACATCAAGAACGGTATAATTTTATTCTGGTTGGACCCTTGCTCTGGACCCTCCATTTCATAGAAGACGGAGCTTTTTTCACTTGCAAATAATGTATCCACGCTTTCTTTTCCTGTATTTTAATTGCGGTATATGTAGTGAGTAGAACTTGGTATGGTCCTTTCCACTTTTGTTCCAGCGGGTCACCTAAAATGGTTTTAACGAACACATAATCACCTGGTTCAAAGTCATGTAATGGACCATCTAATCCACGAGCTCGAGTTTTACCTATTTGTTTAAACACCTCCTTTAACTGACGTTTCAAAGTACGTAAATAAATATACCAATATTCTTCTCCTACTTGACTAATATCCTCCCCTGAGAACGTATGTTGATAAGGCCGTCCATATAGAATCTCGAAAGGGCTTAAATTTTCCTTACTTCTCAGCTTGGCTCGAAGCCTTAGTAACGCAATAGGGAGAGCTTGATCCCACCTTTAAATTGGTTTCCTGACAAATTTTACTCAATTGTGTCTTTATTAAATGATTCATCTTTTCCACTTGCCCACTTGCTTGTGGGCAATAAGCTGTATGCAGTTTCCAATTATTTCTAAGAATTTACTAACTTGTTGAACTATTTGTGATATAAAGTGTGGTCCTCTATCAGAGGAGATCACTTCTGGTACTCCAAATCTAAGAATAATTTCTCTCAATAGAATTTTTGTTACCTCCCGGGTTTTGTTCGTTCTGCAAGGGAAAGCTTCAGGCCACCCAGAAAAGGTATCGGTTAACACTAATAGATACCTATACCCCCCCTTCTAGGGAGTTCCAAAAAGTCTATCTGCCAATTTTGACCTGGAACATTCCCTTTATCAATGCTTCCAAATTTTACATGATTTTCTACCTTTGGATTATTCTTTAAACATATTTCACATCTACCAACTATAGTTTTCACAGTTTGAAAGAAATTTCTAGCTACTATTTGCTTGGTAAGGGAACTATACAAAGCTTCAGTTCCCGAATGAGTTTTGTCATGCTCTGTTTTTATCAGTTTTCATAATATTCTAAAGGGAACTATTATCCTGTTATCTTTCAACGTTGCCCATCCTGATGGGCCAATTTCAGCCTCTAAATCAGTAATTAGCTTCTGATCCTTTTCATCATATTTGATCATCTCAGGTAGCGGCAAAGATTTTTCAGGAATTAAACTTAATACCTCACCTTGTTCCGCAGCTCATCTTGCCTCGTGATCGGCCAATTTATTTCCCACTTCCCTGTCAGTGTTACCTTTCTGACGTCCTCTACAATGCATAATTGCCACTGCTGATGGAAGTTGTACAGCATCTAAAAGTCGCAAAATTATATCAGCATGCTTTATATCTTTCCCTTGAGCCGTCAAGAGTCCTTGTTTTTTCCGAATTGCTCCATGGGCATGGACTACACAAAAGGCGTATTTCGAATCTGTCCAGATATTCACTCATAGTCCCTTAGCAAGTTCCAACACTCTCACTAGAGCAATTATTTCAGCTCGTTGTGCAGAGGTGCCCTTAGGGAGTGACTTTGCTTCCACCACTTGGTCTATAGTGGTCACAGCATATCCTGTCATTCAAACTCTTTTTTTTTTTTTTTTTACGAAACTGCTCTCATCGGTGTACCAAGTATGATCAGCTTCTTCCAGCGGCTCTTCCTTTAGGTCAGGCCTACTCGCATACACAGTCTCAATGGTCTCTATACAATCATGCACAACGGTACCCATTTCCTGTTTATCACTTAAAAAGAAAGCAGGGTTGGTAACAGTAGATGTGACAATTTTTATATCATCCTGTTCCATCAGGACTGCTTGATATTTCAGGAACCGTGATGGTGAGAGCCAATGTCACTTGGGTCTGACCATTTTTCAACAGTTCATATAGAGGTTTAAATCACCAACCTGTCATTCCCAAAAAGGTTCGAAGCTCTTTTACCGTATTCAGCTCTGGGGTCCTGCAAATGGCTTCTTTTCGGTCACTCCCGGGCTGTCTCTGCCCCTTAGAAATCACAAATCCCAGGTATAATACTTCTTTCTTCAAGATCTGGGCTTTCTGTAAGGAGACTTGATAACCACTTAGTCTGAGAAAATTTAACAAACTCACAGTCCATTCTTTACATTCTTCTTTCTTTTCTGTGGCTACCAAAATATCACCCACATATTGCAAAAGAACTCCATTTCCTGAAGGCCTTTCCCAGGTCTCTAATTCTTTGGCTAATTGATTTCCAAAAATGGTGGGGCTATTCTTAAATCCTTGAGGTAACACTGTACAGGTTAGTTGGGTTTTCCATCCTGTATCAGGATTTCCCCATTCAAAGGCAAATAAATTACAGCTTTCAGGAGCTAAGGTGAGGCAAAAGAATGTATCCTTCAGATCTAATACAGTAAACCATTCATAGGTTTCCTTTAGATTGGTCAACAAAGTATATGAGTTTGCCACTACCGGGTACAAATCTTCAACTATCTGATTTATCGCCCGCATATCCCGCACTAATCGATAAGTTTTGCCATCAGGCTTTTTGACAGGCAGAATAGGAATGTTATATTCTGAAGAACATTCAATTAATAGCCCGAATTTTATAAATTCTTCTATAATGCTTTTCATTCCTTGCCTGTCTTCCAATCTCAAGGGATATTGCTTTACCCTAACAGGTCGTGCTCCCTCTTTGAGTTTAACAACTACCAATTCTGCATTTTTAGCTTTTCCAGGTATTCCTGAGGCCCATACCCCTGGGTATACCTAGTCCTTTATTTCTTGTATGATTTCTTCTGCCCTAACTTGGGGTTCAGAGAGAACCAGACTTAAAATTTCAATATGGTTCTCTTCTGGTATTTTAAATTCAATTTCTCCATTTTTAAATTTTATCTCAGCATTCAATTGTTCTAATAAATCCCTTCCCAGAAGTGGTCTAGGAGCTTCAGGCAGGTAGAGAAATTTATGAATCCCTACATTCTTCCCAATTTTGAATTTTAAAGGTTTCAAAAAGAAAGCTTTCTCGACCTGTCTGGTTGCTCCTAGAACATTAACATTTTGTCTACTTACGGGTAATAAAGTCTGGTTTAATACTGGAAATGTGGCACCTGTATCTACTAGAAATTCTACAGGTTTTTCTTCTTTCCCTAGCTGAACTTTAACCAAGGGTTCTGCTAGGGAAGATTCCCCTGGTCCCCGTCAATCATCTTCCATGTTAGCAACCATCACCAGTGTGCTCAATTTTGGGCAATCCTTTTCCAATGCCCCATCCTCTTACAATAAGCACACTGATCTTTCGTGGGGGGGTGATTACCTTTATGCGGGGTACTTACACCGCTTCTCACGGCTCCTCTCCCTCCCTTAAAGTTATTTCCTAATGAACTCCGAGAGGGTACTTGACCCCCTGTGGTGCGCAAAGCGGCCACTGTAGCACTGGCAATTGTCTTTCCCATTATTTTTTTCTCTCTGGCCGTCTTTGTCCAATGCTACAAGCCCAAGCAGCACCTTTTTAACTTCCCTTTCTGCTTTTTTTTTTTTTTTTTTTCCCCCTTTTTCTATCGCCAGGATCATAGGATCCTGGGGTGCTAAATTAATTCGACATTCCTTTTGCCACTCAAGATGGTCTCGCAGAGTAAAGAACATATCTGTATAAACCCACTTCATCCCATTTTCCTTCCTGTCTCAAAAATAACATAAGTTGTAACAAAGTATTATAGTTCAATGTACCATTCATTGGCCACTTCTCCCCACCTTCCAACTTATACAAAGGCCACCATTGGTTACAATATTTTATCAACACTTTCTTACTTTCAGTCCCTTTTGATGAACCCACTATATCCTTCCAATGCATTATTATACATCCTAGAGGGCTTCTTCTAGGAATCTCAACCGATTGTTGCCCCCCCATTACCAAATGTTATCCGACACTGAGCTCTATGTCCAGATAATCCAAATGGTACTTTAATACCCCAAAACAAATAACCGGTTTTCTCTATACAAAACCCAAAAATAAAGAATATACTTACTCACTGTAATGGGTCCTTGTCTGCCTCCGCGATGATCCGATGAGTCGAGGAGTCCCTCCGAGAAATCCCGGGGGTACCCTAGGGAGTCCTATTCTCAACGGATCTCGCAGTCCGACAGAGAAGGAGTCCCATCTGGGGTGCCAGATTGTTTTGTAAAATGCTGAAATTCAGGTTTGAGTAAGAAATTCTTTATTCAGCGGCGCCGGGTGCACGGGGGATATCTCCGCCTAACGTGCACACCAGTGAATACAAAAAGCACTCTTTTATACATTTACTACATTAATATTCTACTATGGCTCATGCATATGTAATTCCGGGATACGCCTCCTTCCTGGGTTCCGCCTTTCTCCTTGCGCCTGCGCAGTAGTCCATAATGGTGGTCGTCTGGACTTATCCGAGGGTCGTTCCGATGAAGGCCGGTAGTCTTCCTCTCCCCTTTCACCTACTAAGCCTCAGTGAAGATTGTCCTTTGGATTACCTTTTGCTTGTTATTCTTCTGTTATCCGCTTTCTCAGCATCTGTTCCTCGGTATCCGTTCTTTATCTAAATGTCCTTTCCGTTGGTATCATGTTCTCTGATTTATCACTTAGCTAATCCCTCTGGAATGTATGGTCTCATTTATCTCAGTTAAACACATCAAACAGAATGTATGGTTTACAAAAATTTTCTTATCTCACCCCTGCACTCCCTGATTCAAAAATCACTAACGTACCGCAATACCCGATTTCTGCTGCAGCACGAAATGGAATTTCTGAAGTCATAGCTGATTTGGAGAAATGACAAATTATCTGCAGAACTCACTCCCCATATAACTCACCTGTCTGGCCAGTTAGGAAACCAGATGGGAGGTGGCGATTAACAGTTGATTATCGGCGCTTGAATGCTAATACAGCCCCGCTAACAGCTGCTGTACCAAACATTGCAAACCTAACAGCTACTTTGCAAGCAGCTGCACACCCATGGATGGCGGTGCTAGATGTAAAGGATATGTTCTTTATGGTTCCCTTGAAGGAAGATGATAAAGAGAAGTTTGCTTTCACTTGGGAGGGAACACAGTATACCTTTTAACAGACTCCCACAGGGGTATAAACATTCACCCACAATTGCTCATGCCGCACTTGCTGAACTTCTACGGTCTCACTCCCCCAAGATGTGAAACTGTTCCAATATATAGATGATATTCTAATTGGAGGAACTTCCCCTGAAAAGGTGGGGGAAGCGGCGGCAGCAGCAGTATGGCAAGCACTCAATAAAGCAGAAATTGAGATTCCATCCAGAAAGTGTCAGGGACCAAGCAAAGAAGTACAATTCTTAGGTACTTGGTGGATAGCAGGCAGTGCAGTGATTCCCCCGGATACCTTAAGGAAAAATCCAAGAGCTGCAAATGCCCCAATCAAGGAAGGAGTTACAACAATTAATGAGAACTTTAGGATATTGGAGGAAACATGTACCTGGATTTTCCATCATTTCCCGTCCATTATACTCACTCTTATGGAAAGGCAAACCTTGGGAGTGGAAACTGGAACATAAAGAGGTGGTAAAAACTCTAACTGAAGAATTAAAAACATATCAGTCACTGGGACCAGTACACCCCCGCGACCCTATTATAGCCGAATGGGGTTTCTCCGAACATGCTACTTACTGTAACCTGTTCCAAACTGGCCCCGATGGGCCAAAAAGACCTTTATTGTTTAGCTCAACTGCATTTAAAGAAACAGAACAACGATACTCTGAATGGGAAAAGGGACTTTTATCTTTAGTCTGAGCAGTTAAACAAGATGAGAAAATACATCAGGGACAACCTGTGCAAACTAGAGGGCCCTTTAATTTACTAGAAGCAATCCTAAATGGGACTGCTCCCCCAGAAGGAGTTGCACAAAAACCCACTATCAGAAAATGGTATGCCTACCTAACAGGAGTTGCAGAACACATGCAATTAACTGAAGGACACACTAAGGTTTCCAAATTGCAGATGCCCATAAACACAGATCCTTTAGTGTTACAACCACCTTTTAAACCTTCACCCATTCTGGATGCACCACCCCTCACTGAGGGCACACCAACAGAAAACATTTGGTTTACGGATGCTTCACCAAGAAGGGTAAATGGTAAATGGCAATATAAGGCTGTTGCATTAGGTGGTGAGAGGTGTATAGAGGGCATTAGGTGCATAGAGGAAGGTGAAGGCAGTGCACAAGTAGGAGAAATAAGAGCAGTTGTTTTGGCAGCACAGAATGGAGCCAAAATTATATATGTAGACTCTTATGCTGTGTGGGCCGGTGCCACACAGTGGCTCTGTCAATGGGAAAGCTTGAATTGGGAAGTGAATAGATCCCCAGTTTGGAGGAACAGTGATTGGCAATTATTACTAGACATAGCCAGGAAAACACCTTTCAAGATGGGATGGGTAAAAGCTCATGCTAAGAATAATCAACCAGCCACAAAGTGGAATCAAAAGGTAGATAAGATAACTAAAATTAGGGAAATCACCTTAAATCCTGAGTGGTATCGATTAGAAGAATGGTTACATCAAAACCTGGGCCACACAGGTAAAGAAGCACTTTGCTGCACAGAGTAAAGGCTGGCCTATAAACAGAAAAACTTGTGAAACTATTCTTACAGAATGTCCCCAGTGTAGACTGAAACTACAAGCAGATCATCCTGCTAAAGCACCACCTCTACGTATCAATGAAGGGAAAACTTTATGGTCTACATGGCAAATTGATTATATCGGACCATTCAAATCCTCTGCAGGATATCGATACATCCTCACAGGAGTGGAAGTAGTCTCCGGCTTGCTTATGGCAACTAAATGTTGGAAAGCCGATGGGCAAAACACAGTGCGAGGGCTATCATTTTGGTTCTCAAATCTGCCTATTCCTGATGTTATCCAAAGTGATAATGGCTCACATTTTTCGTGTAAGGGAGTGCAAGATTGGGCAAAACACGAGGGAATTAAATGGGTATTCCACACCCCATACTACCCTCAATCAAATGGGATGGTAGAGAGAGCTAATGGCTTATTGAAAAGGAATCTTAAACCACATGAGGCTCGATGGGATACGAGACTTCCCAAAGTACTCCATCAATTAAATAATCAATATGGGCCTACTGGAAGCCCTGTGAGCCAAGCATTCTTTGTAAAAACTGAACTTAGCGCTCCACTTACTGGGAAAAGAGAATATTTGACAAGATTACAGCCAGGACAGCCTGTGATGGTCAACCTACCATCCATCGGTACTGTGCCTATGACTTTAACTAAGCCTCGTGGCACACTTGCCTGGGAAGCTACTGATAGCAGTGGTGCAAAACATATAGAATTAGTGCACAATGGATTTTTCCTTCTTTTTAACGGGGTAACCTGTTCGGACTGTCCCCACCGAAACAAGTCTCTATTTTTTTTTTTTTTTTTTTTTTTTTTTTTTCCCCCCCTTACAGCACCTCACAAGATGGTGAACGGAAATGCTGTGTTCATGTTACTTTTCCAAACCCTAACAATGCTGCTCCTAAGTTGTGGTCAAAGAACCCTAGAGTGGCCATGGTCTCAAGCTCGGGTTAAGTATACCGGGAGTATGGGAATACACTCTAGTAAGGGAAATTTAAATCTTTCCACCGTGGTCATGCACGGAAATGAAGTATACTTAGAAAACAAGTGGAGCTGGGATAAACATAAAGCTGGTAATAAAGTTCCTCAACTTCGGGGAACGGAAGGGAAAGAATTCATGAAAGGGACCACCAATTGATTGTGGACGCCCTTGGTGCAGCCCAAAATAATGTTTCTCTAGCTCTTAGTTGTATCCAAGCTCAACTGTGGATACAATCTATGGTGGCAGCAATTATAAGAGAAGGTGAAGAGGGCACCTTACCCACTGAAATTCAAAAGGTAATTTGGGATAATGCAACTGAATTCAAGAAAGAATTCCAATCCTGGTGGTACTTAGTTAATTTCACTTATGACCCCATCAACAATAAGGCCACAGCTTTTGTCTTGACCATATGCAATGCTTTGGTATATACCATATTCCCAATCATTGCATTAGGATTAAATCACAATGGAGCTATACTCTATCCATTAGAACATAGAGTATGGGCCCAACAAAAAGGAAACAAATGGCAAACTGTTGATGTTAACGCATGCGTTGTACAGGAACAACAGGGATTTATCTGTGAGAATAATACCATCAAAGCCCAAGACATTTGTCTTGACACTGAACAAAATATTTGTCATTTTGAAATACATCCCCAAGAAACCCCTGAAACTGTACTTGTATATATTGGAAAAGGATGTGTTTGTATGAGAACCCTTTGTGATTTTATATTTGTAGATAACATTACTGTAGATACAAGCAATCACTCAAATATTTGTGTTTGTAACTTTACTAAACTATGGGATGCAACTTTAATTATTCAGCTCCTGTTATGTCTTATCAATTGTTACAATCTAATTACACATTGAGTCAAGATTTATTGCCTACCCCCATCGGAATGAATCTTACATTGGTGAAGAAGCTACTACAACATGATGACCTGTGTCAACTGCTAGAACGCATCCGAAACAATGGACAAAAAACTCTAATCACCGTTCATCATGATACAGAAGAGATACACCGTGTCTTGGAAAGAGTGAAGAAGGATGGAGAACACCATTGGTGGGAAACTCTTCTTGGATGGTCACCAACAGCAACGGGAGTGTTTAATCGTATACTTCACCCAGTTGTGGTTCTACTAACTCTAACTCTAATGTGTCTATTGCTTATAATTATATTGTATATAAAGGTTTGGTACATGATAAAACAAATAATCCAACTTCAACCACCCAAAACATACAAATTAACAAGAAACAAATAGCAGTGCTTCACTATCTACTTACTGTGGATCTATAAGCGCACAAACTATCAATATACTATTTATGGCACAGAGGCAAGAGGTGACCGTACCACCACTCTGTGAAGGTAAGATGAATTGGCTATAGTCACAGGGTGGAGTGTGGTGGTGTGCTCCTCCCCCGCCCCTCAGCTGCCCTCCTGCTTCAGCCATAAACACCTGTGGGGCATAGATGGCAACAGAGTAGATAAGGCCTGTCTGGAGCCAAGACCCAAATGTCCTGCTGATATGTAAATATGACTATAGGTCAATCACCTTACTCTATAAATAATGGACAGCCCAGGGCCTGTTGAGCTCTCCTGCACGGCAGCGGGCTGCACGCCAGGATCTCCCCTTGAGTAGGAATGCCTCTCAAGGTTACTCCTCGAGGTTGAGAGATTCCTTGCCACAATAGATCCTCGGTAAGTGACTAAGAGCATGCTAAACTTTGAGATCTTAGCTAAGTGATATAAAGGATTGATTGCGCACATATACAATCCTTTAGACATAAACCATTGACCAAGTCTGGGAGGGACTAGGAGTGGATCCAGCCGCCCCTAGACTCCTCTCTGAGAAGGAGCTTAGAAAGCAAGGGGGTCCTTTCTGAACCTCATGACTCAATGGGAGGGTCTGCCTGACAGTTTTGTCTGACCCTGTCCTCTATGCAGTAAAGAATCCAGTGTACCTTGCCATCGGAACTTGTTAAACACTGTCGCATTTACCATTGAACCTTGTTAACTCACTGGTTTATGTTAATAAATTATATCGTTGCTTCTCTCTTACGACTGAAGTGCATCACTCCATCCGACAGCAACCACTCAGAGTAGGTGGGTAGATGTTCAAACATCATTGCCACTCTCATTAAGCCATCCCAGCTACACACAGTTTTAATTGTAAGGAACTGTCTGAAATGTAACTGCCTTAATTATCACTCTTCAGGGACAAACAATTAACAGAACATGGTTTTATTCATTATTTCTCCTTTGATGTACAACAAAATGGAGTTAAGCCATATTCTTTCAAAACTGGAAAGAACAGCAGACAAGCAGGTATAGACAGGGCCGGGTAGGGGAAAAAAACCCTGATTCAAACATCACAATTTTAACTCAATAAATTGTCCTTCATTATGTAAATATATGAAGTAGTTTTGACAACATCAACTGAACGCTTGAGGAACTGCTCACACAAGATCAGGTAGGATGCTTGTTGAGGTGCTATTCTAAAAATCAAATTGATGCTGTAGGAAGTCTGTTTGCTAACTGACACACAGAATATAGGCTAAAAATAGCTGTATTTGTGTGCTTCTTGTGTTAAAGATACAGCGTTTTTAGGAGGGAACACATTTTTCAGTCTTGCCCTGTAATGCATATTATCAGTGTACAAATTACACAGCTAGCAACACGAGTCATGTAGACACTCCCCTTCACAATTTGCACATATTTACCATAGCAATTGATCACTAACCATGCTACTCTGTGACTGATGAAGAAAAAGGTTAATTTAGCGCAAATATGCTGTGAAAAAGAAAGGCCTCAAAAAGTCAAAAGTTTATCCACAGCTATTAAAATTGGACAGAAAGGCAGCAGCCAGAGTATAATCTATGCATAAAGCCATTTCACAAATAGAAGTCATCCCTTGACTTCACTGAAACAACCTGTCTGAGCAAAATATGCAAGATTTTGCCCAAAATGCCCATGAGAAAGGTCAATAACTTTTCATCTGTACTGTTCTATGTGTCTGTGGTGTCACCATGTGAAATTCAATGCCATCAACCTAGAAGCTAGACAAAGTGACCATAACTTTTCTCTTATCTTGAACTGTCTGGATTGTTGAATTTTAAACAATAAACAAAGCAATTAATGTTACTGTGGCAGGACTATCAGTCAAGGTTTTGTTCAACAGTGGAAAAAATTATATGCTTGGAATTTCCATAAATATTAAAAAATTACATCTGGAAATTTTAATTTATTTGAAAGAGTATTTTTAATTGCAGTTAACAATAAGCAGATTTGGGTTACCAACACTTAACATCCAAGGTAACTGTTGTTACTCTACCTAATCCCTGATTTTTTTCGAGCTATTGAAATGTTCGAAAGCAGATACATGGTTAAGCTGCAGACCTTTGTCTGCAGATACTTGGGTAAAGTCCCTACTCTGATACAATCTTCTGTTTGGTTCCAACTGCTATTAGTTTTATTTTGTTCCTAGTTTGATTGGTACAATGTGGTCAGAAAACAGTTTTTGGGGGGCACATTTTTTGATATCTTCCTTCTCTCAACATTCCAAGTTTGGAAATAAAGGATTGCAAAATTCAATCATTTACCAGTGGTAAAATAATAGAGCTTAATTAAACCACCTGATCCCCCACTGGTAGCTAATTATCAGTGTGTGAATCCTTCTGAGAATATTAACTTTAAAAGTTTTTTTTTTTAAAGTATTACTACCATGCCTTCTCATTAAAATGTATATGAAGCTTACTATAAACCATCAAAACATAACGTAACTAGAATTATGCAAGCATATCGCAAGATACGCTGTCAAAGTCAAGATAAAAATATAACAATCTGTATAAACAACACTATCAAGGAATAGCTTGAATTCAATCTGTGCTTCTTGGCAAAAAAACAGGTAGCTATTTTTTGGTGTATAATTTGTCAGTTTTACTGTAAAAAAATCATTTTACTCAGTGCTGCCCTGGCTAAGGAGCACTGCAGACTTCTGCAGAGACATTTACATTTTTTGGTGATGTACTGGAATTCTTACCATCTTTTTAAGTATTTGCTTCACACAACTACTGCATGTCTTGTTCCCACTTTATCATACAAATACAGAAAATGGACAGAGATGGACCTGGACAAGCTTGAGAGGCGGGCCCGGGTGAACCTCATGAAGTTCAACAAGGACAAATGCAAGACCCTGCACCTGGATCGGAGCAACTCCTGGTATCAATACAGGCTGGGGGATGTAGGGATTGAGAGCAGCCCTGCTGAGAAGGACTTGGGGGTCCTGGTGGATGAAAAACTGGACATGAGCCAGCAATGTGCACTCGCAGCCCAGAAGGCCAACTGTATCCTGGGCTGCATCAGAAGTGTGGCCAGCAGGTCAAGGGAGGTGATTCTGCCCCTCTACTCCACTCTGGTGAGACCCCACCTGGAGTACTGCATCCAGCTCTGAGGCCCCCAACACAAGAAGGACATGGACCTGCTGGAGCGGGTCCAGAGGAGGGCCACAAAAATGACCAGAGGGATGGAACACCTCTCCTCTGAAGACAGGCTGAGAGAGTTGGGGTTGTTCAGCCTGGAGAAAAGAAGGCTCCGGGGAGACCTTATTGCAGCCTTTCAATACTTAAAGGGGGCTTAAAGGAAAGATGGGGAAAAACTTTTTAGCAGGGCCTGCTGTGATAGGACAAGGGGTAATGGTTTTAAACTAAAGGAGGGGTGATATAGGCTAGACTTAAGGAAGACGTTTTTCACAATGAGGGTGGTGAAGCACTGGAACAGGTTGCCCAGAGAGGTGGTAGAAGCCCCATCCCTGGAAGCATTCAAGGTCAGGCTGGACGGGGGTCTGGGCAACCTGATCTAGTTGAGGATGTCCCTGCTTATTGCAGGGGGGTTGGCCTAGATGACCTTTAAAGGTCCCTTCCAACCCAAACCATTCTATGATTCTATGATCTTCTTTAAAGACTTCAAAATAAAACAAGATACAACAGTTGAGTACAGACACATAGGGTACCATAAGAAAACTGAGAAAATTACAAACGGCAACTTATGAAGTCATAAAACAAGTTACCTAATTATTTTTATGTTATTGCAGGTATCCCAGCAAAAGAGTTTTAAGGTGGAAAACACACAGTGGCTCTGAATTAAGTTAGGGGGGAGCTCTTGTTACATCTAAAATTGGCATGGGAGCACAGTTAAATGCTGGGCATCATCATGCTTCAGTTACAGCTCAACAGGAAAGATCAGCAGCAGCAGAACAAAAATGGAGATTGATGTCAATGCTGTGAAAGAGATGATGACCGATGAATGTCTTAAGAGGGAAGAAACCAACTGTTTTGATCCCTGACAGTCCATTAACCAGAAGAGGAGATACCAGGGCCCAATCATTTATTTCCATTGAATTAAAAATAAAACATAAGGAAATTTTCAGAAAATCTGAATAGCCTTTTGTCCATTGCTATCTTCCTATCTGAAAAAGGTCAAATCTTTATCTCACTGATGTCAGTGGAGTCTTTCCAGGAGGAAGATTTGGATCCTAACGTGTGGAGTGACGACTTCCAAATTTGCCCATTCTTACCAGACATGTATGAATTGCACATTTCTGCACTACTGCAGGAAGTGCAAAAAGGTACAAAGCTTTTACTGTTGTATCATTGAACAGGGTTTTGTATTTTAAGCTCTTTCATTAAATTTTGAAACAAAATACTGTTCTTCCTTCAATGATAGGAAGTGATATATAAAAAAAAATCCAGAGTACTTCTTGGTAAACACCTTAAAATTAACTGCATTCATCTTTTTCATGTTCTGGTGTTCAGTTACAAAGCTAGCTCTGTTAAATGTTAAATGTTCTTACAATGTATGTCCATGAGCAAAGTTAACCTGGTCTCTCTCCTAAAAGCTTCTGAAGTGCACATAGGTTTATTACTCTTCTTTACCATTCAGATATTCCTAAATATGCCTGATGACAATATCTTGTAGGAGTAGCTCTCCAGCCCAAACTCAAAGATGATCATATATCTCTAGTATCCATTTTACAACATCAGTAACACAAACTGAAACACCTTGCAACTGTGAGCAAGTTGCCTCCATTTTCCTTCATTTTGTTCCAGTGGATCCTGTGCAGCTATACTACATGAGTCTTTACTCACTTGCTATTTAACATACTATATGCCCAAAACTGTATGTGTATCATAAAATACCAAGTTGTAAACATACGTGTATCTCAAACTTGGATAGTTAAACTGCATCATGCATTGCCACCAGAGAATAAACATGAGCATGGTAATTAAGTGTCATCCTTTCACAGGCAACCATCTGCATCAACCATGCAGGAAACCAATGTTCTCTGATAAGACTTTACATACAAGCTGTAGAAATACAGAGCCCTTTTTAAAATTAAGCTGTCTACAGACTATTTGCAATCAAATGAAAAATAACAATAAAGTGAACATGAAAGAATGGCCTTAAAGGAGTTACTTTCAATACAGCAGATTTTTCAAATCTAAGTTGAGGTCACAGATGTCTTATAGCTCTAAGGGGGAAACAAATCCTTGATCTAAAAATAGTCTCTTGTATAAATCCAGTGGAACCCATGAAAAGGATTCCCTTCTTTGAAGATGATTCATTACTGAACTCTGAACTGTATGGATGGTCCCTAAGCCTCTAAAACGCCAGAGGGCCAAAAAAGATCTGTATGTATATCAGCTGTTTCAGTTAATGGATATCTGCAAACAGACAACAAAGGAACCTTATAAGTTGATAGGGTAGGAAAAACCCACAAATTTAAGCCCAAAGTCTAAAACTGTTGGTTTGAACTATTTAAGAGAGTTTCTCACCACCTGCTAGGGTTTTTTCCTCAACTCTGTAAGCATGTGTTGGGACAAAATGGTAGGTATTAGGGCAAAACCCAGGAACACACTGAAATACAAGACTTCGTTCCACATACATTAGTGGGGACCCAAATCCCCAAAAGCAGCATATAGATCTAATACACTGCAGGATCTTACTAGAGACTATACAATATCCTCACGCTTTCTGGTTGAGTCTAACACTGATCAGTCCTACTAGTTTTTATTTAATTGCTAATGTTATGATGATATTTCACTTTCTTAAGCATCTGGCTTCATACCCAAATATTTCAGTTAAATAACTAAGCTTGCTGCCTGAAAGAAAAAGTCCGATATCTCCAACACCAGAATGTACAGAATCTAACTTAAAATGATGACATTTTAAGTACAATATTTTTAAGATTGGCACAACTCTTGTCTTGAGCTTGTGTCTTTAGTAATATCTATCAAATGCATGGTTTTCAATCACATTAGAAAATAAGATCTTTTTGGAATGTGAACAATTCTACTAATGGTGCAAGAAACAAACAAGTTCTGTTGCTCATTCCAAGCTCACCTGAAGAACCAGAGTAGTAAAATGTAGCTCTGTCACACTGAAATGAGCAAAAATGCCAGAATGCACCAAAGAAAGTGACAAAATTTATACAAAGTCACTTTTGAAAGAAAAAACTGACATTAAGATTAAATTCATTGCCATGCACCAGATCCACAGAGATAATACACTGTGAGTGTCCTCTCCTGGGAATATCCTATTTGGGCCTGCAATATAGGAGTGCATGCTGTCATTTCACAAAGTTGTACCAGAAGTATCTCCATATTACAATAATTTTGATTTTTATGCCCTGCTTGGTGATTTTGGGGTTTGTGGGGGGGGGTTTTGTTTGTTTTCTTTTTCTTCCCCCCCGCTTTTGTCAAAGCTCTCTTTGGGGCAACAAGACCCTCCTAGCAAGCTCCCTTTCCTGTCTTATAGTAAAAGCATCCATTTAACTATAAACATTTTTTCCCCAACTATCACGACACTACAACAAACCAGCATGGTTTGTCTGGAGCAGTACTTCAGACAAGGAAAAAAACCCAAAACACATGAAGCTAAGAAATGTTTTCCTTTCAAGAGTGTACAGCTTGCACTGGCAAACAGACTGGTTAGTAGCCTTCAACTTGTCTGGATAAATATTAGATACTTCTCTCTTGCTCTCAAATATAAAATTGTATAGATTTAGGAGGAGTCCTCTGCTGTTGTGATGTGGGAAAAAATAAAACCACAGAAAAGCACAGACTATTAGGTGACTTTAGGCAGCAGTGGATACATTACTACAACTTTGTAACACAGAACACCATCTATGCATTCCCTGTTGCAGTGAAACAGATGTATAATTGAATTGTTTTAGAAGCTCATTAAGACTACCACAAATAAACTCCAGAAGTAGCATTTTCAAGATGATTGCTATAATCCACAAGATTTCTTCGCACTGAGTTGCAAGCTATTTTTTTTTTACTGTGTAGCTATAAGATCTGAACAGAAATCACTAGATTCAGACATCACATCTCCTCAAGACTTCCAAGTGTCATCAGCATTCTGTGCCACCAAGACAAATCTTTTTTCCCAAAACACCTCTCTACCCACGTGCCTCTTCAGCCCCACTCCCTTTGGCTTAAGTGTCTGTCCTGACCTCCTCCAGCCCATAACAGATGCTTTTTCCACAACCACCCCAACCTAAGCTAGATTGATTGCTTCCTTTTCATTTGAACAATGATGTCCCACTCTGCTTAGCCCATCTCAAATCTTCACTTCATCTATCTTTTCCCTAACCATCCACTGCACCCTCATAGTACTCTAGTTGACCTTTTAATGTCTGAAAAAAAACCCAAAACAACCCCACAAAAAAACCCCTACAACAACAAAACAGGAAACAAGGGCATGGCAAGGTGTTCAACACAGCAGTTACCTCTTCCATGAGTCACAACACAGCCTGGCACATAAACACAGCCCTAACCATTAACATACATGAATGGTTTTATTCTGAAATTGAACATGTCACCTTTTCCTGAAAGCTTGTGTTATTTTCCAATATAATTAAAGAGCTGTTTAGGAAACAGCTTGCTTTGTGACAGGAGGAAGTAGTGATTCATCAGGACAGGGCTCTTCGGAAATGGACGGATTTCAGGGAAGCTGTCTCAGAGCCTAGAGAAAGAGAAACCTGTGATAGCCAACAGTACAGGAGGCAGGGGACTTGTGGGAGAACCTCTGCAGACTCTTTCAAGACAGAGAATTGAACCTGGGCGTCTCATCTCCAGAAAGCACCCTAGCCACTACATTACCACCTACCCCGGGGAAAGTCTCTGTCTCAGAGTTTGAAAAGAAATTTGTGCCACTTTGGAAACACACACACACAAAAGTTAAAACCTTATTTCCCCCCTCCTTTTCTAAAAGAGATTTCTTGGGTTTATAGCTAGCACAATGGCTTGATAAGTTGCATTTTATAAATGGACACAACGATTATTAAACGTAACTGTAGGAGAATGATGATCATTGACAACGTTCAAGTTCACAGTGTCTTCAGACAGCCTTCCAAATCAGCGACGGGGGAAGGAGAAAGCCTCTTTTGCTGTCCCTGTACCAAAAAATGTAACTGACCCAAGAACAAAGAGAAAAGGGATTACTGGAAGCAGCTTGTCGTGGTTTAGCCCCAGCCGGAGGCTGAGCCACGCGGTCGCTCGCTCACCCCCCACCTCCCGGTGGGACGGGGAGAGAATTGGGACGAAGAAAAGCAAAAAACTCGTGGGTTAACAACAACAACAGTTTAACCAAACAACAAAGGGAAACAGAACAAACAAGCGAGAAACCCCAACAATAACAACAACAGCGTGTACTTAGCGGTGCTTTCCGGACAGGTCGCTCCCGCCCGGAGCCCCACACCCAGCCCGCTCCCGAGCAGCGATCCCCGCCCCTCCCGTCAACCCCCCTCTAAATAGTGAGCGTGACGGTCACATGGTATAGAATAGACCCCGGCCAGCTTCTGGTGAAAATTAACCCTATCCCAGCCGCAACCAGGACACAGCTCCAAAGTTAACTTCAGAGACCTCGTGCCCAATTCCACATTCGATTAAGTTGATTTTTTTTTATAGCACTAAACCGTATGCTGCTGGTAAGTATACCACTATTTTGATTAAAACATGCATAAAATGAGAAAGGAATCAGACCCTGCCCCTTCAAATATAAACAAGTGAATTGTAATTAAATCTAACAGGTTACAGCTCTACATGCAAACTGGCTGTGAGCACAGTTTGTCCTAGGCTTATAAATAGGTGTTTAATAGCTTGTTTTCCAATAGCTACATTGCTTCAAAACTCAATTCTGTCTATTTCATCTCATTGCCTTACCTCGCAGTGGACATTACTGACCCTACTAATGCAGAGTCTCTCAGCTAACTGCCATTTCTTTGGATTTCTTATTTAAATGCAATTTCATAATATATATACACACACTTGGCTGCATTCTCTGTGAATTCATAGGAACCAGGGAGGAAACAGTGGTTCTGCAGTGTTCTAGATTTTGGAATAGCTCTGCTTGGGATTTTATGTACTGGAGTCCAGGCGGCCCGTATCTCTGCAATTCCTCCTCCACGCCCATGCTATGAAACCAACTGATATTGGTCCAATTCTCCAATCCTTTTAGAAAGAATGCTGCCTCTTCAGATGCAGTATGAATCCAGGGCACGAGATCAACAAATTGTATATCTACATCAAAATTAGTTCCATATTTTCAAAGTGAGTAACTGAAGTTATTAAGAGCTTAATATTGAGACTGATTCTAAAGTAGCACCATTTAGCTGAGGGGCTTCTCAGAATAAATCTAAGCTCTACCCTTTCTATATTCAAGACATGAAATATTTGGCACTGGACGGCCAAATCAGTGGGTAGAGATATACAGGGATTTTTTGAACAATTCTCCAGAGTAACTCCCTATTTACAGAATCAGAAGTAATCTAAAGGAACAGAATGTCTCTAATACATTTTGTTCTTTCATAACTGACAATACAGGTGAGAAATAAGTTTACAAATAATTGGATGCTGAAGGCTGGGGCAGTGGTTGACACAAATGGTTGACCTGCAAGGGAAAAAATAAATCTCATGAGTAAAAGGACCAACTGCTCCTCTGAAGTGAAGCAAGTTACCTGCACTAGACACTACCTCCAGAAGGCTGTGCAGCATGCTATCTCACCCAAAATTAATAACATATCTCCAGACAGCACTTCTTCCTCACCCAAAAGGAAAGGTGACTCGAGACTGAAAAGCACCAGAGTGTTTTAGGGGAGTAGCGGGAGCTCCTATAGAATGAACTCATTGTACTTAGAATATATAAAACAAACGATGCACAATTTCTCACCACCCGATGACCAATACAGCCCATCCCGAGCAGCAGTCAGGGAGCAGGAGATATTCCCCCCCAGCTATCCCAGAACAGCAAGTTCCAGGGAGAGCAGGTGAGGGAACAAACAGCCGAACAAACGAAAAACAAAAAAGAAAAAACCAGGGAAACAAAAAGCAATCTGAAGGTAAGCTTAAGGATTAAGGCAAGTTAAGGGTCTAAAAAGCTAGTGGCCCACCGACCGACCCTCACTTATATCGAGCATGACGTCTATGGTATGGAATACTCCCTTTGGCCAGTTTGGATCAACTATTCTGGCTCTACCCCTCCCAAGTTTCTGCACCTGCACATTAGCAAAACCTGGGAAACTGCAAAATGTCCTTGGTGGTTCAGCAGCAACCAATGACATCAGTGTGCTATCACTGTTCTTCTCACACTAAATCCAAAACATGGTAGCTGCTGGAGACAAAACTAGCTCCGTCCTGGCCTAAACCAGGACAGTATCCACCCCTTATTCTATACCATTTACATTATGCTCAGGTCTCCCAATTTCCAGTTAATCACTGCCACTTTATGTCTTTAATATATATACACAGATATCATTCCCTTAGTCTATGGACCATCCCTCCAAAATGTCTATTGAGTTCATTTAGTCCATGATTTTGGGTTCCATCCGTCTTAACAGTCTTTCAGGGCAGGAGAGATGGTGTGCGGTGTCAGATTGTTGCATGCTGCATCTGGAACTTATAGCTGGTGTATCTGGCACGGCTGGTGTATCTTGTCCGCAATCGGCAGGTCGAGGATGTCGATCTCGACTGTGCGCCAGTTGTTGAAGTCAGTCCATCACTGCTGCACTTTGCTCGGTTTCATCAGAGTTTGCTCTTCATTGAGTCAGGTGATTCTTACCGTAATACCTTTGATATAGAACACAACTATAGAAATGATTATATACAATATTTACATTATATAAATGATTATATGCAGTATATTATAGTGATTAACATCATACAGTTCAGACTATTGGCTATTTTCACCTAAAATCAGGTCTCCTTGAGGTACACATCGGACTTCTCCATTCTCCTGCATTACCCACCAAGTGCATCCAGGCCCTTGAGCAAAAACAATCCCACGGATGGGTTTGCCTTTGCCCGAGGCAGAAATAATCCAGACTGTCTTCCCCAGCATGTTTTTCACATGCACCACAGGAAATTTATCCCCTTCTACAGTATGTAAAGGCTTTGACTGGGCAGGGCCAACTCGATTGGCAGATCCCCTAGTATTAACTAACCAGGTGGCTTTTGCTAAATGTGTATCCCAATGTTTGAAGGTCCCACCACCCATTGCTCTCAGTGTAGTTTTCAGTAGTCCATTGTACCGTTCGATTTTCCCGGAGGCTGGTGCATGATAGGGGATGTGATACACCCACTCAATGCCATGCTCTTTGGCCCAGGTGTCTATGAGGTTGTTTCAGAAATGAGTCCCGTTGTCTGACTCAATCCTTTCTGGGGTGCCACGTCGCCATAAGACTTGCTTTTCAAGGCCCAGGATAGTGTTCCGGGTGGTGGCATGGGGCACGGGATATGTTTCCAGCCATCCGGTGGTTGCTTCCACCATTGTGAGGACATGGCGCTTGCCTTGGTGGGTCTGTGGGAGTGTGATAGAATCAATCTGCCAGGCCTCCCGATATTTATATTTCAGCCATCGTCCTCCATACCAGAGAGGCTTTAATCACTTGGCTTGCTTGATCGCAGCGCATGTTTCACACTCATGAATAACCTGTGCGATAGTGTCCATAGTCAAGTCCACCCCTCGATCACGAGCCCATCTGTATGTTGCATCTCTTCCTTGGTGGCCTGAGGTGTCATGGGCCCACCGAGCTAGAAATAGTTCACCCTTACATTGCCAGTCTAGATGCACTTGTGCCGAAGATAATTCTACAAAGATAATTCTACAAATTTCACACACACCATGCATCTTTCACTTTGAGCTACATTTGAAAGATTCAAGTCTGTCTCAGTTACAGGCTTTTTTAAAAAAAAAGTAAGTGACCAACAGGTAGACAGGAAATATAAGCAGAGAACGATCTACATGGAAAATAAAATATCTTGAGATCTGGCAGCAGTGCAGGTGGTGCAAGAGGAAAATTTAACTGAAAGCATGGTTGCTTTTTCATTTCTGGTTCCCCTTCGTATCACTACTTACACTTTCACCAAATCTTATTCTCTTGGAGTTGAATTTTTAAGCAACACCACCTTTAAGGGAGTACACAGATAATCCAAAATGAGAATACAGTAGTCACTCAAACAGCATGTCTGCCTTGTACTATGAAGATATTAATAAAAAAAAAATCCCCCCAAACCAACAAAAAAACCCCCACAACTCCACTTCTTTTTTGCATATAGGACTAAGGCTTATGAATGTCCCCAGCTCTGGTTGCTTTAATCAGACAGGCTTACCCATGAGCACACAGCATTTCAGAAGTCACTAGGATCTAGTAAAAATACTCCTTTTAACTTCTACAGGCTTTAGATATCATTACACAAAATTCAAGACTACTTCACAGAACATTGCAAATTTATTGAAAATACACACTTGTGCTACTCCTTTAGGAATGCCTACGCTGTACAATATAGTCTGGTGTAACTACCCAATCTAGGAACTCATGGAAGTAGAAGAGGTACAGCAATCTGTCTGAAATAATAAACTCTCTGAGAAGTTGAAGTACTCCCACCAGGAACAGGAAACATGTTTGTGAGTCAGGTGCTTAAGTGCTCATTACAGCAAATAGGGCAAATTCATCATCTCTACATGAAAGATGCCCAAGGTGGGGAGGGGGCACTCAAGCCAGCCAAAAGGAAATGCCTATAAGAGATGTTTGGTATCCTTGCCTCTCTCTTAGACTACCCACAGAGCAGGTGTGATGTTTAGTTTCACAACCTAAAACTGCTCAATTACTCTGCTGTCTAACCCACTACTTGAAGTATGATAGATGGTTAGATTATTCCTCTCCTGAAGGAGAGGAAGGAGAAACAATGTGCCCATTTTCTGTATGACACCCTAGTGATCATTAAGCATTCTCAGCTGCAGGAATTCAAACCTCTCTCTTGCATCCCAAGAACATGTGCTATTCCCCAGAGTATACGGCACATCATCTCAGCTTGCATTATGTCTTTCAGCCATGCGGTCAGTTTTATTTGAAATCCCTCTGCTCTGCATTCAGCGTGATCATGGAGTATTAGAAATTGTCAAGATCCATATCAAACTCCTCAGAAGGTAAAACCTCAGAGTCTCATTTTGTGCGTAGTAAATGGCACAAAGTAGAAAAACAGATGCTAATAACACTCAGTTTAGCTAAAACAGTTTGGTATTTTGAGTACTAAAAGCAAATGTTCCAAAATAACTTTTTACTGGAGGACTCAGAGGGGTGCAGGGATCGTGAGATGCCTGTTTACTTTCAACGCCTAAATGGTTGAGCCACATTGTTCTCTTACAAGTTTCCAAAGCTTCTCTTTTCCTACACAAACTAAGGAAAAAAAAAATAGTATTTTATATTTAATGATAGAAATGCCTATCACCCAGAACAGTTTTGGAAGTCCAGAATGTTGCATGACTCAACACCAAGTAAGTTTAATCTACCAGGCTGCTCTGTTTCCTTTGCCAAGTGGTTTATTATTTTCTAAGGAAATGGTTTTCTCCATTCTGTAACACTTCAGTCCACACATTTCTCCTGTCTAGCATTGCTTAAGAGCACAACTACAGTGCTTGTTGAAGCTTACCTGCACCATTTGAAAGAGGAATGGAAAGGTCAGATATGGAGCAGCAAATCTTTGCAAAAGTCCTTTTAGTGTACTCATTAGAAGTCTGGGATTAGTCCAAGAAAAGTATTTCTCCATTAGCGATCTTCTTTATGGTAAGAGTTATTCAGGCCAGCACCTCTCAGAGAACAGCTAGTCTAAATTGAAAAGGCTCTGCACCGTAACAGTTCAATGTACTCATACTTTTCGGCCTGCCCCAAATTTTTTTCTGCCAGCTTTGCAGCCCCAGAGTATGTTCAAGAGGACTCTGACGTCTTAGATGTCATATCAAGTTGCAAAATGGACCTTCATCACACTAAGTCACAGAGTCAGGAGATTTATTTTCCAAGTTTACCCTACGTCTAGTATGTTCCACATTTTGCAGAACATACTAGCAGCTAGTTAAACAGTAGTACAGTTCAAACAAAATGTGCAAGAAGTACAGTGACTCTTCTTGGACACAATACTACTTTAGAGAGAAGCAGCATATTTTAAATCAAAGCAATGCTTAGGGTTGCATTTCTCCAGGGCCCATAGACCTGATGCAACTCTCTCAGTACCTGGATTTCTCAATGCTCTCCATAGCACTTTGATTTCCTCAGATCTGTATTTGGCAGTGTCACGGATGGAGTGATGCACTTCAGTCGTAAGAGAGAAACAACGATATAATTTATTAACATAAACCAGTGAGTTAACAAGGTTCAATGGTAAATGCGACAGTGTTTAACAAGTTCCGATGGCAAGGTACACTGGATTCTTTACTGCATAGAGGACAGGGTCAGACAAAACTGTCAGGCAGACCCTCCCATTGAGTCATGAGGTTCAGAAAGGACCCCCTTGCTTTCTAAGCTCCTTCTCAGAGAGGAGTCTAGGGGCGGCTGGATCCACTCCTAGTCCCTCCCAGACTTGGTCAATGGTTTATGTCTAAAGGATTGTATATGTGCGCAATCAATCCTTTATATCACTTAGCTAAGATCTCAAAGTTTAGCATGCTCTTAGTCACTTACCGAGGATCTATTGTGGCAAGGAATCTCTCAACCTCGAGGAGTAACCTTGAGAGGCATTCCTACTCAAGGGGAGATCCTGCCATGCAGAAGAGCTCAACAGGCCCTGGGCTGTCCATTATTTATAGAGTAAGGTGATTGACCTATAGTCATATTTGCATACCAGCAAGACATTTGGGTCTCTGCTCCAGGCAGGCCTTGGCTATTGTGTTGCCATCCATCCTCCAAAGTTGAGCATAAGCTAGATACAGCCACCACAACCCCCACTGGTGTTTATGGCTTAAGCAGGAGGGCAGCAGGGGGGCAGGGACCACACCACCACAGGCAGCTGCATCCTTTCCCCTATTCGCCTACATTTAAAAAAAAAATAAAAATAAAAAAAAAAATAAAAAAAGCTAGGTGCTTGACATATTAAGGCGCGTCCTTCTCCTCAGTGCTTCCACCTTGGAACTTAATACAGACCAATATTGATAAGACAAGAAATACTGTCCCATTGCATTTCTTCTTATTTCTGAGCTTTGCTTCTAATTATTTTGATATGGAAAAGCCTGAAAACCTTCAAAAACTGTTTCTAGTGTGACTGACTTTCAGGAGAGCTTCATAAATGGATTCTTCTGTTCCACGAAGAACATGGCATAAGATCCACCAAACCATTACATCTGGTGGTGTTCTTGTCATTTCAAGAAGAAAAAGAGGGTAAAGTAATCAAAAGAAGGGTGCGGAGCTGGTTTTGGAGGTTTGTTGTTTTTTTTTTTTCTTCTTCACTAGGGTACATGTTAGCAACAAGAGCCTTAAAACTTGTTTGTTCTTGTCTTTAAGTTTGGCTAATGTTTAAGTATCAAGATGTTAAAGAAAAGCATATGTATGCACCCACTTTTGCTTAAGATTTGTATTTGGCCATAATTAAAAAGATGTATTTGTAAACATGTCATGGCTTAGCCCCAGCTGGCAACCAAATACCACACAGCTGCTCACTCCGCCCCCTCCTCCACAGTGGGGTGGGGAGGAGAATCAGAGAGAAAGGAAAACTCGTGGGTTGAGACAAAGACAGTTCACCAGGACAGCAAAGAAAAATAATAATTATATTATATATTAATAATGATAATAATAATAAAATATAATGATAATAGAAGATACAAAATGAACGATGCACAATTTCTCACCACCCGATGACTGATACAGCCTGTCCTGAGCAGTGATCACGGAGTGAAACCGAGAGCAATCTCAGAACAGACAGCAATTTCCCCAGCAGCGATCTTGGAACCGCAAGTTCCAGAGAGAGCGAGTGAGGGAACAGCTACATGAACGAACGACAGGCAGGCCCCCGGCCCACCCCCACTTATACTGGGCATGACGTCTATGGTATGGAATACTCTCTTTGGCCACTTTGGGTCAACTATACTGGCTATACCCCTCCCAGGTTTTTGCACCTGCACATTAGCAAAACCTGGGAAGCTGGAAAACATCCTTGATCTCGTAGCAGCAACTAACAACATCAGTGTATTATCAACATTCTTCACATACCAAATCCCATACTAAATCCAAAACACAGTAGCTACTGGGAAGAAAATTAGCTCCCAGCCAAAACCAGGACAAAACATAAATAAGGTAAACCTTTGTTATCTTTTCAAATCCCCAAGGAATTGTTCAAGAAGCTGTTTACTTCTTGCTAAACAGCTGGTACTGTTGCACTTCAGAACCAGCAATAATTGAGCAATGGGTCAAGCAGCCATTATACACTCTGTATCATCTCACGCTCAATGTTATGCTTCAATGATGTAAGTTAAATGCCTTGTATCTTTATATAAAGCCAATGTAGGATTTAAGATATTAATACTGTTTGCTGCCATGATACTGTTCATTTTTATTAAGGAGGGAATGTGGGCAAGGAATGTCTGTTTTTTACTCGAGTGTTTCTGCCCAAGTACCTTAGTAACATAGCATATGACTGGGCATCAGAAACTGTATGTCCTATTTCAAATTATGGTGCAGACTCATAATACTTAACAAATCCACTTAACATCTTTTTCAACTAACCTGTAGATATTTGTTACCAAGCTTTTGAGATCCACAAAGAAACGCATACACACGAGAACTACTAAATGGTTACTCATAACCAGTATGAGCAGGATGTGACCATCTGAATGCTCTGAACAGTTCAGAACTTTTTATTAAAGAAAACAAAACAAATTATCTTTCTAACACTGATCTCACCCCAATGAGTACAGATTAGATGGACTTAAAAGGTAATGTTTAGGCAAGCCATATATTTTAAGCAACATGGTATCTTGTTTGTTTTTTATTTGAATTGCATTGGGTTGAAATCATTACAAGTTGATTTCTTTTAATGCCAGTTAAATATTATGATATGGAGGAGTTTTAAAACATTTTATAAAGATAGGGTCAAATGCAAATAATGCAATACTTGATTGTGTAAACAACTAAAGAACAGTTGTTTTCATTTTCTGTTCTAAAATGAAGCAGCATGGTTTAAGTGGGTTGAATAGTTACACAACTGGAATATTATATTAATTTATAATAGTGCTAACAGCCATTTGACCTGTGTATTTGTTTCCTCCCCTAAATACAGCTAGATGAGATTTCAACACAGCTAATATGTGCAACCAAGCACTATAGAAGTTAAAGCCATGAGGTATTACCAGACACTTTTTCTGTACCAAAATAACTAATATTTTTCTTCACCTTTTAACTTCCATGGAAATAAATATTGTTATGTACTATTGGAGAACTATAGTTCCATACTTTTCCATTTCTTATAGCCCATCAGATATCAACTACTATTTTGTCTTTATGATAGTTCTGTAATATTCAAACCTCACTTTGGTCACACAAATACTTAAGTATGATATGCCCCTGTAGGAAATCGTGGCAAGAATAGCAGCAAGAATGGAGGCTCTAAATCTGTTTAAAAATGATATAAAATATTTTACAGATCTTAATTTTTATAAGAATGGAAACATTTCTACTATGTCATTGAAGCAGTTGTTAAATAAATAAAAGCATCCTTTCCCTTAGGTGCTTGGGACTCTACAATTATAAAAAGAACTGAAACTATCCAAAATGATATCACAGTGCCAATTATGAAGTTCAAAAACATCTGAAATACATTCACTTTTAATAATCAGAATTGTTGACAAATATATTTGTTTATAAGAGCACATGATGTAATAACAAATAATAAACAATTCATAAGAACAGAAAAGGGCATTACCACTTTAAAAAAAAATCTTTTTTTTCAAATCTCAACTTTCTCAATTTAAAGAATTGTGCAAGAATTTCTATTTTGCTCTCCTCTACATTAAAAAAAATCATATTTTGTCTTAAGTATTCAACTCTGAAATGTAAAAAAAATTTCAAAAAAACCAAGAAATGTAACAATTTTTTTACTCCAGTCCTGCTCAGACTTTGTCCATATCACTGATTACACAGGTTCTGCTTCTGAACGAGTAAAACAGTCAATGTAACCGCAGACAATTCTGCAAGTTTCTCAGCATTTGAACAAACAAACTGACTATGGGTTGTGGTGGTGATTTTTTTTTTTTCCTCTGTGATCTCTCTCACTTATGTTTGCCTCTGATGATTTCTGGATTTTTTAAAATTATAGTAGTCGTTTATATTTTAAGTTTGCAGTAATCTTTTAATTTCTTAATTATATTCTAACAAAATATCAGGATCTATTTAAGCCCATGGAATTACTTTGTGACATGATATCCTGCTTTATTGGTAAAACAGAAAAGTAACCTAAGGTGCAGCTAGGATCATGACACCATTTTTTTTGATAGCAAGCTTTGGAATAGGGCAACACAGCAAAATGTAGTTTTTGGAAAACTTTCAGGGAAATTGATGAAAAATCTACTGTGATATTAAAAAAAAAAAAAATCAGAGCAACCATCTCTCTTAACTGCTAAACTTAAGTGAAGATGTTGATGTGCAGGTTGCTGCAGCACCTGCCCTAGTCACAGATGGGAGGACCCAAGCCTTCCAGATTTGGAGTGAGAAGACCGTACAGACACAGTCCCTGTCTGCCCCTCCATGGAGTAACCACTAGATCTACAAAAGCAAGGCATATTTGCCTATGTGTGCAAATCATAGTGGCTCAGTTCTCAGCTGAACATTCACACCTAGCAGCAACAGTTCATTTTAACCAGATACAGGAAGAAGAAAAAGGGGTAAAGAAAACTCAACAGCAAGTATAGGCTTTTTGCTGTTGAGAATTAAGCTGGGGGAAAATTTATTCCGGCATATTAACACCTCTCTGCACCCCCCCTCCCTGCCATCAACCACAAAGCTCGAAACAAGCCCCCCCCCCCCCAGCTGTAACTCCAGGAGCTATCTCAGCACAGGAGCACACCGATGCTACCCCGAGGGCTGCAAACGTGGGGCAGAAGGAGCCCGAGAGGCCCAGTGGCCGGCGCTCGCCCCTGGGGGGCTCCAGGAGAGCCGGCCTCTGGCGCATGTACAGTGCCAGCCCGGCCCAGCCCCCGCAGCTGCGGTGAGTCAGTGGGCACCAGGGCAAACCGCTCCTCACAGCTGCATCCCACGTGCCAAAGCATCTCCCTCACCAGTTGAGGCAGGGGATGCTGTGGCTCCGTCCTCCCTCTGCCACGGCCGGCGGGGAAGGGGGAAAGGCTTGGCCTCCTTCCCCCCCAACTAGTTTTCAATTAGGCCAATATTCAAAGACACAAGCTGCTATTTTAGCCTATATGTCTGATAGCTGCCAATCCCTGTTTCCAGTCTCTGGGGAGATAATCAAGCAAAATGTTTAATGCTGCAGAGATTTACACATCTTCTTAGCTTTCCACAGTGAATAGTTTCATTGACCTCAGTGAAACTACCTATGAGGTGTAAAGCTAAACGTGTTTTTTAAGCCTTTGCAAGATTTTAGTTTAAATCCCTCTGTTTTCAATGGCACATTATAAATCCTTCAAGAATTGGTAATGTCATCCAAGCAGTATGCTCCCTGCCTAATAAAGCATTTCTCTGACACCCAGTTACTAACCAACGCTTGTGTATACACCTTTTCTTCTCCTTGGAGTGTTACCTGATGTTTGATCACTGTTTCCCCATCTAGTTTTTAGTAGGTGATGTAAAAATACTAGAAACATGAAGCACAGTTAGTGCAAGGATTGTGATGCTGAACAACAAAATGCTCTGAACATTTTATTTTGGCTTGTAATACTCATAGGATATCTCAAGTTGAAAGGGACCCATAAGGATCATTGAGTCCAACTCCCTGCTCCTTGCAGGACTACCTAAAACTAAATCATATGACTAAAAGCATGTCATCCAGACCTGAAAGTGCTTTCATGATTAGAGACCAGTTTATTCAGAAGTGATGGCTTCACAGCTAAAATGCCTCAGTTTAGAGAGACTGTTTGAGCCTTTCACCTCCATCTCTGCTGATCCAGTCTGTGGGTCATTGTAGTTGTGGCAATATGGACATTCACTCATCCATCAAGAACTGAACCGAGACCACCAACCTAGTTGACAAACTATGGTTTTCCAGTTACCAGAGAGAGCCTGTGTTGGCCCCAGTAATCAAATTTCTCTAGGTAATTTTTTTCCCCACTAGTTGTCAAAGTTCACAAACCATGTTGTGGCTCATATGCTGCATGTTTGCATGGTTCCATGCTGCTCTGCTGATGGCTGTCTTTGAGGACCACCTTGAACACAGGCTCAGTATGAGCAAAATGAAGCAGACTATGCTTCATCACCCAACTGTGCAGCCTTTGTTGCTGCTTAGGCTGCAGTTCTGGACGAGACTTTCCAGTCTAACAGAGCATAATGCACTTAGTTGCAGAGGAACATGTCCTAAAACTGCCTTTAATATCAATAGAGCAACAAGTTGTATGTATTCATAGAATCATTTAGGTTGGAAAAGACCCTTAAGATCATCAAGTCCAACCGTAAACCTAGTACTGCCAAGTCCACCACTAAACCATGTCCCTAAGTGCCATGTCTTAAAAACCTCCAGGGACAGTGACTCAACTGCTTCCCTGGGCAGCCTGTTCTAATGCTTGATAACCCTTTAGATGAAGAAATGTTTCCCAATAGCCAATCTAAACCTTCCCTGGCACAACTTGAGGCCATTTCTTCTTGTTCTATCGCCTGTTACTTGGGAGAAGAGATTGACACCCACCCTGCTACAACCTCCTTTCAGGTAGTTGTAGAGGGCAATAAGGTCTCCCCTCAGCCTCCTTTTCTCCAGGCTAAACATCCCCAGCTCCCTCAGCCGCTCCTCACAGGACTTGTTCTCTAGACCCTTCACCAGCTTCATTGCCCTTCTCTGGACACGCTCCAGCACCTCAAGGTCTTTCTTGTAGTGAGGGGCCCAAAACTGAACACAGTATTTGAGGTGTGGTCTCACCAGTGCCAAGTACAAAGGGACAATCACTTCCCTACTCCTGCTGGCCACACTATTTCTGATACAAGCCAGGATGCTATTCCTTGTAGTATTTTCAAGTCCCTCTTCATTTTAGTCTTATTACACTAAAGAACTAACCTTTCTGTTAGTGGTTGGGAAAACTGAAGTTGGGGATTTGAGTTACCTGCCCTAGGCCGCACCTGAGATTTGCAACAGAACCAGGAGCAGAGCTCAGGAATGCCACTCAGAATCCACACATTGGTTGTAAATGAAGTTGCCCAAAAAGACCACTAAGAGTTGTTGACTACCTAGTTTGAGACTTGGTTCATAGGAATTTACCCACCCCAGGTATCAACAGCATCTAGAATTTTAATAATGAATGTGAAAGTGAACCATATTTTGACTTTGCAGACTAAGCTTGGTAAAAATGTCACATCACACCCTAAACTGTGTTGTTAGCTATTCACAGTCCATTTTTCTAAATTAATATCAGTGATAAGTTATTTCATCAGTGCTCAGGTTTCCACCCTGTTCCTATGAATTCTGTAACAATTTTGCTGGCACCTGCCCATTCTCATGTGGATTTACCTTGTTTGGGTATAACATTTGAGTTGATGTCTGAGAATAGTCATAGGAATAAGAGGTCACAGCTCTAGAGAATCTTTGCTAAATGCAGCTCTCAAGTAGCTCTCCCTGTACTGTTGATTTCAGGGTAACGGGGAAGGATTGCCACTGAAGGGTATGAGCCTGCCTTTGCAAAGTGCCAGAGTGCTTGAGACAAGTGGAGGCTGCAGGATGGGGAACTGTGTGGACTGCTGAAAAGCAGCAGAAAAGGGGAGAGGAACTTAATGCTTTGTCCAACAGCAGAATCACAGAATGGTTGAGGTTGGAAGGGACCTCTAGAGGTCATCTGGTCCAACCATCCTGCTCAAGCAGGGCCACCTAGAGCCAGTTGCCCAGGACCATGTCCAGGCAGGTTTTTGAACATCTCTAAGGATGGAGACCCCACAACCTCTCTGGGCAACCTGTACCAGTGCTCAGTCACCCTCACAGTTCCCTCCTGATGTTCAGAGGGAACCTCCCATGTTTCAGTTTGTGTCCATTACCTCTGGTCCTGTCACTGGGCACCACTGGAAAGAGCCTGGCTCCATACTCTTTGCACTCTCCCTTCAGATATAAGAAAAAGAATATTTCAGTTGGAAGGGACCTACAACAATCATATAGTCCAACTGCCTGACCACTTCAGGGATGACCAAAAGTTAAAGCATATTACTAAGGGAATTGTCAGTGTTGAAGAGACATTTGGACAGGCCAATCACCTCTCTAGGAAGCCTGTTACAGTGTTTGACCACCCTCTCAATAAAGAAATGCTTCCTAATGTCAACTGTGGGCCTCCCTTGACACAGCTTTGAACTGTTCCCACACGTCCTATCACTGGATACCTGGGAGAAGAGATCAGCACCTCCCTCTCCACTTCATCTCCTCAGGAAGCTGCAGAGAACGACGAGGTTGCCCCTCAGCCTCCTTTTCTCCAAAGTCCTTAGCCGCTCCTCATAGGACATGCCTTCCAGCCCTTTCACCAGCTTTGTTGCCCTCCTCTGGACACATTCAAGCACCTTCACCTCCTTCTTAAATTGTGGGGCCCAGAAATGCACACAGTACTCAAGGTGAGGCTGCATCAATGCAGAATACAGCAGGATAATAATCTCTCTTGACCAGCTGGTTGTACTGTGTTTGATGCAGCCCAGGATGCGGTTTGCCCTCTTGGCTGCCAGGGCACAGTGCTGACTCATATTGAGCCTGCTGTTGACCAGCACCCCCAGATCCCTTTCTGCAGGGCTGATCTCCAGCCACTCCTCTCCCAATTTATACTTGTGTCCAGCATTACTCTATCCCAGGTGCAGGATCCAGCACTTAGACTTGTTTCACTTCACGCTGCTGATGATTGCCCAATGCTCCAACCTATCTAGATCTCTCTGCAAGGCCTCTTGTCCCTCAAGAGAGTCAACAGCACCTTCCAGTTTGGTATCATCAGCAAACTTGCTAATGGTGCATTCAACTCCTGCATCCAGATCATTGATAAATATATTGAACAGAACTGGCCCTAGAATTGAGCTTTGAGGAACCCTGTGCTGGTGAATGGTCGCCAGCCAGATGTAGCCCCATTCACTACAACCCTTTGAGCCCTACCCTTCAGCCAGTTCTTCACCCAGCACACTGCATACCTGCTCATCTCACAGTTGGACAACTTGTCCAGAAGGCTGCTGTGAGGGACAGTATCAAAAGCCTCATTAAAATCCAGAAAAACCACATCCATCGCCTTCCCTTCACCCACTAGGCATGTGACCTTATCATAGAAGGATACTAAATTAGTTAAACAGGACTTTCCCTTTGTGAACCCATATTGACTGTGCCCAATGATTGCATTGTTCTTTAAATGCCTTTCAATAGCACCCAGTATAATCTTCTCCATAATTTTTCCAGGAACTGAGGTTAGAATAACAGGTCTGTAGTTTCCTGGGTCTTCCCCTCATGCCCTTCTTGTAAATTGGAATAACATTGGCCAGCTTCCAGTCAGCAGGGACCTCCCCAGACTCCCAAGACCTTTGGTAGATGATCGAGAGGGGTCCTGCTGTAACATCCGCTAGCTCCTTCAGAACTCTGGAATGAATCCCATCGGGCCCCATGGACTTGTGAACATTCAGCTGATACAGCTGGTCCCTTACAGTTTCAGTGTCCAGAAATGGCAGGGCACTGTTCCCGCACTCTTGGTCCTCCGTCTCAGAGGACCAGGCAGCTCAAGGTCTATGAGTATTATTAAAGACTGAGGCCAAAAAAAGCATTGAATGCCTCTGCTTTTTCTTCATCCCTATTAGTCAGGTGACCATCTTCAACAAGCATCAGTCCAATGTTTTCCTTTGACCTCCTCTTGCTATTAATGTACTTAAAACAAGCCTTTCTTGTTACTTGACACAAAACCATCCAGTTTCAACTCTAGTTCAGCTTTGGCCTTTCATGTCTTCTCCCTGCATATACAAACCACGGCTCTGTAATCTTCCTGCGAAGCCTGACCTTGCTTCCAGAGATTGTACAATTTCTTTTTCCTCTTGAGCTCCACAAGGAGTTCCCCGTTCAGCCAAGCTGGTCTTCTGCCCCACTTGCTTGACTTGCAACACAGTGGAATTGCCTGCTCCTGCGCTTTTAAAAGGTGGTTCTTCAAGACTGACCAGCACTCGTGGACTCCTAAGCCCTCAAAAGCAGATTCCCGGGGTACTCTGCTAAGCAGCTCCCTGAATAGCTTAAAGTTTGCTCTCCTGAAGTCCAAGGTAGCAACTCTGCTGTCCTTTTTTCTCATTACACTGAAAATTTTAAACTCAACCATTTCATGATCACTGCGGCCAAGACAGCCACCTACCATCACATCTCCCACGAGTCCTTCTCTATTCACAAACAGCAAGTCTAGGAGGGCATCTTTCCTAGTTGGATCCCTGAGTACTTGTGTCAAGAAGTTATCTTCCACAAACTTCAGGAGTTTCCCAGGCTTGCTCGTCACAGCAGTATGGTATTCCCACTTGATGTCTGGGAAGTGGAAATCTCCCATAAGGGCAAGGGCTACTGATCCAGAGATTTCTCCTAATTGTCTATAGGATAACTTATCAGTGCTTACATCCTGGCTGGGTGATTGGTAGTAGACACCCACTACGACATGTGCTTTGTTTTCCATCCCCCTAATCCTCACCCAGAGGCTCTCAACCACATCATCACTAACTGCAAGGACTGTACAATCAAACCTCTCCCTTACATACAGTGCAACACCTCCCCCTCACCTGCCCTGCCTATCCCTCCTGAACAGCCTGTAGCCTTTCATCCCAGCAATCCAATCGTGGGAGTCATTCCACCAAGTCTCACTAATACCAATGATGACATAGCTCTGGAAACCAATCAGTGCTTCCAGTTCATCCTGCTTGTTTCTCACACTGCATGCGTTGGTGTACAAGCATTTCAGATACGCTCCTGAACCTTCCGTGCTCCCTAGAGCAGTGTAAGTGTTCCCACTAGCATTGTTATGCTCAGGCAACGCCGTGCCAACCCTTGGCTTGCCTTCAGCTCTCCTGTTGGTATCCCCTTCCCCCATCAATTCTAGTTTAAAGCTCTCTCGATCAGTCCCACCAGCTTATGCCCAAAGATGCTTTTTCCCCATTGGGACCAGTGGATCCTGTCAGGCCCCAGCATACCTTGTTCTTCAAAGACTCTCCCATGGTTGTAAAACCCAAAGTTTTGGCAGAGGCACCAATCCTGGAGCCAGGTATTGATATCCTGGGCTCACCTGTTTCTTCCAAAGTCTCTCCCCATTACTGGGAGAATCAAGGAAAACACTGCCTGTGCTCCTGGATTTTTTAGCATTCTTCCTAGGGCCCTGACATCTCTTTTGATCAACCTGAGACTTTTTATTGTAACATCATTAGTACCCACATGAAAGAGCAAGAGTAGATAACAGTTCAAAGACTGTACTAAACTCTTCAGTCACCTGGTGACATCCCTGATTTGAGCTCCAGGGAGGCAGCAAACTTCCCCGAAAAGAGTGCCTAGTCTGCAAATGGGTACTTCCATTCCACACAGGAGGAAGTCACTGATGACCATAACTCGCCATTGTTTCTTCTCAGCACTGGTCTTAATGGAGGGCTTGTTGTGAGGGGTTGGCCTCTCTGACCTTGGTGAGAATGCTTGCATAAGTTCCTCCTTTTCTATCTCATTATGCACTTCATCTACCATACCCAGGGCCTCATAACTATTCTGTAAAGGTATCTGAAAAGGTAAGAAGTTTCTCTTACAGCTCCATGCAGTAGCCTTCTTCCACCCCTCCCTATCCCTCATTATGCTGCCTTCCTCCTGGCACAAAACAGATCCTGGACCTGCATCCGTAGCAGCCACGCTGAGTTGGCTTGTGTGCATCAGAGATGAGAGAGCACAGCTCCATTGGTCAATCTCACTCTCAGATGCTCCTCAGTCTTCCCGCCTCCTCCTGCGGAGCAGTTCATCTACCTGGTCACACCTCCCACAGGCTTGCTTGCTATCACCCTCCATCTCCAGTAATATCTCTGCACACACCCCACAGCTGGAAATCTGGGTGGTCGCATGCTTTGACAGGAGCTCTGTCTGTGCAGCTGCATTGGTTCTACAGGATGCTAGACACTCAGGACAAGCAGAGGACACAGCTTTTTGCCACACACACCTTCCTACTGTGAAAAATATACACATCCATTACAATCAGCTGGGCTGATTATTTTAGCCTATTTAAATCACCCATGCAGCCTGGTACACACTCTGCCCCTTACTGGCTCATCCAATCAGCAGGTCTGAGCTCAGTTGCTCAGGGAACGCCCCCTGTTCAGTTACAGTCCTTCCTTGTCCTCATGTATCCCTCGCTGCTGCTTGCTGCTGCCGCCGCCGCTGCTGCTAGTGCTCCTCGCATTGCTCCAGTGTCCATTGCAATCATGGATCATTAATAAGATCCCCCCCGAGCCTTCTCCAGGCTGAACAGTCCCAGTTCTCTCAGTCTCTCCTCATATGCGAGATGCTCAGAAGGAACTTGGAGAGATGGTACAAGCAGTGATGATTAGCATGAGCAGAAGCTGGAGTGGGGCAAAGTGAGCAGGTGCAGAGGAGAAGGATGACTGTCTACAGCTGAAATAGGAGGTGAAGAAATGGAAAGTCAAAGATTCTCTTTTTCCTAATGTTGGTACTCTTGCTGCATCTTGCCTGTGAGAAGACAACTTCGGATTTACTGGACGGTGGGGAAGAGGGAACATTTAATAGACACGCGTGCACACTTGCACCACTTCTTATGGTATGCTCTTCCCCGCCAAATGATGCTCCTGCAGTCATCTTGCTGCAGTCTGCCCTGACTGATTGTCCTGGTTTTGGCCGGGATGGAGTTAGTTATGTCTCCAGCAGCTACCGTGTTTTGGATTTAGCGTGAGAAGAATGGTGGTAGTACACTGATGTTGTTGGTTGCTGCTAAACGATCAAGGACATCTTGCAGTTTCCCAGGTTTTGCTAATGTGCAGGTGCAAAAACTTGGGAGGGGTATAGCCAGTATAGTTGATCCAAATTGGCCAAAGAGAGTATTCCATACCATAGACGTCATGCCCGGTATAAGTGGGGGTCGGCTGGTGGGCCACTTTCCTTCTTCTCCCCTTTTCTTCTCCCCTTTTCTTCTCCCCTTTTCTTCTCCCCTTTCTTTTCTTCTCCCCTTTTTTTTCATTCATTCGGGCTTTTTGTTTGTTTGTTTGGCTGTTTTTTCCCTCTCTCTCTCTCTCTGGAACTTGCTGTTCTGGGATAGCTGTGGAGGAATACCCCTGCTCCCTGACTGCTGCTCGGGATGGCCTGTATCGGTCATCAGGTGGTAAGAAATTGTGCATCATTTGTTTTATATATTCTATTATCCTTATATATAATTATTATTATTATCATAAATATATTTTTATCTTTTTCTTTGCTGTCCTAGTGAACTGTTTTTCTCTCAACCTGCGAGTTTTCCTTTCTCTCCGATTCTCCTCCCCTACCCCACTGGGGAGGGGGGAGTGAGTGAGCAGCTGTGTGGTATTGGGTTATCATCTGAGGTTAAACCACGACAGTCCTTTCTGGCACCCGACATGGGGCTCGAGAGGGGCCCGGCTAGCTCAGCTGAGAGAGCATCAGACTGAGGGTCCAGGGTTCAAGCCCCTGGTCAGGCTCAAAGGGTTGAGATAATAACAGATTTGACCAGAGTGTGTTAAAACAATTTGTTATAAGCATCCATTATATTACTTTAATTGCCACTGGTCACAATGTTGTTTTATTTGCTCTTAGAGTTGTTCTTAAAGTTGAGTTATATAGCGCCCTATTTGCCGAGTGTGCTGTTCGCCACAATTTATATACAGTTTTTCAGTTCTAGCCGTTGGATTAGAGGTATGACTTTGCTGTGCTATGTGGCACTGGCTTGTGAAATAAGATCATTGGTTCTGAAACCATTTTATTTCCTGTATTCATATTCAAAGTGGGAGGGCGACACGCAGAGCGGAGTGGCAGCAGCAGTTACAGCTCCATACTTCTGGAGCAATCTGGTGGGGACTATCAGTAATTATTCCTTTTATTTTTTCCTCCTCGGAGGGTCACCAGGGGGAAACATCTTCCTTTGCTTTCTCTTTCCCCTCCTGGGTGAAAATGCCTTCCTTTGCTTTCTCGTTCCCCTCCTGGTTAATTACGGGAGCTTATGAGAATTTCGAATACCTTTGGGATGCTCAGACTGGTTTGCTATTCCTAGTACTAGGAATAAATTTCTGTCCAACCCCCCCTGCTAGAGCAGGCTGCACAGGACCGTGTCCAGGCGGGTTTTGAATATCTCCAGAGAAGGAGACTCTACAACCTCCCTGGGCAGCCTGTTCCAGTGCTCTGTCACCCTCACAGTAAAGAAGTTTTGCCTCATGTTCAGGCAGAGCCTCCTGTGTTCCAGTTTGTGCCCATTCCCCCTTGTCCTGTCGCTGGGCACCACTGAGAAGAATCTGGCCCCCATCCTCTTGACACCCACCCTTGAGATATTTATAAGCATTGATGAGGTCTCCTCTCCATCTTCTTTTCCTCAGGCTAAACAGCCCCAGCTCCCTCAGCCTTTCCCCATAGGAGAGATGCTCCAGTCCCCTAATCATCTTTGTGGCCCTCCGCTGGACTCTCTCCAGTAGTTCCTCATCTTTCTTGAACTGGGGAGCCCAGAACTGGACCCAGTACTCCAGATGGGGCCTCACTAGGGCAGAGTAGAGGGGGAGGAGAACCTCCCTCGACCTGCTGGCCACACTCTGCTTAATGCACCCCAGGATGCCGTTGGCCTTCCTAGATGCAAGGGCTCATTGCTGGCTCATGGTGAATTTGTCATCCACCAGGACTCCCAGGTCCTTCTCCGCAGAGCTGCTTTCCAGGAGGTCAACCCCTAACCTGTACCAGTGCATGGGGTTGTTCCTCCCCATGTGCAGGGCCCTGCACTTGCCCATGTTGAACCTCATGAGGTTCCTCTCTGCCCAACACTCTAGCCTGTCCAGGTCACGCTGAATGGCAGCACAACTTTCAACCAGGGACTTAAAGGAGGGACAGTTAATGTACTGAAGCAGACTCTGCCCTCAGAAATGCATATTTAATATGGCCCTGGAATTAAGCCAGTGCATCTGACCACTGGAACATAGTCATATGCACCAAGTTTTTCACTACTTAAGAGCTTTCACTGGCTTTAGCTGCAACTGTATAAATCCTAAAAAATTTTACGCTTACAGGAAACCAATTTCTTGCACATGACTAATTTCAGCATGATGAATTTAAGCATATGAGTGATTCTGGAAGCCATCAGTGGAACCCTGAAGCATCTAGTCTTTTTTCCAGTAAAAAGCAGTGGATACACATTCTCTATGGCATTTACACCTGCAAATCCCCCCACAATGAGGAAAATATACATCCCTTCCAAAGCCACTCATAGGCTTCACTCTGACCTCAATATTAAGCCTCAATGTTATGAGTAGTTTAGTAAGTTTATGTTGGCATTATTGGAAGTAACATCTGTAAATCCCAGTTCATTGCAGAAAGAATATACTACTTAAGAGGTCGCATTTTACAGAGACTTAAAAATCTGGTACTTGACAAGCAGCTTCTGAAGACAGTTACCTCTATTCATGGTTCATTTACTGTAAAACCAGTTTAAAAATGTATAAATAAGCCTGTATAAAAAAAAAAATACTAAGCTCTTAGGAGGCTCAACAGTTTCTCAGGCCTTTCATATTGGTCCAACAGATTTCTAAACTACAGTAAAAACTAACATGCTGCATACCCAGATTAGAGCAAAGTAAATAGTTAAAAATTAATTTAAATTATCCAGACTACGTGCTGTGTTTTTAACTTAAAATAGTGTCCTGGTTGCGGCTGGGATAGGGTTAATTTTCGCCAGAAGCTGGCCGGGGTCTATTCTATACCATGTGACCATCACGCTCACTATTTAGAGGGGGGTTGAGGGGAGAGGCGGGGATCGCTGCTCGGGAGCGGGCTGGGCGTCGGGCTCCGGGGTGGGAGCGACCTGTACGGGAAGCACCGCTAAGTACGCTCTGTTATTGCTGGGGTTTCTTGTTTGTTTGTTTTCTTTCCCTTTGCTGTCCGGTTAAACTGTTGTTGTTAACCCACGAGTTTTGCCTTTCTTTGTCCCGATTCTCCCGCCCGTCCCGCCGGGAGGGGGCGGTGAGCGAGCGACTGCGTGGCTCAGCTGCCAGCTGGGGCTAAACCACAACAGTCCTTTTTGGTGCCCAACGTGGGGCACAACAACTGCACTTCTGTATTAAGTGTGCTATAGCTGTAGTAGTTATTAAGTGACAAGCTCCTGTATGGGTCATAAAGTTCGTTGGCTGCACTGTTTATCTCTTTACTTTTGGCAACATGTTAATGCTAACAATGGTTATGTGCTTTGCCCTGTCATTGATGGTTTTACTGTGCTGGGGGAGCTATCTGGTGGAGAAGATGAGGGAATACATCTCCCTCTCCCTACCCAGGATTGATGTGGATAGGTTTATTATGCAGGCTCCTGAGATCCTTACTCACCCTTATGTGAGCTGCCTAGTACTACTAATTAATACTGTTGGCATATTACGGGGTTTGTGGAATCTGGTCTCATCCTGGTGGAAGAGAAGACAACTTCTGGGTGAGGCAATATTGAAATGTGACCTGAGGCAGCGGGTGGCAGGGTGTGTGGAAGGACTTGGGCAGGTTCCTAGGGCGGTTATCACCTCCCATAGCCTGGGACTTGACACCAGAACAGGCAAGCAACCCTAGCAAACTGACGCGCCACCTGATGGAAGGGTGCCTTGCCTATCCCAGTGAGAACCAGCAGCTTCTAGCACTGTACTGGGGCCTGGCTTGTGCCTATCGAGCCGCAGTTCAGCATTCTCAGAGGACTCTGGTTGAGGCAGGGACCCAAACTGCACCTGAGGACAGCATGGTTGAGATAGGGACCCAAACAACACCACCAACTACAGCAATTGTCCCAGTAGTGAAAAAGAAACAATGGACAAGGAAAACAAGGGTTCCATATCCTCGATTAGTAAGGGAGGAGGAAGAAGAGGAAAGGTTTGATCACGAAGCCAGTCCTTCGACAAAGGCATTGGAGGAAGGAGTGAGAGAATTCCGACAGGAAGCAGAAACTACCTGGTCCCTGACCTCATCAGAACTTTGAGACATGTGGAAAGATTACAGCTGCCAGCCAGGTGAGCGGATTGCTGCCTGGCTGCTCCGATGCTGGGATAGTGGGGCCGACAGTCAGCAATTGGAAGGTAAGGAAGCCCAACAGCTGGGATCCCTTGCTAGAAACTGGGGAATTGAGAGAGGAATTGGAAAAGAGGCAGCAATTTGCAGTCTCTGGAGACGACTCCTCTCAAGTGTGAGGGCAAGATATCCATTCAAGGAAGATCTTGTGAACTCTCCAGGGAAGTGGACCACTGCAGATGAAGGCATCCAGTACCTGAGAGAATTAGCAGTACTGGAAGTCATCTACAGGGATCTAGACAATGATGAGGTCTCCAAAGATCCAGAGGATGTCCTGTGCACACGGGCTATGTGGAGGAAGGTGATTCAGAGTGCCCCAGCATCATATTATAACAGCCTGGCAGCGATGTATTTCCCAGATATTGATACGCCAACTGTGGAGGGAGTGTCGTCTTGGCTCCAAAACTTTGAAGAAAATCTCTGTCCCTCCTCATCCCTACGGGCCAGTGCCTTGGCTATCAGGGGTGCCCCAAGAAATCAGTCCCCTCCTGCCTCGGTCAGAGGGAAAGGGATCCCCAGACGCACGCCGCGTGGAGCACTCTGGTTCTTTCTCTGTGACTGGGGGAGGACATGAGGAAGTGGGACGGTGAACCCACCTTTAAGCTGGAAGCCCGTGTATGCGAACTGAGAGGGAAGACAGCTGTTAAGAAGGGGCCACCCAGGAAGTCTGTCAGCAGAGTTGCTGTAGAGACGCACGAAGGCAATCAGCGATTTCCCAAACAGAGAAGAACTGAAATCACCTCCCTTGATCCTGAGGAGGGGCCTTCTGGTCTGGCGCTGGAAGGGTCAGACAGAGAACACTCTGACGAGGAACAGGAATAGAGGGTCCCTGCCTTCGGCCAGGATGGGGAAAGGGATGACCATGTATACTGGACTGTGTGGGTTCGATGGCCTGGCACATCAGACCCACAGAAGTATAAGGCTTTGGTGGACACCAGTGCACTCTGATGCCATCAGAACATAGGGGCACGAAACCCATCTGGATCTCGGGAGTGACAGGGGGATGCCAAGAATTGTCAGTATTGGAGGCTGAGGTGAGCTTAACAGGGGACAAGTGGGAAAAGCACCCCATTGTGACCGGCCCTGAGGCCCCTTGTATATCCTTGGCATAGACTACCTCAGGAGAGGGTACTTCAAGGACCCAAAGGGATACCGATGGGCTTTTGCTGTAGCCACTGTGAATGCAGAGAAGACCAAACAGCTATCTATCTACCCTGCCTGGCCTCTCAGAAGATCCCTTCGTTGTGGGACTGTTGCGAGCTGAAGAACAGCAGGTGCCAATTGCTACCAGGACGGTGCACCGGCAGCAATATCGCACCAACCGAGACTCTGTGGCTCCCATCCATGAGCTGATTCATCAACTGGAGAGCCAAGGAGTCATCAGTAAGACTCACTCACCTTTTAATAGTCCTATATGGCCAGTATGGAAATCTGATGGAGAATGGAGATTAATGGTAGACTATCGTGGCCTGAATGAAGTCACGCCACCACTGAGTGCTGCCGTGCCAGACGTGCTAGAACTTCAGTACGAACTGGAGTCCAAGGCAGCCAAGTCGTATGCTACCATTGATATGGCTAATGCGTTTTTTCTCAATCCCTTTGGCAGCAGAGTGTTTCGCCGACTGAGCAAACTCCACATCATCTCTCCTGCCCCAAGAGACTATTCTGACAGATGGAGCCCGAAGTCATGGACTAAATGAACTCAATAGACACTTCAAAGGGATGGTCCATAGACTAAGGGAATGATGTCTGTGTATGTGTCTGTATATATGTATATATAAAACAGGAAAAGTGGTGGTGATTAATTGGAAAGTGTAGGATCTGAGCATGACGTAGATGGTATAGAATAAGGGGTGGATAATGTCCTGGTTGTGGCTGGGATAGGGTTAATTTTTGCCAGAAGCTTGCCGGGGTCTTTTCTATACCATGTGACCATCACGCTCACTATATAGAGGGGGATGACCGGGGTTGGGGGGGGATTGCTGCTCCGGAGCAGGCTGGGCATAGGGCTCCGGGCAGGGAGCGACCTGTACTGGGAGCACCGCTAAGTACACTCTGTTGTTATTGTTGGGGTTCTTGTTTGTTTGTTCTCTTTCCCTTTGTTGTTTGGTTAAACTGTTGTTGTTGTTAACCCACGAGTTTTGCCTTTCTTTGTCCGGATTCTCTCCCCATCCCGCAGGGAGGGCGGGGTGGGGGTGGGGGGGGGGTGGGGGGTGAGCGAGCAACCGCTTGGCTCAGCCTCCAGCTGGGGCTAAACCACGACAAATAGATATGAGGAAAATAATCATGGCAGCTAGAATAGAAGCCTTCTCTGTATACTTCTATTTTGTTAAAAAAAACCACCTCTATAATAATAGATTATCAAATGCTAACCTCGTGCTTTTACTCATCAGCAATACAAGAAATGATGGTGCTTGGAAAACAGAAAGATGTTAAATACAAGAGGTGAAGCTTATTTATTTTGCCTGAGGAAGAGCAGAACGTATTTTTCAGTCCACAAATCTGATGACTGTCATACCAATGACTCTCATACCAATGTAATCAAGAGTAACTTCACTGAAAGCAATGAACTTCCTCCAAGTCAACCAAAAAGCAAAATCAAGTCCTATTTTTTTTTTTCCCCTGCCCAAAGCTACTTTAATTTCATAACTTTGAAAAATTATTTGTTGCAGCAAAACTATGTTTTAATTTACCATAGGTTTATCATAGAATCATAGAGTCGTTTTGGTTGGAAGAGTCCTCCAAGATCATCAAGTCTAACTGTTAACCTATCACAGTTTGTTATACTATGTTTGCATACTAAATTCTGTGAGTGCTATGAATAAAAATTTCCCAATAGCAACACCCTACAGTAAGATACCCTCAGGTACGTATTGCTCAGATGGAATGGGTTTGCTGCGATTGCTTGCTAATCACACCATAAAACCTGATTTTTGCCTTCTTTTACAGGCAGATTTTGACTGACTTGGATAATACCAGCTATCTCAGTTTTCACCAGAAGTCCATAAAATACTTTGCACTGTGCATATTTTGCAAGTGGGGAAACCGAGTCACAGAGAAGTCTGTTGCCAAGCTCACTTGAGGGAGCAGAGCTGAAGAGGGAACTCAGTCCGGTTGCCTTTCCGCTAGCAGTCTGTGCTGCTGTAAATGCTGCTAGGCACAGGTTATGTTGAGAGTGCACAGAGGGGCAGGGGCCTTCCTCTGCTCTCTACCTTCTCCACCCCTTTGCGTGCGAGCAAAGAAGAGCTGTGGTTCCTACCCTCCTCTGTCTGCTGCTGTTTCTTTCTCCCCAGGGGCAGGAGAAGATGCAATCCTGGACTTTTGCTCCTCACTGCTGACATGGACAGAAGCCCAGGTGGCAAGCTGCCCCAGGGATGCAGATTCCCTCCCGGGGACAGACACCTGCAATCATTTTCCCTAGAGTGGGCCAACTTGGCACTGTCCTTTGTATCAGCATGTTTTTGAGAGACACAGCAACCCTTTGGCTTTAGTACACTGCTTTGAAGAGGAAGAGTAATGTACAGAAATACATAGTAGCTACAGGCTTCAGTCACTAGCAGTAGCATTATGTGTTAGACAGCATTATTCCCCTTGAGGAGCTCAACTTTTGGCAGGACACTGGCCAGATACTTCCAGTTATAAGCAAATTTTCTAGGACAACAGTGATCACATCACATTTAAAAGGCTTAGACCTGTTCTCTACCAAACCCTTTGGTTTGCCTTAGAGTAGGACTGAATCAAGTACTTCGCTGAGCTCAAAGTTAAGAAAAGTGACTGCGGTTCTCCTACCAGCACTGAGAAGTCTCCCAGCAACACTTCAGTGATCATTTCCTCACAAGAAGCTTGTTCTTTGCTTGTTACAACTTTAATAACATGACTGTTCTCCCTTGATTCATTGTTCTGCAGGAATATTTGCACAGCAAATATCTCTTGGGTGGTTATTGCGTTCATAGGAAGCCTTTGGCTCTGGGCACCACTGAACACAGCTCCCGGTGAGCTGAGCTGTGTTGAACGGGGTCAGACAGACCCTTTGGCAGCAGCTGCTGACGGACACATGTCCACCATCCCCCAAGGTGCCACCCGGAGGTGGGAGATCACTCAGAGAGTGTCAGCTCCCGACGCCGCTGTGCCCCCGCGCAGGGCACTCCAGAGCGGGGCGAGCCCCTCAGGATCGCCCCGCTTCCCCCTGACTCGCCCGGCCTCCCCGGCCTGTTCATCCTCTGAGGAGCGGAAGGGAGTGGGACTGGTGCTCCGGAGCGGCTGCCCAGGTGAGCAGGACAGGACCCCGCTGCTGGCGGCGGCTCCGCTGGGGCCAGGCTGGGCCGGCCCTGGCCATCCCTGGAGCTCCCTCGCCGCCCCACTCCCGGCTCTGCTGGGGTGGAAGCGCTCCAGGAAAATGTTTCGCCTCCGGGGCTCCACTGGGGAAGGAGGACGAACCGGCTTCCCCGAGTTGTCCTGGACTCCCAGCCTCTCCCCCTGCCTGTGCCCCATAATCGAGAACGTTTAGTAATGGGGAAAACTGCTCGGGGAAAGTAAGGTGAACCAAGTGCTCTGAGCCTGGCTTGCTTCAATATGCTAATAGTTACACAGCCTTTGGGAAAAGGCAAACCCTTACATCCCCTGGAGAGAGTGGTAAATCCACCTATGGAGCAGATACCTTGTTGCTGGTGCTTTTCAGGATCCTTGGGCAAAATCCAGCCTCACAGTCAAGGAGAGGGGAGACAAACTGCCTGGGGTTGAGGGAGGGTAGTATGACCCTGGTCTGGAGCAAATCACAACTGCCAGAGATGGGACCAGAGACATATTTCAAACAGCCTATTTTCATCTTTGAGATGCTCTAGCAGGGTGGTTGGACTAGATGGTCCCTTCCAACCCCTACCATTCTGTGATTCTGTGTGATTCTAGTTTGCAGCAACTACCAGGTAGGTGGAATGCCTTGTCTTGGGAATGACATCTTTGGGCTTGACTGGACTTGACTCTCTCACTTTGTTGCTCTCTCCTTCATGTTTTAAGAACAGCTTATTGCTGGTTTTCCTTTTGGAGTATTGCTATTTCTTGTGAGTTCATTAATATTGTCAATACTGTCATTGCTCTGTAGTGGTACCCAAGACCTCAGCGAAGGAGCTGTACAAGATACAACAAAAAATCCCTACCCAAAAAAAATCCAAGGCTTGCACACAAGACAGTGGAGAACACGTGAATGTCACAAAAGTAGAGCAACATTAGAGATGACTGGGAGCTGTGGGACAAGTAGTGGTCAAGTCACAGCAGCTGCCCAGCCAAAACCCCACAAAACCACAGACCACAACACGAAATAAACCCAAAGCACTGAACCTGTGCAGAAAATCAGTTCTAGAGAGGAGAAGCAGAACCAGTGTGGGTTAGCAAAGTTATGTCAGATTGAGGCTAGGGACTGTGAAGAGCTGCCCTACTTCTAGGGGAGAAGAAACACAGTCAGCAAACACAATCCTCCTTGAGCTCCCCAGAAACCCTAGACAGCACACATATTGAAATGTCCTTAACAGGAGGTCAGAACATCCCTCCTTTTGTGGCCATGCATCTGCAAGAGCTGTTGTCTGGGAGCTCATGTCTTTGACGCTCTCTCAAAGGTCCTGGTCCCACATGGATGAAGTGGATGGGAGGTTTGTTACAGCCTCAGCCACACACAGCCACGTTCTTGGATACCTGGGATGGCAGCCCTGGTATGGTCTCGGAAGAAGTATAGCCTTTCCTCTTCAATGCCTCTGCACAAGTGCCAGTTGTCAACCAGCCTTTAACTGCAAACCTCAGAATCAGCTTTGCCCAGTTATTTCAAAGGATTGTCAGACTAGCTGCATTGCAGCAAGCATCACAGCCTGCCCTGGGACCCTGCTTTCCCCAGGTGGACAAATTAGGGACTAATTTACTCCTGCCATTCTGTACAGCCAGCTTGCCTTCCCAACAAAGACATAGGAAGAAGAGAAGGAGGAAGGATCTCACCCAGACACGGCATCGGGATCAGGGCAAGGTGCTCATTCAGACACAAGGGCTCAGAAGTGCCCACAGCACTGAAGTTTTAGATACAGCCACAGAGATCTTTTGCAATTCCCACACAGGCCTTTCTCTGCATTTCTCCTTGCACTGTCCCATTTGAGCTGACATGGCTTTTGAGGACTTGCTAGAGGAATGTTGAGACCAGCCAGAGCGTCAATTCTTTGCAAGCACAGAGAAGCTGACATGGGAAACACAGAAGGATTAGCCCCATCGCTAACAACCACACTCAGTATGTGGCATGCAAACAACATTTTGTGTGCATTCTGAAAGGAGGACGCCATCCTGCAGCAACGGTGCTATCAGCAAGGCTTTCCCTGAGCAAAGAGCACAGGCATAGACTTGCTCACTTTTTATTCACCTGTAACTTGGGACTGGGTTGCTGGCACTAACAACTTCAACGCTTTAGAAGACAAAAAGTAACTCAGTCTTTGTTTCCGGGGAAACAGCCCAAATGTAGGGGATTATTCTGCCTACTTTTCTTTTGGATGTAGAAGTAAAATAAAAGTAAATTGTCTGCTTTTTTATTACATTTTGCATGCATGTAGATTTTAGCATGCACTAAGGACTCCACTTCAGGCTCAGTATACTACTCCCACTGAACTTAATGGGAATGTTGCTGTTTATATTTTAATAGGGATGGAATTAGGCCCTTCATTTGAACTTTATAGCCTTTTTATTCCCTTTTTAATTAATCTATTTCATCATTCTTAATTTGCTTCTGCTGTGTTCTGAGAACATCATAAGTACACTCTAGTGTCTTGAATAATATCTTTAAATTCTAGTATGCAAACATTGTGCCTCCTAGTGGGACTTCAACTCTCCTTCAGGTTGCATTTTCATGCTAATTTCTTTGGGACTTTCTTCTGTTAGTATCAAGGAGGTAATTTTCAACATTTTTATCACTCTAGAAGTCCCTTGTTTCTTTCCTATGCTGTTCACTTTGCTCTTTCTTGCGCACAGCCAATTAGGTTATGAACATTTGGCCTTTACAATTTTCTTTGCTGTGTATAAATCTGCCATTCAAATTCCTCTCTTCTGCAAACCTGTTTCTGAGGGGCCTGTTCCTGAGAAGTTATTGCAATCATACAAATAGTAAGAAAGTGTTTGCATATCCTCCTGAGTGAACTTTCCCAAGTACATCACCTGGGCCTGAATTGTACTGTGACAGCAATAGAGCTCATGTTTCTTATGCAAGAAGCAAAATGCCCACTCCACGGATTCTGGGACTTTTGAAGGAGGTATCCAAGACCATGTCATAGATAAGACTCAGGATACTGCTTTTCTTGGGTGAATTCCCCAGTCTACGGAAGCCAATGACAAACTCCAGCAGGTCTAGGTACAGCAAGGTCCTTAATCCATTTCTGCCTCCTTAGCTGGCTGCAGCCTGGCTGTAGCTTCAGATCACAGCATCCACATGCAGTTTAGGAAGAGACAAGCTCTAGGTACCTGCTGGTGGATAGGCTGAGGTGTGCTTGCCCAGACACTCCTTCCTGTCCTGACTGCAAGGACCAGAGCTTGGTCCTCCTAGGCTCAGGCAGACTCCAGAGCTCAGACTAAGTTTGCACTTGACCATTTGTTTGGCATTAGCAAAACACATGATAAAACATTCCTGGTTTTGCAGACAGACCCAAACCCATGAATAACATCCTCACTCATTTCTCTGCCATCAGTTTCCTCCTCTGATTTCACTGTAGGCAGGAGTAGGATTTCTTTGCCACTTAAAAAAGAACTGTTTTTTTTCTTTTTCTTCATTTATATTTGGCCAGCATTGAAAATGCTGCTAGATCTCGATAGATAAGAAATCATCTAAAATTAGCTGTGCTTAAAATAAACAAACAATTTTTATCTATGAACATACATAATCTATGTATAGGTTAGAATATTAATCCTGAAAAGGCCACAATTTGCCAGACTGCAAGCCAAATTGGAGCCCAGAACACTGTTTCATTATTTTTTTCACCCAGTTCTTATACACTAACTTGGGTTTAATCTCTCCTCAAGTTTTCAGGTCATCACAAGGGCAAACAGAAAAAAAAAATCATTAAAGGTTGACATTAAAAGCTGAGACAAATATCTAACAATACTCTCTGGCAGAGCACAGCTGGGTGAATAGGACACTGCCTAACAGAGATATGTCATGTGATGTGTATTCAAAAAAGCATTGCTTTTGTCACTGGCTAAGAAAGAACCATTCTTTAGAGAAGAAAGTATCATTCAACAATAGTAATAATAATAATGATAAATAATAATAACAATAGTAATAGATTTGCACTCCTGAACAATTCACTGCCATTTTATATAAATGATAAAGCTGATAAAGCTGTGGGCTTTATGCTGCATTTTACATGCCTGGTTCTTGGATACACATCATATTTACAAGCTCTTCCCCTGCTTGATGCTGTCTCAAAAGCTTTCAGGGGAAATGAAGGGCCAATTCTGTCCCACAATGCCACACATCTGCATGGACCTTTTGACAAAAAAAAAAAAAAGCACAAAAGAGTTGAGTCACTCTAGTCCCACTTCTTGAGCCTGGCCTGCAGAAACAAGGGGATGGGATGGCATGAAGTGGTCACTGGTCACTTGAGAGTGAGAGGTCTCAGTTCAAAGAGTTTCCAGCAGGCTTCAGATAGTCCTGATGGCCTTTGACTTTGCTGGGACTGCTAGCATGAGCAAAAGGCTGCAGGATCCTGCATTAATCCTGTTGTTATCTATAGGCTTCAGAGTGTATCAATTATTTAATTTGCCCTAGTTAGTCTTTTACAGTGTAATCTTTGTATGCAATCAATGCCATAATATTTTAAAAAGTCAGCTATAAATTGCATCAGCTGATCTGTACAGCAGCTTCTTGTCTTGCCTTGGAGTGATTCATTTGGTTGGTAGACAATCAATTTATTGTTAAATGTGTCCTCAACTGATAGTCTGATCAAACTTTTTTAGGTTCTTATGAAGTAAATAAAAACTAATGAACTGTAAAAATACACTAGCATAAGAAAATTTGTAAACTACAAGCCAGAAAGCCACAAACACCACACAAAGCAAACACTCATGAGGGAAATCACTTTTCTGTAGACTTACTGCAAATCGGAAGAGAACACTATGCCATGCTGTGAAGAAGAAGTAAAGATACAGAAACACTCAACTCAAGGAGCCAGTCTAGCAGAATTAAGCAACACTAAGCCATTTGTAGCTAGAACATGGAACATACACCTCACAACATGTATTTGGTTTGTGTGGCAAGGTTTTGGTAGCAGGGGGGGCTACAGGGGTGGCTTCTGTGAGAAGGTGACAGAAGCTTCCCCCATGTCATAGAATCATAGACTAGTTTGGGTTGGAAGGGACCTTTAAAGGTCATCTAGGCCAACCCCCCTGCAATGAGCAGGGACATCCTCAACTAGATCAGGTTGCTCAGAGCCCCGTCCAGCCTGACCTTGAATGTTTCCAGGGATGGGGCATCTACCACCTCTCTGGGCAACCTGTTCCAGTGTTTCACCACCCTCATTGTGAAAAACTTCTTCCTTATGTCTAGTCTAAATCTCCCCTCCTTTAGTTTAAAACCATTACCCCTTGTTCTATCACAGCAGGCCCTGCTAAAAAGTTTTTCCCCATCTTTCCTATAAGCCCCCTTTAAGTATTGAAAGGCTGCAATAAGGTCTCCCCGGAGCCTTCTCTTCTCCAGGCTGAACAACCCCAACTCTCTCAAGCCTTTCTTCATAGGAGAGGTGTTCCATCCCTCTGGTCATTTTTGTGGCCCTCCTCTGGACCCGCTCCAGCAGGTCCATGTCCTTCTTGTGTTGGGGGCCTCAGAGCTGGATGCAGTACTCCAGGTGGGGTCTCACCAGAGTGGAGTAGAGGGGCAGAATCACCTCCCTTGACCTGCTGGCCACACTTCTTTTGATGTAGCCTAGGATACAGTTGGCCTTCTGGGCTGCGAGTGCACATTGCTGGCTCACATCCAGTTTTTCATCCACCAGGACCCCCGAGTCCTTCTCGGCAGGGCTGCTCTTGATCCCTACATCCCCCAGCCTGTATTGATACCAGGGGTTGCTCCGACCCAGGTGCAGGACCTCGCATTTGTCCTTGTTGAACCTTATAAGGTTTGCCCAGGCCCACCTCTTGAGCTTGTCCAGGTCCCTCTGGATGGCATCCTGTCCCTCAGGAGTGCCCACCACACCACTCAGCTTGGTGTCATCTGCAAACTTGCTGAGGGTGTGCTCGATCCCACTGTCTATGTCATTGACGAAGATATTAAACAGTATTGGTCCCAATACGGACCCCTGAGGGACACCACTTGTCACCGACCACCATCTGGACATTGAGCCATTGACCACTACCCTCTGGATGTGACCATCCAACCAATTCCTCATCCACTAAACAGTCCACCCATCAAATCCGTATCTCTCCAATTTAGAGAGAAGGATGTTGGGGGGGACTGTGTCAAAGGCCTTACAGAAGTCCAGATAGATGACATCCGTAGCTCTTCCCTTGTCCACTGATGTAGGCAAAAAAGTCATTGAGTACGTCAGCTCTCTCCTCATCCACTGATACCAGTTTGCCACTCCTGCTCATCAGGGTGGGTACACTTTCTTTGACCTTCCTTTTCTGGCTGACATACCTGTAGAAGCCCTTCTTATTATTCTTCGCATCCCTTGCCAAGTTCAGCTCCAGCTGCCCCTTGGCCTTCCTGACCCCATCCCTACACAACCAGGCAGTGTCCCTATACTCTTCCCAGGACACCTGTCCCTGCTTCCACTGCCTGTGCATTTCCTTCTTGCCCTTTAGTTTGACCAGCAGGTCTTGACTCAGCCATGCTGGTCTCTTGCCTTCCTTGTCTGATTTCTTGCACCTGGGGATTGAGAGCTCTTGTGCTCTGTGGAAAGCCTCCTTAAAGGCCTGCCAGCTCTGTTCTGCTCCCTTGTCCCTGAGGGCAGTTTCCCAGGGGGTCCTATTGACTAATTCCCTGAAGAGCTGGAAGTTTGCTTTCCTAAAATTCAGGGTCCTGACTTTACTCCTCGCCTGACCCATATCCCTCAGGACTGTGAACTCCACCAGTGCATGATCACTGCAGCCCAGGCTGCCTCCAATCTTGACGTCACCGATTAGCTCATTCGCGTTGGTGACCAACAGGTCCCATATTGCATTCCCTCTGGTAGGGCTGTCTATTACCTGGCCTAAGAAGTTATCCTTGATGCGTTCCAGGAGTCTCCTGGATTGTCTACAGCTTGCCGTGCTGCTTTTCCAGCAGATGTCAGGGTGGTTGAAATCTCCCAGCAGGACGAGAGCCTGCGAGCACGATGCCTCCTGTAGCTGGAGCAAGAAGGCTTCATCAATAGGCTCCCCTTGATCGGGCGGCCTGTAGTAGACCCCAACCACAAGGTTCCCTTTGTTGCCTCGGTCTCTGATTCTTACCCATAAGCCTTCAACCTGCTCATGGCTATTCTTCACAGCTCCTCACGCTCTATCCATTTCTTGATGTAGAGGGCAAAGCCTCCGCCCCTCCTTCCTCGCCTGTCCCTTCTGAACAGCCTGTAGCCGTCGATAGCCGCCCTCCAGTCATGGGATTCATCCCACCAAGTTTCAGTAATGTCAACTAGGTCATAGCTTTCTAGCAGCACAGTGGCTTCTAACTCCTCCTGTTTGTTGCCCCTGCTGTGGTCATTAGTGTAGAGGCCCTTCAGCTGGGCTGTCGGCCATATCACCTTCATGGAGGAACACCCCTTAATTCCTTTGAGGTCTTTCACTGGTGTTTCCCTGTTACCTCAGGAGCCCCTGGCTTGTCTCCATAAGTCTTCAAGCATGCTGCAGTGCACCCAACACATCTCAGAGCAACAGGCTGAGGGCCCTTGCTAGCACCCCATCCCTCTAACCTTGGTGTGTCATCCCACAGCTTTTCACGGGCAAGCCTTATATTATCCCCCTGCCCCTTCAAGTCTAGTTTAAAGCTCTGTCAATCATCAGCCCCACTAGCTCGTGGGCAAAGACCCTCTTCCCCCTTTGAGAAAGGTGAACCCCATCTGATGTCAGCAGACCTGGTGCCATGTAGGCCATCCCATTATCGAAAAAACGGAAATTGTGGCGGTCACACCAGCCACGGAGCCATACATTAATAGACTGGACCCTTCTGTTTCTGCCAGTGTCACTGTCTACAGCTGGAAGTAGGAAGGAAAAGATAACCCATGCTCCAGATTCCCTTATTGACCGTCCCAAGGCCCCAAAGTCTCTTTTGATTGCCCTCGGACTACGTGTTGCGGCTTCATCACCACCCACATGGAAGAGCAATAATGGGTAATAGTCCGAGGGCCGTACCAGGCTAGGAAGTTTCCTAGTGATGTCCTTAACCCGGGTGCCAGGGAGGCAGCAGACTTCCCTAAGAGGAGGGTCTGTCCAGCATATGGGACCCTCTGTTCCCCTCAGAAGGGAGTCAGCTACAACTATAACCCTTCTTTTCTTCCTCATGGGGGTGGTCGTGATACAAGGTGTAGGCTTTTCTGGCCCCGGCAACACCTCTGGTGTAGATGGACCATCATCCACATCCTCCGTTGACTGGCCTTCCACATCCAGAGCCTCATACCTGTTGTATAGAGGCACCTGGGAAGGCAAGGTGGGCAAGGGAGGGGGTACACCTGCCACCCCAAGCGTGACCTTGCCTCCATTCCCTCCTTTCCTTTAAGCTACTGCCTTTATCCTGGCAGGGGGAGGAGACAGGACCCCTTTGACCTTGGGTGTTTTCTGGTGACTTTTCCTGTTTCTGTCTCAGGGAGGCCAGAGCATGGTTCCACCAGTCTGTCTCTTGCTCAGACTCCCTGATGCTCCTCAACCTTTCTACCTCCTCCTGTAGCTCTGCCACCAGGCTGAGCAGATCATCCACCTGCTCACACCTCACATAGCCACTCTCACTGCTGCCATCCATTGCCAGTGAAAGGCTCTGGCACTCCCTGCAGCCTGAGACCTGCACGGCTGCATATTTTTGTGGGAGTTCCATCTGGGTAGCCATGTGCAGAGACCGTGTTTTTTTGCCAGGTGGACACCATACCTGGGCTCCTTCTGAGAGGGCAAGGACCACCAACTGTACTCAACTCCTGAGCCGGTAGGGTGACTACGCCCTGACTACACCCCCCCCTGCACGCCCTGCCGTGCAAACTGCCACACCACGCCCTGTTTGCCCTCTCTGGTCGCTGGTGTTCCCCAGACTGCTTTTTGTAGGTGTGGGGGGTGGCTGCCGTTGCCCTGGCAACGCCCAGGCCTCATCAGCAGCTCTCGCGAGAGCTGCCGGCTCCTGGCGGGTCTCCCCGCTGCCCTGGTGGTTCCCTGCCTCAGAAAACCCCCTGTGCGCCAAGATCTGCTGCTCCGCTGCAGATCACACCAGCTCTGGAACAGCTCCCTTCGGCAACTATGTCCAACATGAGCCAATGCCAGACGGCTCCAAGACGGACCCGTCGCTGGCCAAAGCTGAGCCAATCAGCGATGGTGGTAGGGCATCTGCAATAACATATTTAAGAAGGGGGGAAAAACTGCTGCACAACAACAGCAGCCGGAGGAGTGAGATGTGAGAGAAACAACTCTGCAGACACCAAGGTCAGTGAAGAAGGAGGAGGAGGAGGTGCTCCAGGTGCCAGAGCAGAGATTCCCCTGCAGCCTGTGGTGAAGACCATGGTGAGGCAGGCTGTCCCCCTGCAGCCCATGGAGGTTAACGGTGGAGCAGATATCCACCTGCAGCCTGTGGAGGACCCCATGCCAGAGCAGGTGGATGTGCCCGAAGGAGGCTGTGACCCCATAGAGAGCCCAGGGTGGAGGAGGCTCCTGGCAGGACCTGTGACCCCATGGAGAGAGGAGCCCATGCTGAAGCAGGTTTGCTGGCAGGACTTGTGACCCTGCAGGGGACCCACACTGGAGCAGCCTGTTCCTGAAGGACTGCACCCCGTGGAAGGGACCCACGCTGGAGCAGTTCGTGAAGAACTGCAGCCCGTGGGAAGGACTCACATTGGAGAAGACTGTGGAGGACTGACTCCCGTGGGAGGGACCCAATGCTGGAGCAGGGGAAGAGTGTAAGGAGTCCTCCCCCTGCAGAGGGAGGAGTGGCAGAGACAACATGTGATGAACTGACTGCAATCCCCATTCCCCATCCCCCATCCCCCTGCACCACTCGGGGGGAAGAGGTAGAGAAATCTGGAGTAAAGTTGAGCCCGGGAAGAAGGGAGGAATGGGGGGAAGGTGTTTTTTAAGATTTGGTTTTATTTTCTCATTATCCTACTTTGATTTGATTGGAAGTAAATTAAATTAATTTTTCCCCAAGTTGAGTTTGTTTTGCCCGTGACGGTAATTGCTGAGTGATCTCCCTGTCCTTATCTTGTCCCATGAGCCTTTCGTTATATTTTCTCTCCCCTGTCCAGCTGAGGAGGGGGAGTGAGAGAGCAGCTTTGGTGGGCACCTGGTGTGCAGCCAGGGTCAACCCACCACAATTCCATACCATAGACGTCATGCCCAGTATACAAGTGGGGGTAGGCTGGTGGGCGGGGAGGCCTTTCATTCGTTCATGCTTTTGTTTCATTTATTCAGCTGTTGGTTCCCTCGCTTGCTCTGTCTGGAACTTGCGGTTCCGAGATCGCTGCTCGGGATCATTCTGAGATCGCTCTCGGTTTTGCTCCGCGATCGCTACTCGGGATGGGCTGTATTGGTCATTGAGTCGTCGGGCGGTGAGAAATTGTGCATTGTTCGTTTTGTATATTCTATTGTCATTATATTTTATTATATTTATTATTATTATCATTATTAATATATAATATAGTTATTATTATCTTTTCCTTTGCTGTCCTGGTGAACTGTCTTTATTTCAACTCGTGAGTTTTCCTTTCTTTCCGATTCTCCTCCCCACCCCGCTGGGGAGGGGGGGAGTGAGCGAGTGGCTGCGTGGTATTTGGTTACCAGTTGGGTCTAAACCACGACAATAACGTAAAGCGGTTGACTCCTAGTCAGATTTTCCTGCTGTGTTCATGCAGTTTCGGCCACTTATCAGACCGGTCTCTAGCCAAACCGTTTTTTTGGTTTTGGTGCTGGGTTCTCGCTGATAGCCTCACACAATAGGATTAACTTTGGTTAGGCCTACTTGCTGAGTATCTGCCTGGACCAAAGTTCAGTTAGTTCAAACAGGAGAAGTGCATCTGTCACAAGGCCACAACTAGCTGCATAAAAGCCAAAAATCCCAGAAACGATGATTTATAAATTCCCAGTAATACTGCTATCTGAGCATCCCCTAGTGGTGCATGGTTGAGAATAAACAGCTCCAGAGATGAAAATGTGATCCCACAGGGAAAAAATAAGCAGAAAATGTAGTGTCTCATTGACTTTGTTCGGACAATTAATTGCTGTATGTGCATTTCCATTTGGAAGACAGGGAAGTAATTCAACATTCAAAAAAAAAAAATTTGTTATTTATCTTCTGGCATTGTGTCCCCTGCATTTCCTTAATTTTCATGTCATCTGACTGGTTAAAGACTTCTGTTCATTTAAAAGTATTCTGTCAATTTGTTTTAAACTCATTTTCTTTGGAATGGGAGATTAGAGACAAATGAAAAATAACAAGCCAGTATAACAATACAGAGGGAAAATACAGAGGGAACAGAAGTCAATCCAACTGATTTCCAATCCTCATGGCGCCAAGGTATATTTTAACTTAACTGCAGATACATACTGAAGAACTTGTTTGGTTTGAAAAAAGGCTATTCACTATTTTGCACTTGTATTTAAAAGGAGTGGAGACTGGTGTAATCATGCAGTGATCACAGATCACAGCTGTATAGCTCAATATTTTTCACGAAAATGTTAAAATTAATTTTATGTATGCACAGAATATGCTTCATGTTTGCTCCTTCCCACAATTTTTTTTACTTACAGTCTGTTATCAGTTGGATTCAACATACAAGAAGTGTACACTACTAAGTCCATGGTGCTACAATTATGAATTGGTTTTACTTTTTTTTAAAGTATAATTCATCGCAGATAGAGTGAGATTTCTTATTTCTCTATGGAAAAGTCCTATACTTACAACATTTCTAGATCCACCAAACATTACTCCTGGTGACTTTGCCATAGTGAAGGCACCTGTCATCAGGAAGAGTTGAACTGGCGGTGCCAGACAAAACTTCAGCTCTTACATTCTTGAGCTGGCAGCCAAGCACCACGTGGCCACTCGGTCACCAACCCCTCTCTCCCAGTGGGATGGGGGAGAGAATCAGGAAAAAGAAAGGAAAAAGTCATGGGTTGGGATAACAACAGTTTAACAGGACAACAAAGGAAAAGAAAACAAACAAACAAGAAACCCCAACAATAACAACAACAGAGTGCACTTAGTGATGCTTCCCAGCGCAGGTCGCTCACCGACCAGAGCCCTATGCCCAGCCCGCTCTGGAGCAGCAATCCCTGCCTGGCACCATCCCCCTCTATATAGTGAGCATGACAGTCACATGATATAGAATAGACCCTGGCCAGCTTCTGGTGAAAATTAACCCTATCCCAGCCACAACCAGGACATTATCCACCCCTTATTCTATACCATCTACGTCATGCTCAGATCCTACACTTTCCAATTAATCACCACCACTTTTCCTGTCAAATATATATATATACACACAGAGACATCATTCCCTTAGTCTATGGACCATCCCTTTGAAGTGTCTATTGAGTTCATTTAGTCCATGACTTTGGGCTCCATCTGTCATAATAGTCTCTTGGGGCAGGAGAGATGATGTGGAGTTTGCTCAGTCGGCGAGTCCTCAGGAGAGGACTGATTTCTGGGGGCACCCCTGATAGCCAAGGCACTGGCTTGTAGGGATGAGGAGGGACAGAGATTTTCTTCAAAGTTTTGGAGCCAAGATGACACTCCCTCCACAGTTGGTGTATCAATATCCAGGCAATACATTGCTGCCAAGCTGTTAGAATATGATGCTGGGGCACTCTGAATCACCTTCCTCCACATAGCCCGTGTGCACAGGACATCCTCTGGATCTTTGGAGACCTCGTCATTGTCTACATCCCTGTAGATGACTCCCAGTACCGCTAATTCTCTCAGGTACTGGATGCCTTCATCTGCAGTGGTCCACTTCCCTGGGGAGTTCCTTGAATGGATATCTTGCCCTCACACTTGAGAGGAGTCGTCTCCAGAGACTGCAAATTGCTGCCTCTTTTCCAATTCCTCTCTCAATTCCCCAGTTTCTAGCAAGGGATCCCAGCTGTTGGGCTTCCTTACCTTCCAATTGCTGACTGTCGGCCCCACTATCCCAGCATCAGAGCAGCCAGGCAACAATCTGCTCACCTGGCTGGCAGCTGTAATCTTTCCACATGTCTCAAAGTTCTGATGAGGTCAGGGACCAGGTAGTTTCTGCTTCCTGTCGGAATTCTCTCACTCCTTCCTCCAATGCCTTTGTCGAAGGACTGGCTTCGTGATCAAACCTTTCCTCTTCTTCCTCCTCCCTTACTAATCGAGGATATGGAACCCTTGTTTTCCTTGTCCATTGTTTCTTTTTCACTACTGGGACAATTACTGTAGTTGGTGGTGTTGTTTGGGTCCTTATCTCAACCATGGTGTCCTCAGGTGCAGTTTGGGTCCCTGCCTCAACCAGAGTCCTCTCAGAATGCTGAACTGCGGCTCGATAGGCACAAGCCAGGCCCCAGTACAGTGCTAGAAGCTGCTGGTTCTCATTGGGATAGGCAAGGCACCCTTCCATCAGGTGGCGCGTCAGTTTGCCAGGGTTGCTTGCCTGTTCTGGTGTCAAGTCCCAGGCTATGGGAGGTGATAACCGCCCTAGGAACCTGCCCAAGTCCTTCCATACACCCTGCCACCCTGGGACCGGCTGCCTCAGGTCACATTTCAATATCGCCTCACCTAAAAGTTGTCTTCTCTTCCACCAGGATGAGACCAGATTCCACAAACCCCGTAATATGCCAACAGTATTAATTAGTAGTACTAGGCAGCTCACATACATAAGGGTGAGCAAGGACCTCAGGAGCCTGCATAATAAACCTATCCACATCAGTCCTGGGTAGGGAGAGGGAGATGTATTCCCTCATCTTCTCCACCAGATAGCTCCCCCAGCACAGTAAGGCCATCAATGACAGGGCAAAGCACATAACCATTGTTTGCATTAACATGTTGCAAAAAATAGATAAATAGTGCAGCCAACGAACTTCATGACCCATACAGGAGCTTGTCACTTAATAACTACTACAACTATAGCACGCTTAATACAAAAGTGTGATTGTTGTGCCCCACGTTGGGCACCAAAAAGGACTGTTGTGGTTTAGCCTCAGCTGGCAGCCAAGCACCATGTAGCCGCAAGGCAAAAGTCATGGGTTGGGATAACAACAGTTTAACCGGACAACAAAGGAAAAGAAAACAAACAAACAAGAAACCCCAACAATAACAACAACAGAGTGTACTTAGCGGTGCGGTGCTTGCAGGTCGCTCACCACCCAGAGCCAGATGCCCAGCCTGTCAGAGCATCAATCCGCCCCTGGCGCCATCCCCCTCTATATAATGAGCATGACGGTCACATGGTATGGAATCGACTCTGGCCAGCTTCTGGTGAAAATTAACCCTATCCCAGCCGGAACCAGGACAGTTCTCCTTCCCCAGGGACTGTGGGCGACCTCATCCATGGCAGCACTAGCCTGTGCGAAGAGAACAGCTTCAGGGAAGAGGGATATCTGTAACTATGGGGAGGCTTAACACATTGGAGCATCAAATCAGTCCTACAGCAGGGCCTAGGCTCCTTGAAGATAGATAGGACCATAGATAAGGCTCCCTGAAGTTGAGATGTCTGTCTTCAGTACCTGTCTTGCCAAGTAACCAGATTTGGCCAGCAATAACAATAAATGTTGATACCGGAAAAGTCGGTTAAATAAAGAACCCTCTAACACTTCCTTTTAAGTTTTAGAAGGCAGGCATTCTTTATTACAGCGCTGGATGCACGGAGGATCACTCCACCTATCGTGCATGCTGAACGCTTTGTTGATCCAGCATATATACACACTCTTAACATGTATATTCATGTAACTTCCCGTAAATGATTTACAAATTCATTACTTTTTCAGGAATTTTCATACACATTCAAATCATTTCTGGGAAGGGATTATAACATTTGCATCTTCATTATGCATGCGCAAGGCAACCTTGTTAATTACATTTTCACCTTATCTAAGTTGTCAGGTATGCCAGTTTGGATCACAGGCATACCTTCCTTATCTTCAGAGCTCGACTATTGTTATTGCTTAAGTAAGCATAAAGTAAAGGAATGTTTGGCCAGAAGGTATCATTTCCCCCCTTTTTCTTGAAACTTTGGATCTATAAACCCAAAGGTTCAATAACCAAACTTGGTCCCCATATTCAATTGTGCGCAGCAATTACAACATTGAATCATGACACAAGCTATAATACAGACACATATTATAATGATAATAATAATGAATAAGTTCTTTAACCATGTCCAATTTGGTAACCATGACGTGAGCTTGTTCCATATTTCTTCAAATCCCCAGGACGTATTGTCCTTAGTAACTTGATGTAAAATTTTACTTTGTTCCCAAATTTTCTCCAAGTCTGCAGAGACTCTCCCACTTTGATCTACATATGTGCAACAGCTTGTATTTATAACTGTGCAAACCCCTCCCTGGGAAGCTAGCAACAAGTCAAGTGCCATTCGATTTTGTAGTACAACTCGGGACAGGCTAGATATCTCGATTTGCAAAGCTTTGATGGCATCCATAGTTCTGTTGTCCTGAATCAGGACTCCTAATAGTAAGATTAATTGTTTGCACATTTCGTTCTTTTAAGTTTCAATTTTAATGGCGATTGTTGTTCCACCATCCACGGGGAAGGAGCTTTCTTAACTCGCGAATAGTGGATCCATGGGCCTTTGTCCCAAACCTTAACAGCGGTGTAGGTAGTCAGAAGGACTTGAAATGGCCCTTTCCACTTCTCTGTCAAGGGCTCCGAGTTCCACGACTTGATGTAGACCCAGTCTCCAGGTTGGAACAAATGTGCAGGTGTGTCGAGCTCCAAGGGTCTACTGGTGGCTACGTACTTCTGGAGTTCCTGTAAGGTATTCCCTAAAGACATCAAATAGTTTTTAAAATTTATTTCGCCCATGATTTGAGTAGTGCCCGGTATGTGTGGGGCTTGATAGGGTCGTCCATATAATAATTCATATGGACTCAAATTCCCTTTCCCACGAGGTTGAACCCTAACTCTTAGTAATGCTAAGGGCAATGCTTGTACCCAAGTCATTGATGTCTCTTGACAGATTTTTCCAAGCTGCTGTTTAAGAGTATAATTCATCCGTTCTACTTTACCACTTGACTGCGGCCGATAGGAGGTATGATAATCCCAGGTCATAGCTAACACTTTGCTTAACTGTTTTATAATCGTGGCAATAAAATGGGGTCCATTATCTGATGACATTCCTAAGGGCACACCAAATCTTGGAATGATCTCTTTCAATAAAGCTTTGACTCCTTCTCGTGCTTTATTGGTGCGACAAGGAAAGGCCTCAGGCCACCCAGTAAAAGTATCGACCAACACTAGAAGATACCTGTATCCTTCTTTCCTAGGCATTTCTGTAAAATCTATTTGCCAATAGTCTCCAGGGGAGTTACCTCCTTTCGTGACTCCAAAAACTAGTTTATTACTAGTGTTCAGATTATTTTTCAGGCAAATCTCACACTTCTCTGTGACAGACCTAATAATTTCAGTCATTGCTCGACTTATAATTATCTTCTGAAGGTGTTTCGTCAGGTTCTCTGCCCCCCAATGCACTTTGTCATGCTCCCTCCTAGCAATTTCTCTCATTAGTGGGGGTGGTATGACTACTTGTCCTGTGGGCATAACAGCCCATCCATTTATTTGTTCTCTGGCTTGTAATTTTGTTATCAATTTAAGATCTTTCTCATCATATTTTGGGGGTACATCAGGCAGGGCCACTTCCTTTTCAGGTACTAAGACTAGGATGCCTTTTTCTGCAGCCTCTTTTGCAGCTTTATCAGCTAATTGATTGCCTACTTGTGGAGCAGTTTTCCCCAGCTGATGTGCCTTGCAATGCATTATAGCGACTGCAGTCGGCTTTTGGACACTCTTTAGCAGTTCCTGGATCTGGAGGGCATGTTTGATTTCAGTTCCTTGGGCTGAAAGCAGTCCCCTTTCTTTCCAAATTGCTCCATGTGCATGTACAACTCCAAAGGTGTACTTAGAATCTGTCCAGATATTCACTCATAGTCCCTTAGCAAGTTCCAACACTCTCACTAGAGCAATTATTTCAGCTCGTTGTGCAGAGGTGCCCTTAGGGAGTGACTTTGCTTCCACCACTTGGTCTATAGTGGTCACAGCATATCCTGTCATTCAAACTCTTTTTTTTTTTTTTTTTTTACGAAACTGCTCTCATCGGTGTACCAAGTATGATCAGCTTCTTCCAGCGGCTCTTCCTTTAGGTCAGGCCTACTCGCATACACAGTCTCAATGGTCTCTATACAATCATGCACAACGGTACCCATTTCCTGTTTATCACTTAAAAAGAAAGCAGGGTTGGTAACAGTAGATGTGACAATTTTTATATCATCCTGTTCCATCAGGACTGCTTGATATTTCAGGAACCGTGATGGTGAGAGCCAGTGTCAATTGGATCCGACCATTTTTCAACAGTTCATATAGAGGTTTAAATCACCAACCTGTCATTCCCAAAAAGGTTCAAAGCTCTTTTACCGTATTCAGCTCTGGGGTCCTGCAAATGGCTTCTTTTCGGTCACTCCCGGGCTGTCTCTGTCCCTTAGAAATCACAAATCCCAGGTATATTACTTCTTTCTTCAAGATCTGGGCTTTCTGTAAGGAGACTCGATAACCACTTAGTCTGAGAAAATTTAACAAACTCACAGTCTATTCTTTACATTCTTCTTTCTTTTCTGTGGCTACCAAAATATCATCCACATATTGCAAAAGAACCCCATTTCCCGAAGGCCTTTCCCAGGTCTCTAATTCTTTGGCTAATTGATTTCCAAAAATGGTGGGGCTATTCTTAAATCCTTGAGGTAATACTGTCCAGGTTAGTTGCTTACAATAAGCACACTGATCTTTCAGGAGGGGTTGATTTTCTTCATGTGGGGTACTTACACCGCTTCTCACGGCTCCTCTCCCTCCCTTAAAGTTATTTCCTAATGAACTCTGAGAGGGTACTTGACCCCCCGTGGTGCGCAAAGCGGCCACTGTAGCACTGGCAATTGTCTTTCCCATTATTTTTTTCTCTCTGTCTGTCTTTGTCCAATGCTACAAGCTGAGCAGCACCTTTTTAACTTCCCTTTCTGCTTTTTTTTTTTTTCCTATCGCCAGGATCATAGGATCCTGGGGTGCTAAATTAATTCGACATTCCTTTTGCCACACAAGATGGTCTCGCAGAGTAAAGAACATATCTGTATAAACCCACTTCATCCCATTTTCCTTCCCGTCTCAAAAATAACATAAGTTGTAACAAAGTATTATAGTTCAACGTACCATTCATTGGCCACTTCTCCCCACCTTCAAACTTATACAAAGGCCACCATTGATTACAATACTTAATTAAATTCTCCCTCGTGGCAACCCCACCTGGGGGTCCGGCAATTTGTTTCCAATGTTTTAAAATACAACCCAAAGGCGACTTTTTTGAAATTCCTCCCTTAGATGATCCCCCATCCATATTAAATGTGAATAACAAAGCAACTATCTGATCCGAACAAAAAACAAATTCGTAGTTCCGATAACCAAGCCAAAATTCAGAGACCGAATAGGACAATTAACCAAGTCGGGGACTCGAACCCGTTATTAACCAAGTCGGGGACTCGAACCCCTTACCAAACCCAGGCGTTCCACGGACTTTCATCTGATGGAACTTTCCAATGGGGACTCAAACCCCTAGGTACCTTTATAGCCCAACCCTGCGGGGCTTTCACCACTGTCTTATGGGCAGGCAACCAAACCCAAAAAGAATGCCTTTTACCTTTTTCCAGTGGTCTTGCTCAGAACTCTTCAGTCCGGGGATCGGAGGTTCTCCCCGAGAATCCCTCGGTGCCGGCTGGAGGTCCTGCGATCCCACGGATCTGTCGAGATTCAGAAGCAGAGTCCCACCTGGGTCGCCAAAACTGATACCAGAAAAGTCGGTTAAATAAAGAACCCTCTAACACTTCCTTTTAAGTTTTAGAAGGCAGGCATTCTTTATTACAGCGCTGGATGCAGGGAGGATCACTCCACCTATCGTGCATGCTGAACGCTTTGTTGATCCAGCATATATACACACTCTTAACATGTATATTCATGTAACTTCCCGTAAATGATTTACAAATTCATTACTTTTTCAGGAATTTTCATACACATTCAAATCATTTCTGGGAAGGGATTATAACATTTGCATCTTCATTATGCATGCGCAAGGCAACCTTGTTAATTACATTTTCACCTTATCTAAGTTGTCAGGTATGCCAGTTTGGATCACAGGCATACCTTCCTTATCTTCAGAGCTCGACTATTGTTATTGCTTAAGTAAGCATAAAGTAAAAGAATGTTTGGCCAGAAGGTATCAACTTCACTTCAAAAGGTGAATGGCAGCTCTGTCAGACTGCATCCCCAAGGGCTCCTGTCCTGTGTGAGGACATGTGAATGGAGGCATATCTCTAAATAATCACATAGCTGAAGACATCCCTTACTGTCAACAGGCTGTGTCCTCAGTGCCAGGACTCTTGCCTCCTCCCCCTCTTTTTTTTTCTCCATGGGAATGTGGAAAACACAGTCCACCTCTACCACACCTTATGCAACTGAGTTTCCCACACCAGGGAAAAATTGTAGATGAGTATATTACTGTTGATTCCTATGGAAAATAAGTGTGTTCTCAGGGTTACGGCTTGAGAAGGGAAAATGGAAAAGATCTTATGTCCTGGATGAAAGGCATGGAGAACAATTACTGTCCTAAGTAATTAAAAAATCCAGGGTAAAATATCACTCCAAAACTGTCTTCAACCTGGAAGGTGGAGATTTAAATTCTGGAATGTTTCAGACAGTCCACAAAGTCTTGTGACCTGACTATTGCTCAGAGTCCTGAATACAGCCATGATCCACTAAAAATGCATATTCCATCTTAACCAGTGATCTACTGAGGGAAAAATCAAAGTGAAGACCCCAGCAAATATATCTAGTTTCCAATTGTTTCTTACTTTTTCATCTTCTCCTTACATACATGAGAGAAATAATTTTTATTTTTATCATAAAATATGCAGCCAGAGGGGTCATTTAAAATCTTTGATGGAGCATGTATTTGAGAAATACAAGCAGAAAAAAAAAAATCTTCATTACAGTTAATTGCAGTTAAAATGGTTTTGGAAGAGAAACTACTCATATTTTAAAGGCAGCCATGAAAAAAATGTTATGAGAGTCAGACCCTGATTTGCACTTACCCTGGTTTGCATTGGTGTAACCCTGCTGAAAGGGTTAAAGCCCAGGAACATGGAGAATGTTGCAAGTGCCCTGGCTATTGTGGTTTTGGAATGGTTGGAATAGTTGTAAGACAAGGGAGGTGCTGAGACAATTGCTTTAGGCAACTCGGCCTTGGGAAACAGATGCACGGAACCATAAGATAAGAAAGTTGCAAGATAATGACAACAATTATTTTGAAGGACATGGTCTACACCAGAACTGAGTTTGCACCTTCATCAAAGACCACCTGGAGGATCAACTGCACATGCGTATCACTTATTAGCATATGTAGATAAGTTCCCAGAAAAGTAATGAATTTGTAAATCATTTACGGGAAGTTACATGAATATACATGTTAAGAGTGTGTATATATGCTGGATCGACAAAGCGTTCAGCATGCATGTTAGGTGGAGATATCCCCTGTGCATCCAGCGCTTCAATAAAATGCCTGCTTAATAACACTCTGTTGTTATTGAGTTTTATTACATTGGTTTCCTTACCCAGCTGCACCTAACTTCCCACCTCGGTGAGGAAAGTCAGAAAGCAAGGGGGTTCGGAGAACACCAATCTTTGTAACACTGCTGCCTTTGGAAGAGTTTCTCTCCCTTTATGCTCTTCTGAGTGAGATGAGAATCAGGCCCGCAGCCTACCTGCCTACCCTTGCCATGATGACGATGATAACGATAATGAAAAAATTAATGGACCTGGAATCAGTGTTAAAAATTGCTTGTACCTAATACTCATTTTCCTCATGGCTGTGAAGCTCTCTTTTTGACGAGAAGGAAAACAGAACAGTTACCAGCTGTTCACATAATAACAAACACTAATAAGGGAAGACATGCATGTTAATGAACTGGGGAAGGGGAAGCAGAGGGGGCACTCATCAGTGTGCAGCTGTAAGTGCAAATCTTTACTCAGAGTATTTTGGAAATCTGATGGCATGTCATGCTGGCAAATAGGCTTGAGACTGAAATCAGTACCAGATAAGGAAAACAGCACTTCCAGAGTCTGCTTCCAGCCCTGGCTAGATGAAGATCTGCCTGTCTTTCACCATGCTGTTAACAGTATTAGGACAGGTATTTTCACCACATGTGACATTGTTGTGGTTTAACCCCAGGTGGTATCCAAATACCACTCAGCTACTCACTCACTCCCCCACTCCCTGCTGGGGTGGGGAGGAGAATTGGAGAGAAAGGAAAACTCGCGGGTTGAGATAAAAGCTGTTCACCAGGACAGCAAAGAAAATGATAATAATATATTAATAATAATATATAAGGATAATAGAATATATAAAACAAACAATGCACAATTTCTCACCACCCGACGACCGATACAGCCCGTCCCGAGCAGCAGTCAGGGAGCAGGGGTATCCCCCCCCAGCTACCCCAGAACAGCAAGTTCCAGAGAGAACAGGCGAGGGAACAAACAGCCGAACGAATGAACGAAAAGGCCCAAACGAATGAAAAAAAAAAAAAGAAAAGCAGGGAACAAAAAGCAACCAGAAGGGAAGCTTAAGGGAAGCGGCCCACTGGCTGACCCCCACTTATACTGGGCATGACGTCTATGGTGTGGAATACTCTCTTTGGCCAGTTTGGATCAACTATTCTGGCTCTACCCCTCCCAGGTTTTTGCACCTGCACATTAGCAAAACCTGGGAAACTGCAAAATGTCCTTGATCATTTAGCAGCAACCAACAACATCAGTGCACTATCACCATTCTTCACACACTAAATCCAAAACACAGTAGCTGCTGGAGACAAAACTAGCTCTGTCCCAGCCTAAACCAGGACAGACATCTTCTAAAAAAATTGTTATTGCAGTCACAAATGAACAGTCAAACTGAGATGACCTCATGGGTCCAGCAGAAAACAACAAGTGAAGAAAGAAATGTGTGGATCAGAGCTGGGGAGAGAACAATGATACCCTTTGTACTCTCTGGTCTGTACATCACACAAACAAATTGAAGCTTAAAGGTTTGCCTGCATGCAGAGTTGTAGGGTCTTCTTTCAAAGTGTGATTTAAAACCTGATGTAGCTGATTTAGTGCAAAAGCCAGTGAAAATCAGTCTTCCTTTAGTTTAAATCCAGCTTATTTTCATTAGGTTTAGGTCAGACAAACACAGACTTAAGCTGAAATATGCCATTCAGCCCAAAGTAAGGTCTGCATATAGGCTTACAGTGCTCTAACTAACCCACCTCAATTATGTGCAGACAGGACCCGCTCCCAGGTCTTGTAGAGGTGATGGACTTCAGGCTACCATATGCAAAACCACTTCTTGCAATTCACTTCCTCCCAATTTTCTATAAACAGTGTGAAGGGGCGTTAGGTTCACGGAGGACTTCAGCAACATGGGTCCTGGCAGCTTTATTAGAAGATAAATTTGTTCAATTTGTTCACCCTGAGCAATGTTAGGAGACTAATCATCAAAACTGAGCAATGTTAAAAGGGTAGGTCTGGAGAAAGAGGCCTGCTTAAAAAGAAAATTTTGCTCCAGAGCTTTTGACCTGCTGGGGATTGCTTGGCCACATCCACAGGTGCCAATCCAGACGTGGGCACCACAGCTCTACAGATTATAGTTCTACATAGTCAGTGGTAAGATTGTCAATGTGAAGGAGAGTGGCTGGTGTAAAACAGAATAGGTGGTGTAAAACTGCATAGCTGGGGCTATGGTGATTTACATCAGTTAAAAACCCCTTCGGGGTTTTAGATGTTACAAAAGGGTTAACATTTCATGGAGGGATGCTCACTTACTAGGTTTTTATTTCTCAGTAACAGATGTGGCACTTAAATCAGTACTGCAAGTTGTTATATCAACCTCCATGTCAGGCTCAGATTGAAGAGAGGCTGCTGGGGACACATTCTCTCCTGATTAATATGAAGATAGATTTTTATTTTTTTTTAATGCAAAGAGAAGACTGAAGAGAAACGTTTACCATTCTAGCTCTGTTTCTGCAGGAAAAATGTATGCTGCACAGCAGTCAACACTACTCAGCAGGAAAAATTGAGACCAAGAACATGGAGAGATGTGAAATCAGAGAAAAAATGGAAAACATGATCAAGGGAGATAAATCAGAAAAATCATTTAGAAAAACTCAATTTCCTAGTAAGTTCTAGTTATCTCACAGAACACACTGAAATGAAATGCAAAACAGGGAGTCTGACTCCATCAAGATGCAAAGGTTGCACAGTATGGAAGCCAGTGAAATTGTATGAATTCATTTAACTCTGAAAAAATCTTCAGAAAAGTAAAAACTTCTGTAGCTTTTGCAAATGGCTGTAATGGCAGAGCCTGAGAGAGGTACCAACAACAGGATGAAGTGGAGAGTTAAAAAAACAAACCACAAGTGTTTCAAAATTTACAGTTAAGGGTAGAGAGCACTTCAAGAGATGAATTGACCTGACACCTATCTGACCCACAAGCTGATTCCTATCTGAGCGATCCAACAACATTGCTAGGTTGCTCCTGTACATGTTTCCTGCAGCACTCCTCCTACATGCAGATGAAGGACTTTTCGGTTTTGAGGATGCATGAGGGCAGAGATGTGTAAGACACTCTTCCAAACTAAGGAAACCCAGGTCTCTTGTTCCCCTGACCATCAGCCAGACAAGCAGCTGCATTTCCAGCTGCCACTGCAATTATAAAGGGTGTTGAAGCCACCAGACTGGTGAGAACAGACTCTGCACTTTTTCAGTCTGCCTCTGGCTCAGCTCCCCTCAACAGCCCATGTCAGGCCAGTGCAGAAATCTCTTCTGCACCTGGGAGATGCTGTGCAGGTGCATTCCTCTATGCCATTGTTCTGATCGCAATCCCCATTGATGTAGACATGCTGGAGATAAAGTGGTCTCCATCTTTTGCACTCCTGGTAATACTGTCGCTGCCCTAGAAGAACGAGGCAATGGTATGCCAGTGCACAGCTACTGCATGACCACTTTTGACAAGAAGCAACAATGAAAAGCGTAGAGAAAATTTAGCCATCAGAAAGCAGGGAAAATTTATCCATATGGAGCTGTGATTCTCAAGGTTGGAATTTGGTCAAAATATTTCTATGACGTGTGCTGAAAACCCTATGGAAACTTTAACAGCCCAAAGAAGTTAAGATCTTGGATTTTCAGCTTTTCTGGAAGACTGCAGCACAGTAAGACACTGGCCATGTACTGATCAGAGCCTTCAAAGCTTGGCTTTGGACATCAAAGCACTAAAGTGTGGTGACTGACTTTAAATACATAAATAACCAACAGGACTTGAAAACAGTAGGTGACTGATGTGCTTAAATTTGAAATCATAAAAGAGTCATTTATTCAACTGTCGACACCACTTGCTGCAGCTTCTTCAGCCTCATGTCATGCACTAGTTGTAACTGCAGTGTTGTAGCACGGATGGTACAGTGCAGGAAGCATGGGAATCCTAACGATGAAAAGAAGGAATAGTCCAAGAGAGAGCATGGGATTTTTGGTGCAGGCCAGAAGGTGTGAAGAAGAGTAAGGAAAAGGGAAAGTGAAGAGAAAAACTCTGATCCAGTTGCTTGCTAGCTAGGCACATTCCCTCGTGTAGGTGACCCGTTTTACGACAGGTTAGAGCTGATTGTAACAGCAGTACAGTAATTGAAACAGCAGTGCTGTAAAGGTCAATGAAGGGACACAGTAAGGTAAACAAGAGTAACCAGAAGCAGTCAGAACCAGAAAGAAGTTTGTTGTTACACTAAAGAATCTTTGTTATGTTTAATTGTACCAATCAAGAAATGTTTGCCCTTCGCGTGGACAGAAGAGAATTACCAATCTCAAAGCTGTAACTATGCATGCCAGTCACGTGAACAGGTGTTAGAGCGCGTGTAGTAGATAAGGAAGCTTTATAAACCCCTGTAAGTGTGCATTAAAGGGTCTCCGCTTTCCACCTATGCCGGAGTCCGTGCCTTCATTCCCTCAAATGGTGACCCCGACGTGATGGGGTAAATCAATGCTGCACGAGCGTCCGAAGAAGCAACACTGCATGAGCGTCCGAAAAAGCAACGCTGCATAAGCGTCCCTTAAAGCAACGCTGAACGAGTGTCCAGTAAAGCAACGCTGAACGAGCATCCGGAGGGAACCCAGCCGAACGAATCAAGCTAGCAGCTGGACTGCGGCTTCCACCCCGGGACATCGCCTGAAAAACAGGTGAGCGGCTGGGTATCTATAATGGGAGCTAACATTTCTGCGGAAGAAGAAAGTTAAGTTATTAACGCACCTTTTGACAAAAAGGGGAGTAAAGTATGACTCATAAAATCAAACTGTTGCTGAAGTTTTTGCAAAAGCAAGGAGCCCCCTCTACGGTCTCAGCTGTGTTTGATGTGGAGACGTGGGAACAGGCTGGAGAAACGATATGGGAGGCAGCCTCTAGAGGGAGTACAACTGCCGCTGAAGTTATGACTACGTGGCGTTTAGTAACTGAGACTTTAAGATCGTGGCAGGCGGAAAAGAAGGTTCAAAGTGCTGCCGCTCAAGCAGTACTCACAGCTGATTCGCGCTCAGAGCCAGCAAAAGCATTAAAGGAGGGAGATCCAATAGGATTAGCCCTCCCCGCGCGGCGCGGACCGGAGCAGCCTCCCCTCCCCTGGCCGCCATGGCTCTCTAAGGCCGGTATCGGGAGCGGAGAGCGGAGCTCAGCGAGCCCGGAGCAGGGAGCAGCCCCCCCACGGCCGGCCTCAGTCACCATCACACCGCGGGAGGCGGAGCGAACAGCCAGTCACCACCACCGTCCGCACCGAACAGCCGCCGCCGCCCGCCGCCGAAGAGAAAAAAAAAAAAAAAAAAAAAAAAAGCAAAGCATACATGCAGTTTATTGATAGACTACGGGACTCTTTAGATAAGCAGCTTGACAACCGTGAAGCAAAAGAAGCCTTAATGTTAAAACTAGCCGTGGAAAATGCGAACACGGACTGTAAAAAAATACTCCAGGCGATGCCGGTGAACACTACACTAGTACAAATGATTGAAGCATGTAACCAGGTTGGGTCGGTGGAACATCACACCGCTGCGTTAGCTGGAGCCTTTGCAGCAGCTCTGCAAATCGGAGGCAAACGTTGCTTTCGCTGCCACGCTACGGGAGACTTTGTTACTGAATGTCCCCAAAAGGAAACAGGGGGAGGCGCAGTGACGCTGCCCCCCCGCCCCCCCTCGACCTGTCCCCGCTGAAGGGATGGCACTGCGCGTGCGCAACTGGGACGAGTTAAAGACAGCGAACTCATTTTAATACAGACCGCCTTTGCGAACTCATTTTAATAAAGACCGCCTTTTCGGGGAAAGGTGATGAATATGTATAGACGTATGATGAATATGTAACATTTTGCTGACTAACTGGAGTGATGGTTGTGTGTCTTGTTTGTAAATGCCCAGGTATTTTATGTTAAAGGTACTTTATGGTACTTTATGGTACTTTACGGTATTTTGTGGTATTTTGTGGTGTTTTATGCTAAAAGCATTTGTGTTGTGGGTGTGTGTATTTTGTTAAAAGCATTTGTGGATATTTTATGTTAAAAGCATTTGTGTGTGTTGTGGGGGTGTGTGTGTTTGAGACGCAGCGCTGCGAAGCGAGTGAGAGTCCTGATTTGTGGTTCCGTAACTCCGTGTGGGTCCCGTTGAAGAAAAAAAAAAAAAAGAAAAAAAAAAAAAAAAAAAAGAGGTATTGGATTATCCCAGAGATTTGGGACGTTTGGGAATGAAAACAAAGCACAATAGCTAATAAGAAACAATCTAGAAAATAAGCATAAGGAGTCAGAAGAGATGGGTAACACTCAGAATAAGGGTATTTTAAAGAAAAGCCCCCTTGGTCATATATTGATACATTGGAGGAATGTTGTTGGAACCGGGAGTACAGAGAATAAGAAGACTCTCATTAAATATTGTAATCAATGGTGGCTGATTTATAAGCTGGAAGATGGAGCTAAGTGGCCACTTAATGGGTTAGTTCCACTTCATGGGTCAATTGATTATAACACTATCTTGCAATTAATGTTGTTTTAAGGAGAGAAGGAAAATGGGATGAAGTGTCATATGCAGATATGTTTTTCACCCTCCGAAATCACCCGGAGTGGCAAAGGGACTGTGGAATGGTGCTGCCACAGGACCCTATGGTACTCGCCCTCGAGCGGGAAAATAACAAAGAACTTAAAGGTAAACTGAAGCGGTGTTCCCCGGCATGTAGTATCGGACAAAGGTGTACTAAAATAGATAAATTCACCAGGCATCAGAACAAGATCTAACTGATTTGCTTAAGCCTCCCCCTCGATCACAGAAACAGAATGTATGACTGAGATGGAAAAACAATTAATTTTTAAAAAAAACTGCAGGGGATTTGGCTAAGGACCATATCCTTTGATAACCTGGGGGCGAGGATATGCTTGTGTTTCCACAGGACGAGGACCACGATGGGTACCAGCCCGTGGTGTGTGGCCTTGGTTGGGATCATCATCCTCTACTGTTGCGGTTTCAGTGCCTCATGGATCTCCATCCAACCTAGAGCAAACATCTGGGTCACACTTGCCAACATGACGGGACAGAACCACATGTGCCTCTCGATGGCCAGCGCAGCCAACTCGTTTACGACATGTTTAGTTGGAATTCCGCTTTCAGACAAGGAAGTTGTGACTGTTGTTAATAATACTTCAGTAGGGCATCATATTATGTCTAAATGGAAAGTTAATCTGACGGGAAATGCTAGTAAGGAAGCAGTAACCAACTGGGATGGCTGGGCCAACTATTTGCCGGTCGTTCCATTGGAGCCACAAGAATTAGATATTTTGGGAAGTGTGAGTGCCTATGCCTGTCTAAGCTTTAATTATACTGGACGTGATAACACCGTAATTGATGTAACAGCAAGTTTATCTGTCTATAAGAACGCATCTGTGTGGTGTAATTATACCACCTCTAAAATATCTAAGTCTTCAAACAAACCTTTAGCCTTGCCGGCCGGTGTGTTTCTCATCTGTGGGGACCAGGCTTGGCAAGGTGTTCCTTCTCATATTGCAGGAGGCCCTTGTACTCTGGGCCGCATAATGTTATTAACACCAAACACGTTCATGGTTTTAAATATTAACAGACTTCATGGGCGATCAAAACGATCAGTGAATCATTATCGAGAAGATTGTAAGGACAATGTGGATTTTTGGGAGGCAGATAAGACTATCGTAGCCTCAGTCTTAGCACCTGGTGTTGCTGCCGCCAAAGCCCTTGCGGCACTTAATAAATTAGGATGTTGGCTTGCTAAGCAAAACAATGCCACATCAAAGGCTTTAAGTGCTTTGCTGGTAGATACAGATTCTATTAGGCACGCCACTTTGCAAAATAGAGCAGCTATAGATTTTTTGTTATTAGCACAAGGACATGGATGTGAAGAGTTTGAAGGCATGTGTTGTATGAATTTAAGCGATAATTCTCAAACAGTATTTCAACAGACAAAGAAATTGAAAGAGCTATCTGAACAATTAACCACAAGCTCAGTAGGATTAGAATCTTGGCTGAAAGGGTTAGGATTAACAGGATGGTTAGTAGAATTAGCGAAAGGAGGACTCGTTTTGCTCATTGTATTAGTCACAATTATTGTTGTAGTGCCTTGTCTGTTGCAGTGTTTGCTAAAAATGATTGAACGTTCAATGCGCTCTATTTGGCTTGTAAAAACAAAGAAAGGGGGAATTGTAGGTGACCCGTTTTGCGACAGGTTAGAGCTGATTGTAACAGCAGTACAGTAATTGAAACAGCAGTGCTGTAAAGGTCAATGAAGGGACACAGTAAGGTAAACAAGAGTAACCAGAAGCAGTCAGAACCAGAAAGAAGTTTGTTGTTACACTAAAGAATTTCTTTGTTGTGTTTAATTGTACCAATCAAGAAATGTTTGCCCTTTGCGTGGACAGAAGAGAATTACCAATCACAAAGCTGTAACTATGCATGCCAGTCGCGTGAACAGGTGTTAGAGCGCGTGTAGTAGATAAGGAAGCTTTATAAACCCCTGTAAGTGTGCATTAAAGGGTCTCCGCTTTCCACCTATGCCGGAGTCCGTGCCTTCATTCCCTCACCCTCGCGTGCAATAAAAGCCATAGAGGGCCTTTGGAAGTAAAGAGGGCCCGAGAATACAATTATATATTAAATCATGAAGCAAGAAAACTGCATTGAAACAACATCGTTAGCATCATGCAGTTAAGCATTCAGCAGCTGGAAATTCTGATAAATGTTCAGGCAACTCTGGTTCTTTCATTTCTGCAACACTTGAGGGCCTAAGTACAATGTTAACAACATACTTATCATGTTGATTTTGTGTGTGATGTAAATATCAGTGTGCTCAGATATGTTTTGGTTACTACCTCCCATTCTGAGGATCTAGGGCTGGGGATCTATTTCTCTTCTTATTAATACTAGTGTAAATTCGAAGTAACTGCATTTAACTCAGAAGAGGCACTGTCATAAAAAACTGATGAAATTATATCCTATTCTTACTTAATAAATAGAAACTTAAAGTGGCGAATAATTAGTGAAAAATACCAGTGTGAAAGCCTAAAGTGAAGACTGCTATCTTCACTTTGCAGAAAATGATTTTTTTTACTCTAAATGAGCCTTGTAGGTTCCAAAATATGCTTTGTAAAATCATTGCTAATTGTCAGATGAGTGAGTCACTCCAACTGAAGTCAGTAAAAAATCACACCACTGCAGCTGTCAAGGGATATGGATTTTGGGCCAGGGACGTCAAGGGCAACAAGAAAAGCTTCTATAGGTACATCAATGATAAAAGGAAGACTAGGGAAAACGTGGGCCCTCTCCAGAAAGAAACAGGAGACCTGGCTACCCAGGATATGGAGAAGGCTGAGGTACTCAACGACTTTTTTGCCTCAGTCTTCACCGGCAAGTGCTCTAGCCACGCTGCCCAAGTCGCAGAAGGCAAGGGCAGGGACTGGGGGAATGAAGAACCACCCACTGTAGGAGAAGATCAGACTTGAGACCATCTAAGGAACCTGAAGGTGCGCAAGGCCATGGGACCTGATGAGATGCATCCACGGGTCCTGAGGGAACTGGCGGATGAAGTTGGTAAGCCACTCTCCATCATATTTGAGAAGTCGTGGCAGTCTGGTGAAGTTCCCACTGACTGGCGAAGGGGAAACATAACCCCCATTTTTAAGAAGGGAAAAAAGGAAGACCCGGGGAACTACAGGCCAGTCAGTCTGATCTCTGTGCCTGGCAAGATCATGGAGCAAATCCTCCTGGAAACTATGCTAAGGCACATGGAAAATAAGGAGGTGATTGGTGACAGCCAACATGGCTTCAACTAAGGGCAAATCGTACCTGACAAATTTGGTGGCCTTCTACGACGGGGTTACAGCATTGGTGGATAAGGGAAGAGCAATGGACGTCATCTACCTGGACTTGTGCAAAGCATTTGACACTATCCCACACGACATCCTTGTCTCTAAATTGGAGAGACATGGTGTCCTGGTTGCGGCTGGGATAGGGTTAATTTTCACCAGAAGCTGGCCGGGGTCTATTCTATACCATGTGACCGTCACGCTCACTATTTAGAGGGGGGTTGACTGGAGGGGCAGGGATCGCTGCTCGGGAGCGGGCTGGGCGTCGGGCTGCTGGCGGGAGCGACCTGTCCGGAAAGCACCGCTAAGTACACGCTGTTGTTGTTATTGTTGGGGTTTCTCGCTTGTTTGTTCTGTTTCCCTTTGTTGTTTGGTTAAACTGTTGTTGTTGTTAACCCACGAGTTTTTTGCTTTTCTTCGTCCCAATTCTCTCCCCGTCCCACCGGGAGGTGGGGGGTGAGCGAGCGACCGCGTGGCTCAGCCTCCGGCTGGGGCTAAACCACGACAGTCCTTTTTGGCGCCCAACGTGGGGCACGACAACAGCACTTTTGTATTAAGTGTGCTCTAACTGTAGTAATTACTAAGTGACAAGCTCCTGCACGGGTCAAAAAAGTTTGCTGTCTGCGTTGTTTATCTCTTGACTTTTGGCAACATGTTAATGCGAATGTGGTTTCTTCTGGCACTGACGGTCTCACTGTGCTGGGGGAGCTATCTGGTGGAGAGGATGAGGGAATACATCATCTCCCTCTCCCTACCCAGGATTAATGTGGACAGGTTTATTACACAGGCTCCTGAGGTCCTTACTCACCCTTGTGTGAACTGCTTAGTACTACTAATTAATACTGTTGGCATATTACGGGGTTTGTGGAATCTGGTCTCATCCTGGTGGAAGAGAAGACAACTTTTCGGTGAGGCGATATTGAAGCGTGACCTGAGGCAGCCGGTCCCAGGGTGGCAGGGTGTGTGGAAGGACTTGGGCAGGTTCCTAGGGCGGTTATCACCTCCCATAGCCTGGGACTTTACTCCTGAACAAGTGAGCAACCCTAGCAAACTGACACGCCACCTGATGGAAGGGTGCCTTGCCTATCCCAATGAGAACCAGCAGCTTCTAGCACTGTACTGGGGCCTGGCTTGTGCCTATCGAGCCGCAGTTCAGCATTCCCAGAGGACTCTGGTTGAGGCAGGGACCCAAACTGCACCTGAGGACATCATGGTTGAGATAGGGACCCAAACAACACCACCAACTACAGTAATTGCCCCAGTAGTCAAAAAGAAACAATGGACAAGGAGGACAACGGGTCCATATCCTCGATTAGTAAGGGAGGAGGAAGAAGAGGAAGGGTCGGATCACGAAGCCGGTCCTTCGACAAGGACATCAGAGGAAGGAGTGAGAGAATTTCGACAGGAAGCGGAAACTACCCGGTCCCTGACCTCATCAGAACTTTGAGACATGCGGAAAGATTACAGCTGCCAGCCAGGTGAGCGGATTGCTGCCTGGCTGCTCCGATGCTGGGATAGCGGGGCCGACAGTCAGCAATTGGAAGGCAAGGAAGCCCAACAGCTGGGATCCCTTGCTAGGAACCGGGGAATTGAGAGAGGAATTGGAAGAGAGGCAGCAATTTGCAGTCTCTGGAGGCGGCTCCTCTCAAGTGTGAGGGCAAGGTATCCATTCAAGGAAGATCTTGTGAACTCCCCAGGAAAGTGGACCACTGCAGATGAAGGCATCCAGTACCTGAGAGAATGAGCAGTACTGGAAGTCATCTACAGGGATCTAGACAATGATGAGGTCTCCAAAGATCCAGACGATGTCCTGTGCACACGGGCTATGTGGAGGAAGGTGATTCAGAGTGCCCCAGTGTCATATTCTAACTGCCTGGCAGCGATGTATTTCCCAGATATTGATACGCCAACTGTGGAGAGAGTGTCGTCTTGGTCCAAAACTTTGAAGAAAATCTCTGTCCCTCCTCATCCCTACGGGCCAGTGCCTTGGCTATCCGGGGTGCCCCAAGAAATCAGTCCTCTCCTGCCTCGGTCAGAGAGAAAGGGAGCCCCAGACGCACGCTGCGTGGAGCACTCTGGTTCTTCCTGCGTGACCAGGGGGAGGACATGAGGAAGTGGGACGGTGAACCCACCTTTAAGCTGGAAGCCCGTGTATGCGAACTGAGAGGGAAGACAGCTGTTAAGAAGGGGCCACCCAGGAAGTCTGTCAGCAGAGTTGCTGTAGAGACACACGAAGGCAATCGGCGATTTCCCAAACAGAGAAGAACTGAAATCACCTCCCTTGATCCTGAGGAGGGGCCTTCTGGTCTGGCGCTGGAAGGGTCAGACAGGGAATACTCTGACGAGGAACAGGAATGGAGGGTTCCTGCCTTCAGCCAGGAGGAGGAAAGGGATGACCGTGTATACTGGACTGTGTGGGTTCGATGGCCTGGCACATCAGACCCACAGAAGTATAGGGCTTTAGTAGACACTGGTGCACAGTGTAGTCTGATGCCATCAGAACATAGGGGCACGAAACCCATCTGGATCTCAGGAGTGACAGGGGGATGCCAAGAATTGTCAGTATTGGAGGCTGAGGTGAGCTTAACAGGGGACAAGTGGGAAAAGCACCCCATTGTGACTGGCCCAGAGGCCCCTTGTATCCTTGGCATAGACTACCTCAGGAGAGGGTACTTCAAGGACCGTAAGGGATACCGATGGGCTTTTGGTGTAGCCACGGTGAATGCAGAGAAGACCAAACAGCTATCTACCCTGCCTGGCCTCTCAGAAGATCCCTGCGTTGTGGGATTGCTGCAAGCTGAAGAACAGAAGGTACCAATTGCTACCAGGACGGTGCACCGGCGGCAATATCGCACTAACAGAGACTCCCTGGCTCCCATCCATGAGCTGATTCATCAACTGGAGAGCCAAGGAGTCATTAGTAAGACGCATTCACCTTTTAATAGTCCTATATGGCCAGTACGGAAATCTAATGGGGAATGGAGACTAACAGTGGACTATCGTGGCCTGAATGAAGTCACGCCACCACTGAGTGCTGCCGTGCCAGACATGCTAGAACTTCAGTATGAACTGGAGTCCAAGGCAGCCAAGTGGTACGCCACCATTGATATTGCCAATGCATTCTTCTCCATCCCTTTGGCAGCAGAGTGCAGGCCACAGTTTGCTTTTACTTGGAGGGGCATCCAGTACACCTGGAATCGACTGCCCCAGGGGTGGAAACACAGCCCTACCATTTGCCATGGACTGATCCAGACTGCCCTGGAAAAGGGTGGAGCTCCAGAACACCTGCAATACATCGATGACATCATTGGGTGGGGCAACACAGCAGAAGAGATTTTTGAGAAAGGGGAAAAAATAATCCAAATTCTTCTGAGAGCTGGCTTTGCCATAAAACGAGGTAAGGTCAAAGGACCTACACAGGAGATCCAGTTCCTAGGAATAAAATGGCAAGATGGACGTCGTCAGATTCCAACAGATGTGATCAACAAAATAGCAGCTATGTCTCCACCAGCTAACAAAAAGGAGACCCAAGCTTTCTTAGGCGTTGTGGGTTTCTGGAGAATGCATATTCCAAATTACAGTTTCATTGTAAGCCCTCTCTATCACGTGACCCAAAAGAAGAATGATTTCACATGGGGCCCTGAGCAACGACAAGCCTTTGAACAAATTAAACAGGAGATAGTTCATGCAGTAGCCCTTGGACCAGTCCGGGCAGGGCAAGATGTTAAAAATGTGCTCTACACTGCAGCCGGGGAGAACGGCCCTACCTGGAGCCTCTGGCAGAGAGCACCAGGGGAGACTCGAGGTCGACCCCTGGGGTTTTGGAGCCGGGGATACAGAGGATCCGAGGCCCACTACACTCCCACTGAAAAAGAGATTTTGGCAGCATATGAAGGGGTTTGAGCTGCTTCGGAGGTGGTTGGTACTGAAGCACAGCTCCTGCTGGCACCCTGACTGCCGGTGCTGGGCTGGATGTTCAAAGGGAGAGTCCCCTCTACACATCATGCAACTGATGCTACATGGAGCAAGTGGGTCGCACTGATCACACAACGAGCTCGAATAGGAAACCCCAGTCGCCCAGGAATTCTGGAAGTGATCACGGACTGGCCAGAAGGCAAAGATTTTGGAATGTAGACAGAGGAAGAGGTGACATGTGCTGAAGAGGCCCCACCATATAATGAACTACCAGACGATGAGAAGGAATATGCCCTGTTCACTGATGGGTCCTGTCGTATTGTGGGAAAACATTGAAGATGGAAAGCTGCTGTGTGGAGTCCTACACGACGAGTTGCAGAAGCCACTGAAGGACAAGGTGAATTGAGTCAGTTTGCAGAGGTGAAAGCCATCCAGCTGGCTTTAGATATTGCTGAGTGAGAGAAGTGGCCAGTGCTCTATCTCTATACCGACTCCTGGATGGTGGCGAATGCTCTGTGGGGGTGGTTACAGCAATGGAAGCAGAGCAACTGGCAGTGCAGAGGCAAACCCCTCTGGGCTGCCAAATTGTGGCAAGATATTGCTGCCCGGCTAGAGAAGCTTGTTGTAAAAGTACGCCACGTAGATGCCTACGTACCTAAGAGTCAGGCCACTGAGGAACATCAAAACAACCAGCAGGTGGATCAGGCTGCTAGGATTGAAGTGGCGCAGGTGGATCTGGACTGGCAACATAAAGGTGAATTATTCCTAGCTCTGTGGGCCCATGACACCTCAGGCCACCAAGGAAGAGATGCAACATATAGATGGGCTCGTGACCGAGGGGTGGACTTGGCCATAGACACTATCGCACAGGTTATCCATGAGTGTGAAACATGTGCTGCAATCAAGCAAGCCAAGTGATTAAAGCCTCTCTGGTATGGAGGACGATGGCTGAAATATAAATATGGGGAGGCCTGGCAGTTGATTATATCACACTCCCACAGACCCACCAAGGCAAGTGCCATGTCCTCACAATGGTGGAAGCAACCACCGGATGGCTGGAAACATATCCCATGCCCCATGGCACCGCCTGGAACACCATCCTGGGCCTTGAGAAGCAAGTCTTATGGCGACATGGCACCCCAGAAAGAATTGAGTCAGACAACGGGACTCATTTCTGAAACAACCTCATAGACACCTGGGCCAAAGAGCATGGCATTGAGTGGGTGTATCACATCCCCTATCATGCACCAGCCTCCGGGAAAATCGAACGGTACAATGGACTGTTAAAAACTACACTGAGAGCAATGGGTGGTGGGACCTTCAAACATTGGGATACTCATTTAGCAAAAGCCACCTGGTTAGTTAACACTAGAGGGTCTACCAATCGAGCTGGTCCTGCCCAATCAAAGCCTTTCCATACTGTAGAAGGGGATGAAGTCCCTGTAGTGCACATGAAGAATATGTTAGGGAAGACAGTCTGGGTTACTCCTGCCTCGGGCAAAGGCAAACCCATCCGTGGGATTGTTTTTGCTCAAGGACCTGGGTGCACTTGGTGGGTGATGCGAAAGGATGGGGAAGTCCAATGTGTACCTCGAGGGGATTTGATTTTGGGTGAGAATAGTCAATGCATGAACTATTGATAAAACTGAGCAAAGTGCAGCAGTAATGGAAGCAGAACTGGCTTTAGCAACTGGCGCCCATCAACTTCCTCAAGAGATCGACATCTTCAACCCGCAGACCGTGGACATGATGCAGCAGCCGAGCCAGATACCGTGACTGCTAGCTCCACATGCAACAATCCAACACTACACACCATCCTCCCACTGCGTCCAGTGTCATCTGCCACACCACGCTGAGACCCAGCCCTGTTTTGCTGACTGAGCAAACTCCACATCATCTCTCCTGCCCCAAGAGACTATTCTGACAGATGGAGCCTAAAGTCATGGACTAAATGAACTCAATGGACACTTCAAAGGGATGGTCCATAGACTAAGGGAATGATGTCTGTGTGTATCTATATATATATATATATATAAAAAACAGGAAAAGTGGTGGTGATTAATTGGGAAGTGTAGGATCTGAGTGTGACGTATATGGTATAGAATAAGGGGTGGATAATGTCCTGGTTGCGGCTGGGATAGGGTTAATTTTCGCCAGAAGCTGGCCGGGGTCTATTCTATACCATGTGACCGTCACGCTCACTATTTAGAGGGGGGTTGACTGGAGGGGCGGGAATCGCTGCTTGGGAGAGGGCTGGGCGTCGGGCTCCGGGCGGGAGCGACCTGTCCAGATAAACTGTTGTTGTTGTTAACCCACGAGTTCTTGCTTTTCTTCGTCCCAATTCTCTCCCCATCCCACCGGCAGGTGGGGGGTGAGCGAGCGACCGCGTGGCTCAGCCTCCAGCTGGGGCTAAACCACGACACATGGATTTGACAGATGGACTGCTCGATGGATAAGGAATTGGCTGGATGGTTGCACTCAAAGAGTTGTGGTCAATGGCTCGATGTCCAGGTGGAGACCAGAGATGAGTGGTGTTCCTCAGGGTTTGGTGTTGGGACCATTGCTGTTTAACATCTTTGTCGGCGACATGGACAGGGGGATGGAGTGCACCCTCAGCAAGTTTGCTGATGACACCAAGCTGTGTGGTGCGGGTGACACGCTGGAGGGAAGGGATGCCATCCAGAGGGACCTTGACAGGCTTGAGAGGTGGGCCCGTGTGAACCTCATGAAGTTCAACAAGGCCAAGTGCAAGGTCCTGCACATGGGTTGGGGCAATCCCAAGCACAAATACAGGCTGGGCAGAGAATGGATTGAGAGCAGCCCTGTGGAGAAGGACTTGGGGGTGTTCGTTGATGAGAAGCTCAACATGACCCTGCAATGTGCGCTTGCAGCCCAGAAAGCCAACTGTATCCTGGGCTGCATCAAAAGAAGCACGACCAGCAGGTCGAGGGAGGTGATTCTCTCCCTCTACTCTGCTTTTGTGAGACCCCTCCTGGAGTACTGTGTTCAGCTCTGGGGCGCCCAACACAAGAAGGACATGGACCTGTTGGAGTGAGTCCAGAGGAGGGCCACAAAGATGATCAGAGGGCTGGAGCACCTCTCCTCTGAAGACAGGCTGAGAGAGTTGGGGTTGTTCAGCCTGGAGAAGAGAAGGCTCCGGGGAGACCTTCTAGCAGCCTTCCAGTACCTAAAGGGGGCCTACAAGAAAGCTGGAGAGGGACTTTTGACAAGGGCATGTAGTGATAGGACAAGGGGTAATGGCTTTAAACTGAAAGAGGGTAGATTTAGATTAGATATAAGGAAGAAATTCTTCACTATGAGGGTGGTGAGGCACTGGAACAGGTTGCCCAGAGAAGTTGTGGATGCCCCCTCCCTGGAAGTGTTCAAGGCCAGGTTGGATGGGGCTTTGAGCAACCTGGTCTAGCGGAAGGTGTCCCTGCCCATGGCAGGGGGGTTGGAACTCAATGATCTTTAAGGTCCCTTCCAACCCAAACCATTCCGTGATTCTATGATTTTAAGGCTCTGGACTATTTTTAATGGCATGGAAAAGAATATAAAACATGTAATTATTCAAATGAGAAATGCACAATCTGAAACGTGCAGTGTTTTGAAAATAAGCAAGCATCCTGTCACCTGTAACTTTGCTGCAATTTGGCTGGCGCTATGATTACACCAACTCTTATAGCAGCTGTCATCTGAAATGCTGAATCCAAGCAGGGGCTAAACGCTTCATTTAGGTGAGCAAACATACCAGGACTTCTAAATGAATGACAATAGAAAGATCTTCCTTAGCTAATTACTGTGGTGCCACATACACAGTTTGGCAGGAGGATGGTGCTGTGAAAAAGGGACACATTTCTGAGTTTGGGGTCGTGTTGTTCTTCTGATGACTAACATAAACATCTTACTTTCTCCTCCAGTTTGGAGAGTTAGGGCATGTGCATATGTGTGTAGACTTCTGCACCAACACCCACGCTATTGTCTATTTACTAACACTAGCCTATGAGCATCTGGGGCCAGATCATTAGCTGATGCAAGTTAGCATGCACTCTCTGAAGACACGGTGACATCCCAGTTGAGACTCCTGTCCTTATATTCCAGAATTTGTAGGCTGCTTTTCCGAGCTTTCAAACCCAGGCGCACTGTCTGTATCCATGTCTGCATAACAAAAACTTCTTCCTTTCAAAGCAAAACAAATAAAAAATAAGGTGAACAAAATGACATAACTCATTAGTTAAAATCCCCCAAGAAAAGACAGTCTTTACCTAAATCAATTGTGGCAGCTATTAATAATCCTGCCAGCTGTTACAGGAGGCCACTTCAAGTGTACTGAGATCTCAAAACTTAAAGGTCTCCTGACAATGCAACCACTGAAGCATTTTAAAAATCAGCCTTACACTCAGTTAAACCTTCTTAATCTTTATTTGTAACGACTGAAGTGATTTATCTAGGCTTCAACAGTTCATTAGTTTTAATGGTGAATACTGGGAATTGGAATATTACCATAGCCAGGTGTTAGCAGTGTCTAGAGGAAAGGAAATACGTTCCTGAATGCAGGTCATAGGGCAGCAAGGAAACAGGTGAGGTTCACATCACATTTTGTAGACAGTTATTAAAATATTTTTGCAATGTTCCACTGTCTCTTGAATAACTCCAAATATATAGCCTTGGAAGAAACCAGGTTTTTGCAGAAGGTCTGAGGAAGAACAAGCAGCAGCTACCCAAAGTGAGAATGATTACTGTCCTGGTTTAGGCCAGGATGGAGCTAGTTTTGTTTTCAGCAGCTCCTGTGTTTTGGATTTAGTGTGAGAAGAATGGTGATAGTACACTGATGTTGCTGGTTGCTGCTAAATGATCAAGGATATTTTGCAGCTTCCCAGGTTTTGCTAATGTGCAGGGGCAAAAACTTGGGAGGGGTATAGCCAGTATAGTTGATCCAAACTGGCCAAAGAGAGTATTCCATACCATAGACGTCATGCCCGATATAAGTGAGGGTCGGTCGGTGGGCCACTAGGCTTTTAGACCCTTAACTTGCCTTAATCCATAAGCTTCCCTTCGGGTTGCTTTTTGTTTCCCTATTTTTCCTTTTTGTTTTTCGTTCGTTCGGCTGTTTGTTCCCTCACCTGCTCTCCCTGGAATTTGCTGTTCTGGGGTAGCTGGGGCGGGGGGATACCCCTGCTCCCTGACTGCTGCTCGGGATGGGCTGTATCGGTAGTCGGGTGGTGAGAAATTGTGTATCGTTTGTTTTATATATTATCCTTATATATATTATTATTATTATCATTATTAATATATTTTTATATTTTTCCTTTGCTGTCCTGGTGAGCTGTTTTTATCTCAACCCGTGAGTTTTCCTTTCTCTCCGATTCTCCTCCCCACCCCACCGGGGAGTGGGGGAGTGAGCGAGCGGCTGCGTGGTATTGGGATACAATTTGGGGTTAAACCACGACAGTTACAAGCTTAAAACCACATTCAGTTTTCACTCAATTCTGGCTGTGGCAAAATTCAACGTAAATGGGCATTTGAGCAAGTAAGGTGCCAATTTCAACTGTCAGCCCAGTGGCAGGATCTCTACAGGGTGCCACATGTACAGATGTGGGAAAGCAGATAAAGCTGAAACTCACGGTCATCTTTCACATATATTTCTCCATCAAGTCAAAACATACATGGAATATCTCAATCCATAATAGACCCCAAATATTGCAAATTCACCAGAAGAGCTATCCTTCTTTAAATACCTCCAAAATTTGACACTATAGACAGGTACTGGATAAAGCTATTTTAAAGAACTTGTGATTTTTCCTCCTGATGTGTACTGTGAGCAATTTTCAAGTCCAGTCTTTGTTGTATAAAGACAGACATCTAAAATGAAGTGTTTATACGGTAAAATGAAAAATAGAACAACAGTCTCCAAAAAATCATACTTTTCAAAAACTTCCCAACTACACTCTCCTTCTCGTGAAGTCCTTTAAACAAGCTCTAAAAAGCCAGACAGGGGCCTTGATCACCCAATTATCTTGTGCTCAACCAGAACAAACACAAGAAACCCATCTGTAGTGCTTCCTGGCTATCATTTCCACATCACTGTCCTGGTTTAGGCCAGGACAGAGTTAGCTTTGTTTTCAGCAGCTCCTGTGTTTTGGCTTTAGTGTGAGAACAATGGTGATAGCACACTGATGTTGCTGGTTGCTGCTGAACCACCAAGGACATTTTGTTGTTTTCCAGGTTTTGCTAACGTGCAGATGCAAAAACTTAGGAGGGGTAGAGACAGGATAGTTGATCCAAACTGGCCAAAGAGAGTATTCCATACCATAGACGTCATGCCTGATATAAGTGAGGGTCGGTCGGTGGGCCACTATTTTTTTCGAGATCTTTTAGGCTTTTGAGGCTTTTAGACCCTTAACTTGCCTTAATCCTTAAGCTTCCCTTCGGGTTGCTTTTTGTTTCCCTATTTTTTCCTTTTTGTTTTTCGTTCGTTTGGCTGTTGGTTCCCTCGCCTGCTCTCCCTGGAACTTGCTGTTCTGGGATAGCTGGGGGGGGATACCCCTGCTCCCTGCCTGCTGCTCGGGATGGGCTGTATCGGTCGTTGGGTGGTGAGAAATTGTGCATCGTTTGTTTTATATATTCTATTATCCTTGTATATATTATTGTTATTATCATTGTTAATATATTTTTATATTTTTCCTTTGCTGTCCTGGTGAGCTGTTTTTATCTCAACCCACGAGTTTTCCTTTCTCTCCAATTCTCCTCCCCACCCCAGCAGGGAGTGGGGGAGTGAGCGAGCGGCTGCGTGGTATTGGGTTATAATTTGGGGTTAAACCACGACAGTCCTACAGACCTCCTCAGTAGAAAGCTTAACAACTGCTCATGATCAAATAACTCACCCAGCCAAAAGCTCTGCTTTCCCACAGCAATTGTGACTAAAAAACCCCCAACCTCTTGGTTGACACGGATCAGAAAATCTTTCCAAAAAAATCTTCAAACAGAAAACATACCTCAGAAACACCTCAGCAGTGTTTTCCTTGCCACTGCCTTTGCAGAGGATCAGCGCACCTACGTCACACAAAGCAATCATCTACGAATAGAGTCCTATTCAGACCTGCCTCTGAGCAAAAGTTCGGGAACAGCAGGACTTTGCACAACATCATGCAACGGAGAATTGCTCTTTTTAAAGCATGTGACAATGTTTCAAAAAGCCGAAATGGCCCAGTGCTGTGCCACTTGCGTGTTGTATTTTTTTTTTTTTTTAACCTATTGTTTCTTTGTTATGCTGTGCAGAGGAACGCTGGACTTGCCAAGCTGGAGGAGGGTGGTTGGCCTATGGCGCCTGCCATCATGGTGGCACAAACTGCTTCATGCAAGGTTTGGCAGAGTTTCATTCTAGCCTTTCCAATCTGTAGGCTGGCATTTACACTAAAGCATAACCACTTGTGTACTTTCCAAAACTCCTATTTAATATTTACCATTGAGTCTTGTCGTGGTTTAACCCCAAATTGTAACCCAATACCACGCAGCTGCTCACTCACTCCCCCACTCCCTGGTGGGGTGGGGAGGAGAATTGGAGAGAAAGGAAAACTTGCGGGTTGAGATAAAAACAGCTCACCAGGACAGCAAAGGAAAAATATGAAAATATATTAATAATGATAATAATGATAATATATATACAAGGATAATAGAATATATATTCTATATATTAGAATAAAGAATATATATTCTATATATATATATATATAGCCCTGGTGAGGCCGCACCTCGAGTACTGTGTTCAGTTTTGGGCCCCTCACTACAAGAAAGACATTGAGGTGCTGGAGCGTGTCCAGAGAAGGGCAACGAGGCTGGTGAAGGGTCTGGAACACAAGTCCTATGAGGAGCGGCTGAGGGAACTGGGGATGTTTAGCCTGGAGAAAAGGAGGCTGAGGGGAGACCTTATCGCTCTCTACCACTACCTGAAAGGAGGTTGTAGAGAGATGGGGGTTGGACTCTTCTCCCTAGTAACAGATGACAGAACAAGAGGAAATGGCCTCAAGTTGCACCAGGGGAGGTTTAGATTGGACATTTGTAAAAATTTCTTCACCGAAAGGGTTGTTGGGCATTGGAACAGGCTGCCCAGGGAGGTGGTGGAGTCCCCATCCCTGGAGGTATTCAAAAGACGTTTAGACGAGGCCCTAAGGGAAATGATTTAGTGGTGGACTTGGTAGTGATAGGTTAATGGTTGGACCCGATGATCTTGGAGGTCTCTTCCAACCAGAACAATTCTATGATTCTATGATACAAAAAAAAAGATGCACAATTTCTCACCACCCAACGACCGATACAGCCCATCCCAAGCAGCAGTCAGGGAGCAGGGATATTCCCCAGCAGCTATCCCAGAACAGCAAGTTCCAGAGAGAGCAGGCGAGGGAACAAACAGCTGAATGAACAAACAAAAAGGCCTGAACGAACAAAAAAAGGGAAAAAGAAGGGAAATGGCCTACAGGTTGACTCTCACTTATACGGGGCATGACGTCTATGGTATGGAATACTCTCTTTGGCCAGTTTGGATCAACTATACTGGCTATACCCCTCCCAAGTTTTTGCACCTGCACATTAGCAAAACCAGGGAAACTGCAAAATGTCTTTAATATATACACATTAATTACTCCTCCTCCATGAAGGTGATATGGCTGACAGCCCAGCTGAAGGTCCTCTACACTAATGCCCGCAGCATGGGCAACAAACAGGAGGAGTTAGAAGCCACTGTGCTGCTAGAAAGCTACGACCTAGTTGACATTACTGAAACTTGGTGGGATAAATCCCATGACTGGAGGGCGGCTATCGATGGCTATCGGCTATTCAGGAGGGACAGGCGAGGAAGGAGGGGCGGAGGCGTTGCCCTCTACATCAAGAAGATGGGGGACTTGGTAGTGATAGGTTAATGGTTGGACCCGATGATCTCGGAGGTCTCTTCCAACCAGAACAATTCTATGATTCTATGATTCTAAGAAATGGACAGAGAGTGAGGAGCTGTCTCTGAAGAATAGCCACAAGCAGGTTGAAGGCTTATGGGTAAGAATCAGAGACCGAGGCAACAAAGGGAACCTTGTGGTTGGGGTCTACTACAGGCCGCCCGATCAAGGGGAGCCTATTGATGAAGCCTTCTTGCTCCAGCTACAGGAGGCATCGCGCTTGCAGGCTCTCGTCCTGCTGGGGGACTTCAACCACCCTGACATCTGCTGGAAAAGCAGCACGGTGAGCTGTAGACAATCCAGGAGACTCCTGGAACGCATCAAGGATAACTTCTTAAGCCAGGTAATAGACAGCCCCACCAGAGGGGATGCTATACTGGACCTGATGGTCACCAACGCGAATGAGCTAATCGGTGACGTCAAGATTGGAGGCAGCCTGGGCTGCAGTGATCATGCACTGGTGGAGTTCACAGTCCTGAGGGATATGGGTCAGGCAAAGAGTAAGGTCAGGACCCTGAATTTTAGGAAAGCAAACTTCCAGCTCTTCAGGGAGTCAGTCAACAGGACCCCCTGGGAAACTGCCCTCAGGGACAAGGGAGCAGAACAGAGCTGGCAGACCTTTAAGGAGGCTTTCCATAGAGCACAAGAGCTCTCAATCCCCAGGTGCAAGAAATCAGACAAGGAAGGCAAGAGACTGGCATGGCTGAGTCAAGACCTGCTGGTCAAACTAAAGGGCAAGAAGGAAATGCACAGGCAGTGGAAGCAGGGACAGGTATCCTGGGAAGAGTATAGGGACGCTGCCTGGTTGTGTAGGGATGGGGTCAGGAAGGCCAAGGTGCAGCTGGAGCTGAACTTGGCAAGGGATGCAAAGAATAACAAGAAGGGCTTCTACAGGTATGTCAGCCAGAAAAGGAAGGTCAAAGAAAGTGTACCCCCCATGATGAGCAGGAGTGGCAAACTGGTATCAATGGACGAGGAGAAGGCTGAGGTACTCAACAATTTTTTTGCCTCAGTCTTCACTGGCAGTGTCTCTTCCCACACCTCTCGAGTGGATGGACTGCAAGACAGGGACTGGGGGAGCAAAGTCCCTCCCACTGTAAGAGAAGATCAGGTTCGAGACCACCTGAGGAACCTGAACATACATAAGTCTATGGGACCTCATGAGATGCATCCCAGAGTCCTGAGGGAATTGGCTGATGTAGTTGCCAAGCCACTCTCCATGATATTGGAAAAGTCATGGCAGTCAGGTGAAGTCCCTGGGGACTGGAAAAAGGGAAACATTGCACCCATTTTTAAAAAGGGTAGGAAGGAGGACCCTGGGAACTACCGCCCTGTCAGCCTCACCTCTGTGCCTGGGAAGATCATGGAGCAGATCCTCCTAGAAGCTATGCTGAGGCACATGGAGGACAGGGAGGTGCTTGGAGACAGCCAGCATGGCTTCACCAAGGGCAAGCCCTGCCTGACCAACCTAGTGGCCTTCTATGATGGAGGGACTACATCAGTGGACAAGGGAAGAGCTATGGATGTCATCTATCTGGACTACTGTAAGGCCTTTGACACAGTCCCCCCCAACATCCTTCTCTCTAAATTGGAGAGATATGGATTTGATGGGTGGACTGTTTAGTGGATGAGAAATTGGTTGGATGGTCGCATCCAGAGGGTAGTGGTCAATGGCTCAATGTCCAGATGGAGGTCGGTGACAAGTGGTGTCCCTCAGGGGTCCGTATTGGGACCAGCACTGTTTAATATCTTCATCAATGACATAGTGGGATCAGATGCACCCTCAGCAAGTTTGCGGATGACTCCAAACTGAGTGTTGCAGTGGACCCGGGCGAACCTCATGAGGTTCCACAATGACAAATGCAAGGTCCTGCACCTGGGTCGGAGCAACCCCCGGTATCAATACAGGCTGGGGGATGCAGGGATGGAGAGCAGCCCTGCCGAGAAGGACTTGGGGGTCCTGGTGGATGAAAAGCTGGACATGAGCTGACAATGTGCGCTCGCAGCCCAGGAAGCCAACTGTATCCTAGGCTGCATCAAAAGAAGCATGGCCAGCAGGCCGAGGGAGGTGATTCTCTCCCTCTAGTCTGCTCTGGTGAGACCCCACCTGGAGTACTGCGTCCAGCTCTGGAGCCCCCAACACAAGAAGGACATGGACCTGCTGGAGCGGGTCCAGAGGAGGGCCACAAAAATGATCAGAGGGCTGGAGCACCTCTCCTCTGAAGACAGGCTGAGAGAGTTGGGGTTGTTCAGCCTGGAGAAGAGAAGGCTCTGGGGAGATTTTATTGTGGCCTTTCAATACTTAAAGGGGGCTTATAGGAAAGATGGGGAAAAACTTTTTACAAGGGCCTGTTGTGATAGGACAAGGGGTAATGGTTTTAAACTAAAGGAGGGGAGATTTAGACTAGATATAAGGAAGAAGTTTTTCACAGTGAGAGTGGTGAAGCACTGGAACAGTTTGCCCAGAGAGGTGGTAGAAGCCCCATCCCTGGAAACATTCAAGGTCATGCTGGATGGGGCTCTGGGCAACCTGATCTAGTAGAGGATGTTGTAGAGGACCGATAATGGGTGTGGTTTATCTCGACAATGGATGTGGTTTGTCTCGACATTGGCATCCTGGCAACGCCCCCCTCCCCCGCCCCCGGCGGCCAAAGGCGCGAAAAGAGAAGAAAACGGCGCGAAACAGGAGGCGGCTTTAAGGGGACAGTACACCTGGCACCAGCCGCACGTACGCAGTCGCGGTCTGCGCATGAGCAGGAGGGGGGAGCCCCTATAAAAGGAGGCACGTGGGCGCTCTGGTGGCGCGGTTTTTCTTTTCCTTCCCTGCCTTCTGCCGTTCTTGTGCCTCTCCTGGATCCCGGCCTCGATGAAGCTTACGGCGATTAAGGACCTCAGACGGAGTCAGCGGAACATCATTGGACTCGGAGTGGTGGTAGCTCTTTTCCCTCCCTTTCTCCAACTCTCTCCCTCTAACTTTTCCGCTCTATCCCTCTCCTCTTCCCCGCTTTTCTCCCCTGTTTGTTACAAATAAAATCAAAAGGTTGTACGATATCTGACCGGTTTTGGTGTCTTAATCTCGTCCCTGGGATCGTAACGAAACCTCCCCGATATTGGATCGGGACATTTTAATTGGCGTCACGGACAGGATCCCTTGAGACAAGAGTGTCATACAACCTTATGGCGTGCTGAGTGATTGTGTGTGAATGAGACGTACAAATAAGTACGAAGCGAGTGCGGAGTTCCGACCCGTGGTTCTGCTCTCCTGCGAGGGAAGCAGCCGGAGACGAACGAAGCGTAAGGAAGGAGCGAATGTTGAGACCTTTATGTTAAAATTTGTATACTAGTTTGTGGTTTGGCCTCCTGAGGGCGTATAGGGGAGACTTGGATTTTACGGTGTGACCCCCTCAGGATGATATCCCCTTTGTAGGCCATTTTTATTTTTTGTAGTAGACTACGGTTTGGCCTCCTGGGAGTGTATAGGGGAAATTTGGATTCTTTAAGGTTTGGCCCTCCCAGGACGAACTCCCCTTTGTAGGACATGGCTGCCCAGAAGGCAGGCGATTTTTGTGAAGAAACAGAGAAACTATATGATTTCTTGGAAACATACCGCTCTCGTCCCTCGCCCCCAGGACGAGATTGGGCACGGGACCATTGGTTCCAACTGCAAAGTGTTGTAGACCGAATAGTGGTCTTGCATAAAGAAGCTAGGGTTAAGAGGGGAAAAGGGAAAGCTATTGTTTGTGCTGTGCTAGGAGCGTGCTTGGTGGCTGCGGTGGAGGACAGGAAGCGGGCGCCTTGTCAGGTGGAGGCTGTGGTCACCTCACTGCAAGCGGCGATGACACCGCTGCAAGAACAATTACAGGAGACCAGACGGGCGCTGGAGGAAGAGAAGCGCCAAAACCTAATGTTGAAAGAGGAGCTGAGAATTCAGCTTCTGAAGGAAGCAGACACCCTCGCTGAGACGGAGGTGTTGCTGGAGGAAAAAGGGGTACGCCAAATTTACCCTCAGAGGGATTTAAAAAGACTAAAAGAGGCCGCAGACGACCCCCCCCATATGTGCCCACTGGTCAAAACAGAATATATATATAAGGATGACAGTGATGACCGCCCCCAAGTTGTCACGAAAGAAATCCCCTTTACTGCCACCGAATTGGCTAAACTGCGAAAAGATTTTGCTAGGATGGCAAGAGAGTCCGAAACCGAATATGTGTGGAGGATATCTCTGTCGGGCGGGGACGGGATCATGCTATCGGAAAAGGAGGCAGAGGGATATTGGGGCCCTGGCATCTTCCTCACAACGGGCGATCGCCGAGCTCCATGGTCTCTGACCCAGAGGGCTGCATATTGGGCAGGGGGGGTTGAACCCATTAGAAAGAGGGGATCCCCTGTCTATAACGGGCTCGGTCGATCAATTATTGGAAAGCGTACAGAAGGCAGCTTGCCTACAAATGATGTATGATCGGGAACTCAAGCCAAGCCTTAGCTCCCCGATGCTGCTGCCAGTAGACCCTGAGCGAATGACGCCCTTAATACGGGGACTCCCCGAAACCCATCGGAATCCAATTGCAGGGGAGGATTCAAAATGTGCCTTGTGAAGAACGAATTGCGGCTGCCCTAGAGGGGATGGTAACTCCTGAGCAGCGGCGGTGGGGGAAAAAGGTATGGACCTGGGGAGAGATAGCCCAGGAATTAATAAACTATGGGAGAAAATATGGGCCCGTAGGTCAGACTTATCAAAGAGTAGAAGCTAGGGCCGTGCGGGCGGTGGAGCCAGCAAATAAATCGCTGGTGTTTTCTGGGAGAAGCCCTGAGTTAACCAAAAAGGAAAGACCCCTGACCCGACAGGGGCTGTGGCAAGAGGGGTTGCAAAAGGGAGTGCCCCGAGACTTGATGGACGGGCTCCCAACTAAAAAGCTAGAGCTCCTGGTACAGAGGTGGTCCAGACAGGGACCCCCGCCCCGACCGAACTCGCCTTCCGCGCCAGCGTTAAACGTGGGGGGAAGGGTTCAAGGAGAACGAGAGGGTGGTGGGAAACTACATCCTCCGCCCCCTCAGGGTGAGGGAGGAGGCGGGGGGTGGATGCATATTAGACAACTCACCTGCAATAATAAGGAAGATTTATTAATTACCGTTGCAGTGGGGCCAAAGAAAAAGCCCGTAACCTTTTTAATTGATACAGGGGCCCAAATTACAGCACTAAAACAAAGTGAGGCGGAACAGTGTGGTATTTCGATCCCATCCGAGCACCTAGTGGTCCTAAATGCCCTGGGGAAAACCCAAACCGTGCCTATAACCCCGGTAACATTATGGTTGCCAGGAGAAGAGAGCCCTGTGGACACCATGGCAGCAGTGGGGCCCTTCCAAATGAACCTCCTAGGTATAGACGTCCTGAAGGGGAAGCAATGGCAAGATACCCAGGGAAATTCGTGGTCATTCGGTGTCCCCCAGGTTAGGCGGCTAACCAGAGATTTTGGTGCGGCAGTGCGCCTGCTGCAAGCGGCGCCTCCTCTCCCTGCTTCCCGACTAACAAATGTAAAACCTTATCCGTTACTCTTGGGAGCGAGGGAGGGCATTGCGCCCAAATTGAAGGACCTAAAAACCCAGGGAGTCGTAATCCCGGTGCAATCCCCTTTCAGTTCCCCTGTATGGCCAGTCCGAGATCCACGTGAAAGGTGGAGACTAGCTGTGGATTGTCAGAGGCTAAGTAGCAATACAGGCCTGCTGCTAGCTTCAAGGGAGGCTGAACGAACCATTCAAAAGCAACCTATAGTTCTCCGAGGCCCATTTAAAGTAGTAACCAAGGCAGTTCTAGCAGGAACCCCACCCCCTGACGGGGTGGCTCGGAGAGCCTCTGTGCGAGGGTGGTGCACCCAGATAGAGCACTATTGTGACATTTTCTCTGTGTCCAAAGGAACCACCAAAATATTAAACATACAAGACAAAGTAGACTTAAACAAAGGAACCCCCCCAACTTCCCCCTGTAATAATACAGGTAGCTCCCCCATTTTCAGAGCAAGTGCTTGGTGCATGGTTCACAGATGCCTCGTCAAAGCAGGAAGGGAAAGGTTTAAATATACGTGGCGAGCAAAAGGTGCCAGTGGGAAAGTCCACAGAATCCACACTAAATGGATTATTCCCTCCTTCTGACCCGAGGAGCGAGTTTGTTTCTGTTTTGTTTCAGGGACGAAGACCTGACCAAAAAATGCACATGTTGTTATTGATCATCCTAGTTCAGGAATGCATCCATGAAGGTGACGAAAAACCACTCCCCTTATCTTCCCTCAACCCGTACAACGCCTTCGAGAACAATGAGTTTGTGTTGTTGGTGAAGGCAGTAAGCCAAACCTTCAATTTAAGCCATTGCTGGGTTTGCAGAGGACCTCTAGGGTTATCAAGTTGGCCATGGACATCCACACCCCTCGCCCCAGACCTGATCGTAAGCAACTGTAGTGAAACCGCAAACGACACATGGGATGACAGTGAGACATGGCCAATTCATTTTCCAAGTATGGGGGAATATGGTCTAAACCGCACTCAGGAGGGAGGGATCAAAGTGGGGAAAAGTAAATGTCGGTGGACACTCACTCGTAAGGTAATCAATAAACACAGGGATATTTACGCATGGATGTGGCTTGATGAAACCGGGTGCAATTGGGGATTTGAGGGGTATTGGTCAAACAAAAATGAAACCTTAAGTATCCCACGATCCGATCATCACCCTTACAAACAAACTTGCGAATGGAAAGGCAGCTCTGGCGCTTGGTATTGCAATGGCCGCATAAATGATCGCCCAACCTCATTTTTCAGCCCCCTAGGCGACCAAAGCACAACTTATTTTCAATTTCCAAAAGGAGCCAATGGACCATTTGCTCAGGGCATCAGAGCTAAAAAGGGGCATTATTGCATCTGCGGGCATACTGCATACAAATTTTTACCCGTGGGGTGGTCAGGAATTTGTTATATAGGAATTATCAGACCTCTGTTTTTCCTTTTACCAGAGATAGGCGGACCTCGGTTAGGAATAAAACTGTACAATAACCTCGGGGACAGAAGCATTGCCTGTAAGACATGATCCATTAAGGTAAATTTGGGTAGGACACAAAAATGGGGGGACAATGAATGGCCCCCTGAACGAATAATGCAATATTACGGACCTGCAACTTGGAATCCCAATGAGCCGATATCAGGGGCAAAAGAGCCAATTTATAATTTAAATCGGATAATCAGGTTACAAGCAGCCCTAGAAATTATCACTAACAAAACTGCTGATGCAATAGACCTCTTGACCCGGCAGTCCCAACAGATGCGCATGGCAATCCTTCAACACCGCATGGTTTTAGATTATTTGTTAGCTGAGGAGGGAGGGGTGTGTGGAAAACTGAACATCTCCAACTGTTGTCTGGAGATAGATGACGTGGGCAAAGTGGTTCTTCAGCTAACCAAAGACATCAGAAGAATAGCCCACGTCCCCGTCCAAACCTGGAACAGTTGGAGTGGTGACTTGTGGTCTTGGTTACCAGGGGCGCCGTGGGTAAAACAGTTGTTATTGTATTTATTCATGGTTGCTGCTTTAATGTTTTTACCTTGTGTGATCCCTTGCTTTGTTCAATTAATCCGACATGTTGTATCTAATATGCGCTTTATTCCTACTACCTCATTTGACGGCATAAAAGAGATCCGTGCCATTCACCAGCCACAGCCAACAGCAGTGGCTATTATTTGAACCCTCTCATACTCAGCAGTTGTTCTATGTTTGAAACCCTCTTGTGAACTTAATTTTCCAAGTTTGTTCTGTAAAGTTAAATGTTGTTAAAGTTGTTCGAGAACGATCTTGCATTGAGTAACATCTTTGTTTAATCCCTGTTAAAACACTTTTCTACCCGAACCCATATTGTTCCCTTTTCTTTCCCCTTCCCACAATTTCCCTCTACCCCTGTCCCCAATTCCCTCTCCTCTCCGCGTTTTCCTTCTTTCTCTTTCTCTGTCTCTCTCTCCTGCCACCACGCTGCAATGTCGAGCCACGGGGTGGTGTAGAGGACCGATAATGGGTGTGGCTTATCTCCACGAGGACCGATAATGGATGTGGTTTATCTCGACAATGGATGTGGTTTGTCTCGACATTGCCATCCTGGCAACGCCCCCCCGCCCCCGCCCCCGGCGGCCAAAGGCGCGAAAAGAGAAGAAAACGGCACGAAACAGGAGGCGACTTTAAGGGGACAGCACACCTGGCACGAGCCGCACGTACGCGGTCGCGGTCTGCGCATGAGCAGGAGGGGGGAGCCCCTATAAAAGGAGGCACGTGGGCGCTCTGGTGGCGCGGTTTTTCTTTTCCTTCCCTGCCTTCTGCCGTTCTTGTGCCTCTCCCGGACCCCGGCCTCGATGAAGCTTACGGCGATTAAGGACCTCAGACGGAGTCAGCGGAACATCATTGGACTCGGAGTGGTGGTAGCTCTTTTCCCTCCCCTTCTCCAACTCTCTCCCTCTAACTTTTCCCCTCTATCCCTCTCCTCTTCCCTGCTTTTCTCCCCTGCTTGTTACAAATAAAATCAAAAGGTTGTACGATATCTGACCGGTTTTGGTGTCTTAATCTCGTCCCTGGGATCGTAACAAAACCTCCCCGATATTGGATCGGGACAGATGTCCCTGCTCATTGCAGGGGGGTTGGACTAGATGACCTTTAAAAGGTCCCTTCCAACCCAAACAATTCTATGATTCTATGATTAAGAGACATTATATGTCTTTAATATATACACACAGATATCATTCCCTTAGTCTATGGACCATCCCTCCAAAATGTCTATTGAGTTCATTTAGTCCATGATTTTGGGTTCCATCTGTCTTAACAGTCTTTCAGGACAGGAGAGATGGTGTGTGGTGTTGGATTGTGGCATGCTGCATCTGGAGCTTATAGCCAGTGTATCTGGCACGGCTGGTGTATCTTGTCCACGGTCGGTGGGTAGAAAATGACTGTGTGCCAGTTGCTGAAGTCACTTCTAATTCTATCACCACTGTACTTTGCTCGGTGTCATCAAAATTAGCTCTTCATTGATTCAGGTGAATCTTACCGTAATACCTTTGATATAAAACACAAATATAGAAATGGTGACATACAGTATATTAATAGCAATTAACATCATACAGTTCAAACTATTGGCTATTATCACCTAAAATCAAATCCCCTCGAGGTACACATCGGACTTCCCCATCTTCCCGCTTCACCCGCCAAGTGCACCCAGGTCCTTCAGCAAAAGCAATTGCACAGATGGGTTTACCTTTGCCCGAGGCAGGAATAACCCAGACTGCCTTCCCAAGCATGTTTTTAACACACACTACAGGAACTTTATCTCCTTCTGCAGTACAGAAAAGGCTTTGATTGGGCAGGGCCAGCTCGATTGGTAGATTCCCTATTGTTGACTAACTAGGTGGCCTTTGCTAAATGTGTATCCCACTTTTTGAAGGTTCCACCACCCATTGCTTTCAGTGTAGTCTTTAACAGCCCATTGTACCATTCGATTTTCCCGGAGGCTGGTGCATGATAGGGGATGTGATACACCCACTCAGTGCCATGCTCTTTGGCCCAGGTGTCTATGAGGTTGTTTCAGAAATGAGTCCCGTTGTCTGACTCAATCCTTTCTGGGGTGCCATGTTGCCATAAGACTTGCTTTTTCAAGGCCCAGGATAGTGTTCCAGGGGGTGGCATGGGGCATGGGATATGTTTCCAGCCATCCCATGGTTGCTTCCACCATTGTAAGCACATGGTGCTTGCCTTGGCGGGTCTGTGGGAGTGTGATATAATCAATCTGCCAGGCCTCCCCATATTTATATTTCAGCCATCGTCCTCCATACCAAAGAGGCTTTGACTGCTTGGCTTGCTTGATTGCAGCGCATGTTTCACAATCATGGATAATTTGTGCGATAGTGTCCATAGTTAAGTCCACCCCCCGATCACGAGCCCATCTGTATGTCGCATCTCTTCCTTGGTGGCCTGAGGTGTCATGGGCCCACCAAGCTAGGAATAATTCACCCTTATGTTGCCAGTCCAAATCCACTTGAGCCGCTTCAATCCTAGCATCCTGATCCACCTGCTGATTGTTTTGATGTTCCTCAGTGGCTCGACTCTTGGGTATGTGAGCATCTACGTGGCGTACTTTTACAACAAGCTTCTCTAGCCGGGCAGCAATATCTTGCCACAATTTGGCAGCCCAGATGGGTTTGCCTCTGCGCTGCCAGTTGCTCTGCTTCCATTGCTGTAACCACCCCCACAGGGCATTCGCCACCGTCCATGAGTCGGATGGTCAAAGGGCTACTGCATGAACTATCTCCTATTTAATTTGTTCAAAGGCTTGTCGTTGCTCAGGGCCCCATTTAAAATCCTTCTTCTTCCTGGTCACTTGATAGAGAGATCTTACAATAGAACTGTAATTTGGAATATGCATTCTCCAGAAACCCACAATGCCTTTTTTTCTCAAAAACTTCTGCTGCTGTGTTGCCCCACCCAATGATGTCATCAATGTATTGCAGGTGTTCCGGCACTGCACCCTTTTCCAGGGCAGTCTGGATCAGTCCATGGCAAATAGGGGACTGTGTTTTGACCCCTGGGGCAGTCGATTCCAGGTGTACTGGACGCCCCTCCAGGTGAAAGCAAACTGTGGCCTGCATTCTGCTGCCAAAGGGATTGAGAAAAACGCATTAGCGATATCAATGGTAGCATACGACTTGGCTGCCTTGGACTCCAGTTCATACTGAAGTTCTAGCATGTCTGGCACAGCAGCACTCAGTGGTGGCGTGACTTCATTCAGGCCACGATCGTCCACTGTTAATCTCCATTCTCCGTTAGATTTCCGCACTGGTCCTATAGGACTATTAAAGTGTGAGTGAGTCTTGCTGATCACTCCCTTGCTTTCCCTTGCACCAGTGTCCACTAGAGCCTTATACTTCTGGGGGTCTGATGTGCTGGGCCATCGAATCCACACAGTCCAGTAAACTTGGTTGTCCCTCTCCTCCACCTGGCTGATTATAATACCCGCTATCAACAAATGGGTTCATGTGGGATGCATGGGGTCAAATCTCATCCTTGTTACTCACTTCCTCTCCATGGTCACAGAGGTAAAACCACAGGGTGCTTCGCCACCTGTACCGTCTCTCTTGAGCAGGGGAAGATTTTCTCCTAATAGCTGAGATACTGGTCCATACAGGTGGGAAGTAGGACCTATCCTCTTTGCGTTGTTGAAACTCCCATCACAGTTCATCATACTGGTTCTCGGACCTTTCGGCCAGTCTTTCCACAGCTGAGATGCAGGCCCATAAGGAGGAAGAGAGATTGTCTTCGTACTGTCAGAGTTGGTTAGCCACTACATGCACCAGTGGTGCCTCTTCGTCTTTCCAACCCATTGTTGCCAATGAGTTGGCATACGATGATGGTGTACTATGTACAAACTTCCACCACATGAGTCAGGCATATTGGATTGCATCTGGATCTATGGGTGTCTGCAGGTCATCCAGGTCATGATAAATCAATTCCCGCACAGCTAATTCCCTCAGAAACTGGATACCTCCCTCCATAGTGATCCACTTCTTCGGGTGGCATATAATATCTGGATCTCTCTTGTATCCCATAGGAGTATGGAATACTCTCTTTGGCAAGTTTGGATTAACTATACTGGCTATACCGCTCCCAAGTTTTTGCACTTGCACATTAGCAAAACCTGGAAAACTGCATAATGTCCTTGGTCATTTTAGCAGCAACTAACATCGTCAGTGTACTATCACCATTCTTTACACACTAAATCCAAAACACAGTAGCTGCTGGAAACAAAATTAGCTCTGTCCCAGCCTAAACCAGGACAGATTTTAGTGCAAGACTCAAGTTGCTACAAATTCTAGTCACCTGTGCAGACTTTTTAGTCTCACGTAGCCCAACGGTTGAGGTTTGTCTAAAGCATATTGTCTGCAGCAGCAACCAGGCTTGATCTAAGCATATTAAGACAAGGCAAGTCCACCATTGCCCTTGGTTAGAAAAGGGAGGAAACACAGAGGGTGAGCAGAGGGAAGCTGAGGAGTAGGGGCTGTAAGACATTTATAACAGAAGGGCAAGCAACAGAACATTGAGTCAGTTATTCGCGAGATGAGGCGCTCTGCTGGCCCACGAATTGGCTGAGGCTACTTCTATACTGGCTCCTCCCTGGTATTTCTTTCTCAGGATCACTCCTGAGACTCTATCCATTTTTTATTAGGATCATTTCTGATCCTAAATGTTCAAAAAAGTCATTTAGATGTATTTTTAAAGTAGTATCTATGGATCTCATTTTCTTTTGTGGCTGTTTGGCCTCTGGTCACGTTGTCCTCCTGTGATGGATTCCCTGCTCGTTATGCTCCTCCCAAGCTGCAGGGTGGCATAGCACATCAGCTGCCAACTCAGGGTAACATCCCAATTCTTTGCCTTTCCCGGAGCTCCTGAGCACACGGCAAGACTGGGCAGCCCACGCGCGGCCTCGGCGGGAGGCAGGCAGGGAAGGGGAGGTGGAGTGGAAGAAGGAGTTTTAAGGCCGAACGCGAGGCGCGGAGTCCAAGCCGCGGCAGCGCCGTGCTGGGCGGGCCGCGCTTCTCCCTCGGCCGCTTCCGCGCAGCGGCCGCTGGTGGGACGGGACGAGACGGCGGCGGACCCGGCGGGGAGGTAAAGGCCGCTCGTCGCGGGCCTCGCCGGCGCCAGGGCCGCGCGGCTCCCCGGGACCCGAGGAGGGGCTGAGGCGGGCGGCTGGCTCGGCGCAGGGGGCGAAGCGGCGGGAGGTGCTGCCGGGCCCGGCCTCCCTGGCACAGAGCCGCGTGTGGAAGGGCCTCGCCAGTGGGACGGCCAGCCCCCCCCCCCCAACCAAGGAGCTTGAGGAGACAGCGTGTGCCCCGTTTGCAGTGCTGAAATAACACCGAGACACTTCAGCACAAACGGATGCTAGCGGATGGTGCCCTGCTACACTGTAGGGCTGTACCAAGATTAATGCTAGCTGTGCGACAGAAACTGGTATGCAGGCATGTTCATAAATAGAGGTATTGCCAGATTAAAATAAGATGCAGATGAAAAACATTTATAAGGCAGCAACTGGATGAGAAAAAAAATCCACATTCTTTGGTCACAAAGATATGCAGCACTTATAAAAAGTCCATATAAAACAAAATCTGTTGGTATGCACATGTTCTCTTAAATGCATCTTGTTCATAACAGGATGGTATTTTTGACGTCTCTTCCTGCTGCTATGGATTTGTTATCTACTGTCTGAAAGCCCGTGTCAGGTACATTTGATACAGCCAGTTGCAGCAGCAAAGGGTCCATTCTTCCTAGAACAGAAACTCCAGTTTCATCTATGGTATGTTTTATAAAAATATTTCATATGCATACAATAGTTCAGAGCCCCTGTTGGCATAGGTGTTTAGTCCAGTGGCTTTCACACAATGATGAATGTGCTCTGTGTTTTTACTTCCCTGCTGGGTTGTTCAGCACTGAAGATATGAACGTACCTACTCTTCTTAGTTTATTTTAAATTTCAGAAATACGTTTGGTAAGTTGGTGCTTTGCAAAATTCACTATTAGGACTACAGAAAATAATTTGTTTATATAAACTGATTAGTGTAATGTCATTCTTAACAGTTAAATATATAACAGATTATATATATTCATTAGAAATATTTATACATACACAGTAAACTGCTAAAACTTTTGACTGTGGATGTATAAAGAAGCAATTTTGCCTAAGTGATGAATATTAAGTAGCATAAATTGGAAAAGACGACAGGATGTTTTTAGGACTGAGAAGGTAAGACAGTTAAAACTTTATGCTATATCTTACTGGTTATAGCCTCCAAAATTATAATAGTGCAACAGCAACTCATGTTCCCCTCCTGATATGAGGGAAAGCAGTACTGCATTTGCACATAAAGCTTGCTCACCATTGGTGGCTTTCACCTAACTCATTTGTACTTAAAACTTTCTAAAAGGGGTCACTAAAGTAGGGGATGAAAAGCCCTATTTAGCTCAATATAAGTGTTCCTACTCAATAAAGGCACACAACTGCTTGAAAGAGGAAGCTGCAGTACTGAAAGCAGAGTCAGTGCTTGACTGCATGAGACCATGCCTTTCACAGAATGTGAATGATGTCTTACTTCAAAAAACTATGAAATGCAAACTCAGTTAAATCCTTTCAAATTTCTTCTTTGCATGGCAACAATAAACCAGTGATTGACTATTCTTAGAGCTGTTACTTGAATAATTGGGGAGTCTTCATTGTAAGATTTGTAGTTTGATTTACTATCAAAGACCATAGAGGTCAACTAAAAAAAAAAAAAAAAGGCAGCGCAAAAACTTTCTTTTAGCATACAGGTTCCCCCCCTCCTATTAGCAGAAGTGCCTTTTTTAGATACCCGGTGAACTAAAACTTACTATGTAACTGTTTCACACAGAACAATTTGTTTTCACAGCTAGAAATAGGTAGCCTCTGAAAATGTTAAGTTGCCAATATAAAGGAACACATCAGCAAAGTAAGCCAATAATTCATAACTATTGCTAAAACAGTGAAAAGATAACTACTTACAAAGGCAAACGGTGAGCTGATTTTAATTAAATTAAGCAATACTGCTGCAGGCATTGCTCATAGCCGTATCTCCAACTGTATACTGCTGAAGTAAGGCGTGCTTAAGGCTGTTAAAAAAAAAAAAGCTGTGTGCTTTAATGATTTAAATAACGTAGACTGAATATTTTGCTTTATATTGTATGCATCTAAAGATATATTAAGATAAATAACTAGCAACTTGTCCTGGTTTTACTCAACAGTGCTTGACAGTTGCCTGCATGATCCAATAGGATGGCGAGACTACTAAGTTTCCCTTACTTGGACAAGTATCAGAACTTTAACTTGACTAAAACGGGATTAAGTTTTTCTCATTTTAGAAGAGCTCTCATGTCCAGCATATGCACAAGATAGTATCAAGAAGCACACTGCTTAAATTGACAATGATTTATTGTGTTTAGGAACATTCAATAAATACCAATCTTTTAGCTTCAGTTTGGCAATCCTTTCCCACCAAAAATCTGTTGGTTGGTGGTTGGTTTTTTTTTTTTCCTGGCATAAACTCTATTGCCAGCAAGGGATGCATCAAAAGTAGTTAATAAATAATACACACAGATAGCAGTTTTCTAAACATACCTCCTCTTTTAAAGGCATGATACAGATTTACTAAACAAGTCTTGAGCAAGTTCTTCACAGAAGAAAATTTTGGTACAAGCTGTCTTCTGAACATTGTTTTCTTCACCAATGCTGGTAGTTTATTTCATGGAATACAGTATTTAAACAGTACTGATGGATCATTTAAAAACAAGTATTTTCCCCTTAAGGTAAGCTGAGATATGTGACTAGTACTGAACTGTATGAATTTAAGAGTGGTGTACCTCTTGCTGAGTATTTCATGGCAATCGTGAATAAACATACAACAGAGGAAAAGGCAATATGATACTCTGTTAGTAGGGTTTTGGGGGACTTTCTTTTTCTTTTTTGTTTGTTTCCGCTTGCTTTTAAACCACTGTTCAAAAGGTAAAGGTATCATATTTAAAAGATGTTTTGTTTGACTTTCCATGAAGTATTGTGTTAAAAACACAATTGAAGAAAGTTCCTGCTTGTGATGAGAATCACTTTCAAGTACTTAAATTTGAATATCCCTCTAAATTCCATTAATTTCTTATTAAAAATGTGTTTTAATAAAAGCATGAAGACTACAGAAAACCAATTAACATAATAGAGTTAATCTTGCATATTTTTTTCCACAACTGTATTTTACATATCACCCAACTTGTGCTTTAGCAAAAGAAAAAAGAATAAAAATAAATTCTCTTCCAACTATTTATACACAAGAATTACCCTGCTGTGAGACCAGATACTTTACTCTACAGTTCCTCTAACCCAAGGCGTAATCTTAGGTGTATCCTTTTGTGATTTAGGTTCCTGGAAGTTTTCAGCAAACCTTTCTCTTGCTTTATCCCAGTTCTTTTTATTCTTGCTCTGGATGATCAGAACATCTTCAATTGAGGCTGGTCTACTTGTACCCAAACCTGCATGCATCTTATGTAACTGAAGGTGGATCTGTCAAATACATTAAATATTGTTGTAACTGCAAGTTAGGTATTCTAAATACTTCAAAACATATTTTATAATACTAATTCCCCCCTCTCCAAGCACTTTGTTTAAGGCTCTAATATACTTAGATCATACATGGGCACCTAAAGTACTGTTAAAACAAATGTGTCAAATCACCACCTCTAGAACTATGATCTAGAGTGCTGATGTCACCTGCCACTAACATCACTGTGAAGTACTCCTCACCAAATGAATAGCGTATGAGCCCTGTGCTGGGTAGTTTGACAACACAAGGCATGGTGTGGCTCTGAGCAGCACTATTGCCAAAAGACACCACCACAATGGTGACAAAAATGGGGCTAAGATGACTGCCACAGAGGCCTAGAACTTGGTGGCTACAGTAAGTGACTTCAGCCAGCTTTTCCTCTCTCATGGTGCATCATCTATTTTGAATTTTGTGCTACATCAGCCTCACAGAAAGTGAAGGATTCCACCATAAGCCCATCTTGAATTCACATCACTTAAAATTATTTAAATCTTCCTCCAAACTTTGTATTCAAATATGAGATTATTAATTCAATAGCTAGAAGCTGTCTGTCCTCCCTTGCTTAGTTTCCCAACAACCACAAACATTACTGGCATTTTCCACTGAAGGTACGAAAACATTGAAAAATTTCAAAATACTTCATTAATCAAATCAAAAGTGATTTGAGGTTAGTCCTACTGAGATTATTCCTTCCTACCAAGGATTTTGAAATGTTTCAAGTGAATAGTGGCTTACAATTAGACATTTTTGACTGCAAACACTTTTCTATTTCTTTTTGCTCCAAGTAAAAACCAGACAGACCTACCGGATCCTTCATACCACCACCATCCTTGCCCAGGCCTTCCCCTTTTTTCCATCCCATCTTCTCCAACATTTTATGTCCTTTGTTGCTGTTGCTGATTTCACTTTAAAGAAAGTTTACGATAACTGATAAGCAAGAGTTAATACAAAGAGTATGCTCTCTACTCAAATATTGAAGGACAGAAATGTGCAGGTATATGCTGCTCTAGAAACCAGGACTCAACTACTATGCTGTTCCTACTTCCATCAAGAGCTATCCAGAAGACCCTAGTGCCACCTTTTGCAAGTTATTCCATTAATATCTGGTTACCAAAGCTATGCCAAGCCTCCAGTCAATACCACCTTTCTTAAAACTCCCTCTGAACTACTTGCTTACTTTAGGAGTTAAAAGATACAGCATAGGTGGGTGCAAATCAACTGCACTAGGGAAAAGGGATTATCACTACCTCACCACCAAATCATCCTAACACACATATTTCATTGTCTCACACTTTCTTTTACTAACTTACAAGCACCTACAAGTTCATGTTTCTTAAAAACAAACCAACCAACCAACCCCCCCCAACAACAAAACAAAAAAAACCCCAAACCTCCCAAAAACCCAAACAAACACACAACAAAAAAGCAACTACAGAAGCAGAGGAATAATTAAAGAGGAAGATTAAAATAAGTGTCATTTAAGAGGTGTGTAAATGCATGTCCTATGATAGGCTGGATATTGACAGTGAAAGAAACTGCAGGTAAAAAATTTTTGTGTGCTATTGCTGGGACTGGACAGAAAAATAGAAACTGAGGCACTTGAAAAATAGACACTATTGAAGGTGTCAATAGTGCAGCTGGGGAATTCTCTGATTGTTTGAGTTGGTAAGAAAGCGATGAAAGCATCCTTACTGCCAAGTTAAATTCTGTATGGAACATGAGGAATTAATAAAAATAGCATATGAACTGGGAAGTGAGAATAACTTGAGTATTTTCTAGCTCTCCTAACACATTATATGCAGGTAATTCATAATCTAACAAACTGTATCCTAGTAACTAATTGATACTTACTGCATCATCATTTTTTAAGATTCACTAGAGAAGGACACAGAGGATTCCCTCCCTCAAACAAACTTACATATAGACAGAAGCTGGAATATCATCTCTCTGGAAGGTTCCCTCACTTCCAATGGTCTCTCCGCGCTTTCCTGCTCTGTCTTTGTACTTTGGATTCTTCACTGCTTTGTTGTCTTCATACTCTGCGTTCTTTGCAAACAGATTAAATTCCATCAAAGCAAAGAAAGCTGGCTTTAAATTCTTTATTTTCAATAACTTCGCTGCTTCCCTCCAAAAGTAAGGCACAGCCTCAGCCCTTTTCATTAATTCTAAATCTTATAACAAAAACCTATAGTTCTCATTCAGTAGTTTGTTATTGTCACCATCACATAATAATGCAATATTGCCAAATTAATTAATTTCACAGAGGCTGTAAATAACAGATTCTCTTGAATCTTGTCTTGGTATGAAGAATCAATCTCTCCATATTAAGCAGAAAACCATATGGACATGCCACTGACTTTTTGTTTAAACATATAGCCTGTTCTTCAGCAACTATTTCTTCAGAACAGATGACACAACTAAGCACTTGTATAGATTCCGTACCAATGTTATTTCAGTAGCGGAAGAATTTGAGAGAAATGATGGCATTCTGTTTTCTACATGAATACTTATTACAAGTGCTAGATGCAACCCCATAGTTAAAATCATCTCTAAAACAGAAGTAACTTGAATACCTATATACTATATAGCCTGTATATTCATGTTGGCATTTTTCTATGGCAAAGGAGACTTCAAAACTTAAAAATTTTCCCTCTTCCTTCCATCATTTTTTCAGTTGCTCATTATTTTTCCCTTTCCAAATAAAACAGCACTGCAATTTAGTGTCAACTTAATTTGCAGAAATAAAAATAGCTGTGTCTTAAGAAATCTTAACCTCAAAAGGATGAGGAATCTTGTACACATTGGAACTGATAATTTTTTCCTAAAATTTTAACAGAACTTCTATACCCTGTTATCATCATCTCTCTCTGTAGAGGTTTGTAAAAACCAATTATTTAGTGTACAAAAGACAAACCTGAGTAAAACCACCAGGCTCAAGTTTGAGTGCATTTGAAAACTTTCCTTATTCACTGAAGTCTATGGCTTAAAATAGGAATCACAGAATAGACATAGACTTCAAACACTTAATCAATTTCTACTGTAAACTCACCTGTAAACCATATTTTACCCGTATTTGTTTTAATGCCTTTCTTCCGACTAACTCTCTCTCTTCTTTGCTAAGTGCTGGGCAAACTAAAGGGAAGAATATGGGATTGAATTTCTAATTAATAAAGTAACAATGTTTTGAAACATAAGACAACTGTGAGAAATTTTGTTCTAACATTATTACACAGACACACATACCAAGAAGAAAATACATCAAAATGTATTATAGAACAATTCCCTGTTGACAAGAAAATGGTAAGAAAACTATCTGAAGTAATTATGTTTATGAAGTAAAGAGCTATAATAAAAAAACATATCCAGTGGTAACATGACTAACCAGAAGTTTCCTTTTTCCTATCCAGGTGAAGATGTGCTCTGACTTGTCCTGGTTCACATCCATCACAAGTATCACTGCCAGGATGTATATGAAAAGAAAGCACAGTTTCACCAATCTTCACTTCATCTCCGTGCTCCAAGATGTAGGGATCACATTTTGCTTTAGGCTACAGCAAAAGAAAGTTTTGGCAGCCATGTTTATTAGTTACTAATGAAGGGCACCAACTCTATTTCATGAATACTGCTCATAATTTAGTGATTCAGTTTGGTCTCACAAATGCAGGCAAATATTTAACTACAGTGGGTATTTCACTCTAGCAACTGTAACCATAGTGGATTTTTCCTAATATAAACCAAACATGAAGTATTACAAGTGGCCCTAAAAACAGAAGGGAACCGAGGAAGAGACTAATGTATGAAAGAAGCCATACAATGATGTTGTTAGTGATTTGCCATAACATATTTAAAATGACCACATGACTACCATTTTCTGCAACATACACAGCATTATAACAAGTACTCACCTGGAGAATCTGATTTCCATTAACAGCTGTTCCATTCTGACTGCCTTGATCCACAAGAACATAATTTTGCAAATCGTGGTCAAAATATACTTCTGCATGGAACTGATAAATAGAAGCCTAAGTGAAATGTTCTCATTAAGCAAATACTTCACAATTTATATGCTATTTTACAGTAAGATTTCAGAATGTATTTTGGGGCCTTTTAACTGAGTGGCTCTGGTACTGTAAGTTAATACTTTCATCTATTTGAAACGTAAATGAATGGGCCACAACACTATGAGCTAAAGTAGTCTATTAATAATATAACTATTTTGACCATAAACTGATTCAGTACTGAAAAGGTGTATACCTCCAATATGTCAAGTATGCTTTACTTGAAGAACTGCAAGATACAGTAATAAAGCATTTTTAACTGTTCTTATAAATAAAAGGCTTTTTTCTTGTAAGGTATGTTATAGCACTCTCATTTTTTCTCTTTCTGGAGTGCATCAAAAAAGATGCTGAATGAAATGCAATTAAAAAAAAATCCAATCTCATTCTACAGTTTCAGGTTACTTGGTCTTTCATATCTGAAATAGCTGACTAAATGCTACGTTTTAGTAAATTTCATGTAATTCACTTTCACCTGCATCTTAATGCCCAGGACACAATTACTATCCATCATTTGCTGTTCCTTTTATCTCCTTTCCGATATTGAGACTAACAATCTAATTTCTTTTTTTGGTTACAATTCTATATAGGTATTGCTCCCAAGCCCAGATAGAACACAGAAAACATAACTCCAGGCCAAACTCACAAACACATACACTACCTCCAAAAATAGCCACTAAGCAAACCAAAATATCAACTTCTGCAGCCTACTAAGACTCCCAGTAAAAAAAACAGAAGTCTAAAAAAATGACAGTTTCAAATTTGACAAGCAAAGATCCCTTTTGCTATAGCAGAAGAAAAAAACCCAACAGTCAATCTGGTAAGAAAGTGCTAATTTAAAACCAAATCCCTTATCTTTGAGCAAGAGCAGTTGCTACATTAATTAATTAAAAAAAAAAAAAAGAAATATTTTGTAGATTGGCTAGCATAAATTTACAATGGGAATACTCCCATAATGGTGGAAAGATTGACTAGCTCATTGAATACATAATTTAATTTCTACCTCTGTTTTATTGAATAGGATGAAACAAAATTACTTCTTAAGGTGCTAAATCTGCAGGGTGTAATTTTTTTTCTTTAAATCTCACTTTACATTTAAGGAAAGCAAATGCCAAAGTGGTCCACAACTATCAACTACGAATAGTGAGGAAAACAAATCAGTGGTAACTTTTTGTTTCTACAGATATGTCATTTATCTTCCTGCCTTGGACTCCTCATCTGCAGAGTGAAATAACTTCTTATGCAGACAATTTATTTTAATGAAAGGTATTTCAAAGCAACTCAGGTACCCACGAATAATTATATAATAAATATTGTTATCCATACAAGAAGCAATGGAGAAAATGGTAATATTATAGAAAAATAAAAACCCTTTGGCTGCTTTATACACCCAATTTCAAATACACGCCTGAAAAAGTCACTAACAGCAGGGAAAGATTTTCTCTGGAAATTTTGCAGTATAAAATATGGTACATGGCTGATCAATCAGAACTATCATCTGGAGCAGACATAGTAAAGCATATTTCAGATACTTGCATTTGCAGATGTTTTTATCAATTTTTTTTTGTTTGGATGACATGTCTTTGTCAATTTACATTTTCTTTTATTGAGTGCTGTATTTATGGTCTGTGTTAAAATAGTTTGCAAAACAGAGCACATGATTTATCTTTAATTCCTCTTAACCAGAAAAAAAAAAATTCCATTACAATCCGTCACAAAAAAATTCTGTTAAATTTTCAAACTCCCTGTACATCACTTACATATTTAGACAGTTGAAGAAAAATAAAACAAAACCTGTTGCTCTAAACTCAACTACAAGGATTGGATTACTTTATGACAAAGTTCTAGCTAGTTGACATCAATATTTTATAATATGATCGATACCTAACACAATAATACATTTTCCTCAAGTTCAATAACTAAGAAATTCAAGATTCAAAGTATAATTTTTTACTGCGCATTACACTGTGGATTACTAAGACTCCAATTAAAAAAAAAAAAAAAAGCTTTTCTAGACTGAAATCACACCGCTGTTTGCATTAAATTCCCATTCAGTAAAATATCATATCTTTTACTTTCTCTAACTTCAAAGAAGTGGCTAAACCCACATCTCATTCTAAAAGTTCTTTTAAAAAAAAAAATTAACATAAGATTTGGCAAAATTCAAAGCAATAAAATCTAAAGCTTTATCCATACGCTGATCAATATTTCAGCAGACAGAAACAAGAGTTACCTTACTGACTCCAACTTCAGGAATCTGAAGCATGTGCCCAGCATCTTTTTCTCTGGAAAAGCAAGTTGATATATAAATCACAACAAAGTAGAAATAGTTCTAATAGTGGCTTACAAAAGGTGTATTTTAGCTGAACCTTAATACCATGTTTCTCTTCTGAGCTATTATGGAGCTTTACAGACATAAAAGTTCTGTGTTGCAATACATACAAGATAAAGACTTACTTCGTGTCCCTTCTTCCATCTATAAACCATAATCTAAACAGTAGGCAATGAATATAAGACAAAAAATTAAAGGTACAGCTTTATCAATAAACCTGGTACTTCTATCTGAACTTTTAATTTCATACAAGGCCTGTAAATAACAGTCAGAACTCTGCATCCTTGTATTGGGTTTGCGTGGCAAGGTTTTGGTAGCAGGGGGGGCTACAGGGGTGGCTTCTGTGAGAAGATGCCAGAAGCTTCCCCCATGTCCGACAGAGTCAGTGCCAGTCGGCTCCAAGAAGGACCCGCCACTGGCCAAGGCTGAGCCAATCAGTGACGGTGGTAGCACCTCTGGGATAACATATTTAAGAAGGGGGAAAAACTGCTGCACAACAGCAGCTGGAAGAGAGGAGTGAGCATATGTGAGAGCAACAACTCTGCAGACACCAAGGTCAGTGAAGAAGGAGGGGGAGGAGGTGCTCCAGGCACCGTGCAGGAACAGAGATTCCCCTGCAGCCCCTGGTGAAGACCAGGGTGAGGCAGGCTGTCCCCCTGCAGCCCGTAGAGGTCCACAGTGGAGCAGATATCTACTCTGCAACCTGTGGAGGACCCCACGCTCAAGCAGGTGGGTGCACCCGAAGGAGGCTGTGACCCCGTGGAGAGCCTGCGCTGGAGCAGGTTTGCTGGCAGGACCTGTGGCCCTGTGGAGAGGAGCCCACGCTGGAGCAGTCTGTTCCTGAAGGATTGCACCCTGTGGCAAGGACCCATGCTGGAGCAGTTTGTGAAGAACTGCAGCTCGTGGAAAGGACCCATGTTGGAGAAGTTCGTGGAGGACTGTCTCCCATGGGAGGGACCTTGCGCTGGAGCAGGGGAAGAGTGTAAGGAGGAAAGAGTGGCAGAGACAACATGTGATGAACTGACCGCAACCCCCATTCCCCGTCCCCCTGTGCCGCTCAGGGGGAGAAAGATGTAGAGAATTCAGCAGTGAAGTTGAGCCCGGGAAGAAGGGAGGGGTGAGGGGAAGGTGTTTTAAGATTTGTTTTTATTTCTCATTACCCTACTCTGACTTTTGATTGGCAATAAATTAAATTAATTTTCCCAAGTTGAGTCTTTTTTGCCCATGACAGTAATTGCTGTGTGATCTCCCTGTCCTTATCTCGACCCATGAGCCTTTTGTTATATTTTCTCTCCCGTGTCCAGTTGAGGAGGGGGAGTGATAAGAGCTGCTTGGTGGGCACCTGGCATCCAGCCAAGGTCAACCCACCACAATCCTTCAAGCTCTTCAGTGCATCTTGGCATCAGTCTTCAATGCTGAAGTAGAATTCTTGGTAGCATTAGGCAGGTAATACAAGCAATGAAGGAGTAATCTATATAGATCTTTTTTGTCAAAATCACTGCAGGAGAAAGAAGGGATTTGTGTATTGGTTTCTTATACTAGGGGATGAAGAAGCAATGCAGCTAGTAAAGGACCTATATGCAAATTGCAAGGAGAATTGTCATAAGTTAAACTTCACATAAATGCACCTAGAAGAATCCAGCTGTAAGAGCAAATTAAAACACATCTATCAGCATTAGTTAAAAGCAGTTGAAAAGGAGTGAGGTTTTCAGTAAACACTGAAGAAAGCATTAATCCATCATTACACTCTTCATGCATTCATCATCCACTATGAACAAACCAGATTTTTTAAAAAATTATTTTTTAAACATCAGAACTGAAAGAATGCATACAGGCTAGCATAAAGTCCAACTTATAATTTCAAAATGATGGATCAACCTTACTGGAATTTGTGTAAGGAAGTCCAGGATATGCTTTCTTGGGATCCTGATTTTCTGAAGTATATTCTTCCATTTCTGAAAAAGTTGCCTTAGTGGCCCAGAAAAAAAATTTACTTACTTTCTAGAAAACAACAGTTTTCAAAGAATGACTTGCAGCTATGCTGCCATTAAGACACGAGATCAAGTTATCACTAACAAATTTTCATGACTGCTAAGCTACGTCAACTGCGTGTGCTGTCATCACAGCAAAACTGACATTATGTGACGTGACTTAAATGTCTTACTGTGGGCTAATCTAACTCACAACTGCTGCACACTAGGAGGACAAGCATGACAGTAGGGACAAACAATCTTGAGTGGCTTCCACAGCTTTCAAAGCCAGGTACAGTTTCATATATATATATATATATTAAAAATTCCATTCAGTTTTACCTTCCAATTGTAGCAGGTTTCACAGCTGTGATAATATTAAGTGATCCAGTCTGTAGAACTGGTGATCTTATTACAATTACTCTGATACAAGAAGGACAGATCTTTTCTTCATCTATAATTATTAAAAAAAAAGATGTTACTACCAACAAGTTACAGTTTTACCCCTATAGTCCATAGTTTTCAAACAACTGATATACATTCAGTACATTCAGCCATTAGAGAGAAAACGTTGATGAGAGTACCATTTCAAAGGCTTTCTGACTGCACACTAAAGTACTAAGAATGTTTTCCTAATTCTGATTATTTACATGTGCACTATTGTTTAGTTACAGCAATAAAATAAACAAACTCACAGAATTTTCTAGCATACTATAAATTTATGGACCGTTAGTCGTAACTGATTAGAGTGACTGGCTGAATACAATTTTCCTTTGAGAAAAGGTGGCACCTTTTTGTTTCCTACATCACAAACCTAATGCATATAAAACTTTATATTTGGTAATTTCTGTCAAATGTATTTTTACTAATTTTTAACTCTTATTAGCACTATGCACCAATACAAATAAGAAGAAATAATAGATGAGCCTACAGATGTATATGTTCTTTTGCCTCAGTATCTGTTAGGGAATTCTATCCCAACAGCTATATGAATTCTACTCTTGGATGTACATTTGCAGAAACAGTCTCCAATGATCTCAGCTAGGAATACACAGGGCAAGATGGTACTAGGAGAAAAGAAACTGTCTCCAGGTTTTATTACTCCAGCATTATTGCAGAGTTGATTATTAGAAAATAGTAAGAGAAGCAAGCACATACTGAATGGCATTAAACAATCAGAATCTGAGTAGTTGAGTAAAGTAATGAAAGTAGAAGAAACAAACTGACTGTTTAACCATGAGCAGGGCAGAGGTTGCAGTACAGACTCCTACAGGTTGTATTTCATTCTGTGATTTGGAATATCCTTTGCATATACATAGTTCCAATTGGTTGCATTAAGCTTTGCAGGTTTGATGGGGTTTTTTGGTTTTGTTTTTTTTTTTTTTTTTGGGGGGGGGGGGTTGTTGAGGGTTTGTTGTTGGTTTTGGGGTTTGTTTTGTTTTGGGTTTTGTTTTTTTTTTGTTTGGGTTGTTTTGGGTTTTTTTGTTTTGCTTTGGGTTTTTTTTTGTGCAAGAGACCATTCAATTCTTCAGTAGGTCTTAAGGACTTAAAAGAATACTTTCTTTGGTACAAAAGAGCATACAGGTTTTCTCTCTATACCCATTTCTTACATATTGCCACTGGAATACACACAAAATAGGATTTCAAATAGTACTGAGTACTCCACATTCATCCTTTTCATCACAGTGGATTCACCTTACATTGAATTATACATGATTGCTTATGAACAGCATCAGAAATATTATACATTAATTGAAGAGAGTTAATACACAGAATTACTGTGAGGTCTGTACTAGAATCTCTATTTAGCAATAGACTTTTTTTTCTCCTGTCACTATCTTAATCTAAACAAATCTTATTCTACCACCAAGGTTTCTACGCAACAACAGGAAGTTATATCCCTAAACAGCTTTTACAAAAACACCATTACTTACTTTGAACTACTGTGCAAGAGAAGGAAACAAATACTGGTAACATATAGCACTTTTTAATTCAAAGTATCTCAAGTTAGATGCTTTTATTTATTTATTTTTAATTATCGAAACTGTTTTCTTGTAGTTTGATCTTAATGGGCTCCTGGAAAAATACAGTAATATCGTACATAAAGGCCACAATAATTCACCTTCATTTTCTGAGTCTTCTGAATCAGCACTTCCTTCACTTGTTACTTCATCCTCACTGCTGTAGGCTTCGCATTCAGAATCTGTAATTTCACCTTCTTCTGGCTCACTTTCTGTGTCTACTGTGTCTCTATATGCTGCAATATCTGGTGTACTTTTGCATGAATGTGAATTTATATTGTCTGCAGAAATTGATTCTTTGGCTGTTAGACTGTTTCGTGGTTTTGTGTCCATTTTAGTCGTCTTTCTTACATTTGGAGACTCTTCTTCAGTAGAACTTACTTGCTCAGTAGTGGAAAAGCAATTCAGACTGTTAGATGATTTCTGCTCTTCTGTGTCCAAATCCTGGAAAGGAGTTATAGAAATCAGACTAGAGGAATGTTACATTCTTTACAGATTGAGTTATTCTAAAGTCTGCTATAAACCTGGAATTAAATCCTTCGCTAGGAATTATTTTACAACTATTAAGAAATGGTTAAATTTCCAGAAAGTTTTGCACATGCAGTCAACAGAACATTTCAGTAGAAACATTTTCACATCCTATTAGACATGACTGAGACCATCTTCTGTTTGGGAAAGTGTGACTGTACTCCTCTTCTAACCTTCACTTACTCCTTCCTCTTTTCTCACACAAAACTTATGTAAGAGACTGAGGGGCTGAAAGAGTTAATGTCTCAAACACTCGGCAAAGAAGGACCTTGAAGAAACTGAGAAGTTGACTTATTGTCTCAAACACTGGACAAAGGAGGACCTGGTGTGAAGGATGTTATCATACTAACGAGATAAGGTGCGGCTGGAAGGGAGGATCTTGCAGAGGCAGGATAGCGCTCTTCTGGGCCTTATCTTGAGTAATTGCTTAAAAAACAGACAAGCCTGAGACAGCATCGCCCCTGCATCTCTGATATGTGTGTGGGGGGGGGCAGCACCGAAATCACTAGCCTCAAACCCCCAACCCCTCAAACCCCCCGACCCATTTTGAGAAGGTTCGAGAACAACAGACTATGCATGCGAAGTACTTAGCATATGCAGTGGGACTAGTCAATAAATAGCGCAACTCAGAGGGTCTGGGTGCGCGCGCCCACCATCCGACGGAACTGGACCAGAGACATCGCTGGAACCCAGGGTGGTGATCTTTCTTTTACCTCTATCTTTTCTCTGTCTCTATCTTTTAATTTAGCCCAAGGGTATCCCGCTCAAAGTGAGTCGTCCAGGACGGCCCTCTCAGGACATGATATACTCCTTTAGACATAAATCGTTGACCAAGTCTGGGACTAGGATTGGACCCAGCCGCACCTAGACTCCTCTCTGAGAAGGAGTTTAGAAAGCAAGGGGGTCCTTTCTGAACCTCATGACTCAACGGGAGGGCCTCCCTGACCACTGACCAGAGACCCCCATTGGCTGGACCAACGCTGGACCCTGGACTGATGATTGATTCCTCTCTCTCTCTCTCCCCCCCCTTCTCTCTTCCTTTTTACTGAAAAGCGGGATTAGCAATTAGTGAACTTTCTGTTATCGAACGACAATTTGTATGCCCAGATATTAAATGACAACTTGTATGCCCAGTTATTGAATGAATAAATTGTATGCCTGAATTGTGAACCTTAGCACCGTTTGTGCTCAATTCCAACAAAGTAGATCAGCGAACCTGAGTCACTCCTCCCTCTTCTCTGCCACTGTTTGTTTATGACCCATAGCTGGGACGCAGCATCGCTGTGGGCAGAAAGTTGGGACGTGACAACTTAAGATCCTCGTCCTCTCTTTCAAACTTGTACAATACCATCTTGAATGTTTTTCAGTTTTGCTTTTATGACACTTACTTCTTTCCCTCTCTTACTCAATTCTTGCAACTTGTTTAAAAGTTCTTTAATTGATCTTCATCATATCTTACTCCTGTTTTTGTCTTCTCATTTTTTTCCACAATGGTCCCGAATATCTGGAATGCCCACCCATGCTCACCTAATGACCTGCTCTTCATCCTTTCAAAATTGCAACTTTAACAAAGCCTTTCATATCAAGATACTGTAGAGAACTTTTAAGTTTAATTTATGCTATGTGGAACAATTCTACTAAGAATCCATTTTCTACTGCAACAAATTTCTCCACTGCATGCCAGACAGATTAGATCATTGCAAGTTCTTCCATCGCCACTTGATTTCATGAGCAGAAAAAAAGACCATCAACATTTTTTGAACCAAGAAATCTAAAGTTTCACATCAATTTTGGCAGAATACCTTGAAAATTTAATTCTTAATCTATTAACCCTGATGATCATCTTAAAAAAAAAAAAAAAAGGAATGAACACAAATGGCTTTAAAAGATAAATAAAAAAAAATCTCAGATTTTATTATAAAATTATTTGCCATCTTAGATTCAGAATGAATGCATTCAATTGCCCTGAACTGTACCAAATATTGCAACGCAGCAGTTAAAAAATATGCTTGACTTTTTTCAGTAAGTTTTCATATAGAGCATTTTACATTTCAAGATACATTAATTAATGTGAATGTTAATGCCATGGAAATTAAAGCACTTTCACTTTTCAGAATTGTAAAAACTCATCAGTGGCACAGCTGTAAGACAAACACAAGAATTCCTCTCAGCCCAGTAGTCAAGCTATTGGATAGGACTTGACAGTGTACTTTTGAAACCCTTTCAATAAGACAGCAGATTCTCAGGAATAATGAGCAAATTTTAAAAGACCTCATGCTTTAACTGAAGGACTATCGGTTTGTTTAGGGTTTCTCTACAATGCACTAGTCCTCCTCCCTGAATCCTTTAAGTATTGTAACTAGGAACAGGATTGCAAGGCCACTGCCTATGTTGTTTATTTTAAATGAGAGATGTAATAATCTAGCCAAAAGTAAGACTACACAGTTCATACATGTCAGACACATAATTCCATTAGAAGCCTTTTTGGCAAATCTGGTTATAGCTTTTACCAGCGATCTTTTCTGGTATATTTATCTTTGTCTATATTTATATTTGGCACGGATATTAGATCAATACCAGTCATACCAAGGTGCTCTGCAATCCCAAATGTATTTCTAACCCATAATACTGTGAGCTACCAAAGTTTTGCTAATCTAGTCTGAAAACAGAGAAACTAAATGCTCTGCTCAAATCACAACTGAGGCGAAGCAACAGAAGATTGTAACACATTGATGCCCAAGTATAACACTCCAACCACTCAGCTCTTTCTCCACAGTGAATCCAGTGATACGCATTTTTGGCATCACTTCAGATATTCTAAATTAGAAAATAAAAAGGTGTTTCAAAGGCTGCCTACTAAGGAGTAGACTCTTTGTTCTGGGTTGAAAACAGGAATTTTAAAAAACACTCTTATAGACAGATCAAAGATTCTGTACATACATTCTGCCGATATGACCATTAAGCCTGTTCTCAGCAGTTTCTGTATTTTTTCCACTATTACTACAATCAACTCCTAATAAAGCAAATAAACTAAATAGTTCTGCTATTAAGTACTGATATAAACGTAATCTCCACATACTCCATCTGCCTAAACTGTAATCTTGCATACAAACAAGTCAAAATGACTCAGTACATTTGTGGAAGTGAAAGAAAACCCCACAAGTCAGTCTGAGAGGTAATAGCTCTATTTACATATTTAATTAGGACACAAAGCGCTTACTGAAGTTGTTACAGAAAGCATAGCTATTTGTATTCAAACTAACATGAATAATGTCAGAGTTCATTTTCTACCATTCTGGGGCCACTATTTCTCCTATTGAGATAAACTGGAATCAAGTTAGGCAAAACACATATGACAAACTAGCTGAATATTTGCATAATGTAGCTCTTGTTTAATCAGCAAGATGCAGATTCCTTGAACCTTAGCCTTGATGCCACAAACAGCAATCTGCTCTGTTCCACTGAAGTCAAGCATGGAAACTTATTTCTGGCAGAGTTACAATAACAGACTCCTTTGCAAATTCAGGACCTCGGAAGCAAAGGGTTTTTTTAGGGGGGCGTGGAGGGAAGAAGTTACTAACTTTAAACTTTTAATTAAGCTCCTGGAATGTTTTAGCTATAAGTTTAGAAATCCTTGTACAAAACTGAGGATTTAAAAATTGCTTTCCTAAAGAATATGGATTTTGAGCCCTTTATGATTTCACAGATCTGTATTAAAATGCACATCTTGACGATGTCTAAACATTAAGCCCGGGGATGCTGAATGTATTCATAAAGCATTTGAGTGGGTCTTTACTTGTGCTGAAAAAATCCTTTTCTGTTATATATGATGACTAGTACTAGCACAGAACATACATAGCATGTATGAAAGTGTAACTACGCAAACAGCACCAATACCTTGCCTCTATATAGCCACTGCTTAAAAAAAAGGAACCAGCAGTAAGCAGAATATTCAGTAAATATCCTGAATGACCTAACAAATAGTAACAATGCACTTCATTTCTCAATGGCAGGATATTTAACTCTTCATCCCAAACTCATGACACATCACACAAAATATGCAAGGATGTGCTCATTATAACCATGTCTGTTACACCATGATACTAGGCACATACTTTTCTTTGTATGTTACTTTGCCTAATATAGGTCTACTGACTGTTAAGATAAAGTCATATGTTGGATAGGGACTGCATCTATGTGATTCAGCTTTGAACAAACTTTGTATCTACTAGGTATCATCACATGATCTCTGGCTTTTTTCTCACTAAGCATGAGTAAAGTTGAGAGGTGGGATGAATCTGATCCATAGTAAACTATTTCTTAACTACAGGGTTGAGTCGGTTCATATTTAGAATAGAATATTTCTGCATCCCTGACAAAGACAGGCAAAAGTGCAAGTGAAATGGTTCAGGATCAGCATGTTATTTTTATGTATCCCATGAGGAGTGATCTTTTAAGAATTACAAATCATGTTCATATGACAGGAACTGATGGTTTTGCTTTATAAAGAATAGGTCACAAACTACTCATTACAAAGACCTGAAGTGCAGACTGGCCTACTTACAATATATGCATGAATAATCACAGTAACTGAAGTGTTTTTAATAAAACAAAACAAACCCACAATATTTTAAGCACTTAACTATACTTTTTGCTTTACTGTGACAGAGCAAGACATTTTCTCTTTCAAAACTTCTCATTTTTCTGTATTATGCCTGATTGACATGCATGTTCATGCAACTCTTCAGCATGCCTACAAATTAGAACTTAAAAGTTGTGAGCATAACTAGTTTAGTTTTAAGAAATGCACTAATTAAACTGTATTGTTTTCTAAATCAATTTACTTTATACAAAACATATGTATAAGCAACTTTTCAGAAATGTGTAGTGTGTTGCTTCTTGGTTTGCTGGAAGTTCAGTAGGTGACAATAGAATCATGGATACTCTAATCTAAAGGGCTGAATGTTAAATCTTTAGCACCGACTGTCAATTTGAAATATTAATCTGAAATTCAGTATTTTACTAAATAAACATACATTTTCAAACAGTTGAAGATAGCTCTTTCAGGCAGATGACTAAGCTTTCACTTGCTAGCACCATTTCACAAGTACTCCGGTTACTGTCTTCCACCCTACACAATACTTGAACTTCCAATGCAAAAATCTAATTAAAAGCCATAAAAAGAGTAAAGCTCTTCCTGTATCATAAAGAAGCCATTTTATACACTGGCAGATGGCTCTGAACTACAGGAAGTATAAATTTGACTTATCTAAAGAACACTTAGTTTGTTTAGTCACGACACCCTCCATTAATACAGTGATGTTAAACATGTCTTTTCCAATGTATTCTAGAATACCATCAAAGTTTTCTTCAGATGTTTTACTTATACAGTGTTTCAAATATATTTCAAACTTACTTTGTAGATTAACTGATTTTGATCAAATAGCTGCAAAAAATTATTAATTCCTTTAGGAAAATAGGTATCTTAAACATCATAGAATCACAGAATGGTTTGGGTTGGAAGGGACCTTAAAGATCATTGAGTTCCAACCCCCCTGCCATGGGCAGGGACACCTTCCGCTAGACCAGGTTGCTCAAAGCCCCATCCAACCTGGCCTTGAACACTTCCAGGGAGGGGGCATCCACAACTTCTCTGGGCAACCTGTTCCAGTGCCTCACCACCCTCATAGTGAAGAATTTCTTCCTTATATCTAATCTAAATCTACCCTCTTTCAGTTTAAAGCCATTACCCCTTGTCCTATAAGTGCACACCCTACTAAAAAGTCCCTCTCCAGCTTTCTTGTAGGCCCCCTTTAGGTACTGGAAGGCTGCTAGAAGGTCTCCCCGGAGCCTTCTCTTCTCCAGGCTGAACAAGCCCAACTCTCTCAGCCTGTCTTCAGAGGAGAGGTGCTCCAGCCCTCTGATCATCTTTGTGGCCCTCCTCTGGACTCGCTCCAACAGGTCCATGTCCTTCTTGTGTTGGGCGCCCCAGAGCTGAACACAATACTCCAGGAGGGGTCTCACAAAAGCAGAGTAGAGGGAGAGAATCACCTCCCTCGACCTGCTGGCCACGCTTCTTTTGATGCGGCCCAGGATACAGTTGGCTTTCTGGGCTGCAAGCGCACATTGCAGGGTCATGTCCAGCTTCTCATCAACGAACACCCCCAAGTCCTCCTCCACAGGGCTGCTCTCAACCCATTCTCTGCCCAGCCTGTATTTGTGCTTGGGATTGCCCCAACCCACGTGCAGGACCTTGCACTTGGCCTTGTTGAACTTCATGAGGTTTGCACGGGCCCACCTCTCAAGCCTGTCAAGGTCCCTCTGGATGGCATCCCTTCCCTCCAGCGTGTCAACCGCACCACACAGCTTGGTGTCGTCAGCAAACTTGCTGAGGGTGCACTCCATCCCCCTGTCCATGTCGCCGACAAAGATGTTAAACAAATGTTAACAGATGTCAACTACTAGATATTATTTTTCCATAATAAAAATATCAAGGTTAAAGGTAAACATCCACAGACTAATGTGTTTGGTGTCTCAACTCTACCTTCACCAGAAGCTGCCAATCCAAAAGAAGAAATCTTCAGATTAGCCACTGTTTCTGTCAACTGATGTACCTAAAGATGGGACGAATATCAGCAAAAATAAACTACATGTGATAAAAAAAAAGTCACTGCTTCAAGAGTTCTATGGGAAATAGTACTACAAAAGCCTTGTCTTTCCTACAGAAGCAACTAGGATGTGTCTATAATGGAAAAGAATATGGCAGAAGTGAAGTTTGAGCACCATGTTGAAATATGTAGCAAAATTTAGATGCAGGCTCTGACATACAACATACAACTCCCCCCCGAAATTATTTTTACAGTTTATTCTTAAACTACTGTCTAATAGAATTTATTTCAAATAGCCCCAATCCAGCAAGTAGAACTACACAATCACTACTGCACACAGTCTACTCCCCACCCTGTATGGAAATGTTGGATCTTGATATTGGCCCAGGGATCACATTATCACATTATAATTTATGCCACCTTTTGGTTTTTGGTTTTTTTTAGTAGGTTTTTTTTTGTTGTTGGTTTTGGGTTGGTTGGTTTGTTTTTGGGGTGGTGGTTTGGGTTTTTTTGTGTTTTTTTTTGTTTGGTGCTTTTTTTTTAAAAAAAACCAACTTTTCCAAATTTACTTATTTAAAGGATTTTCTCTTGCAGGAGATAATTATGCTATTTCTTGCCCCACTTTTTTTGGCCTACCACTACAAGAAGAAATCAGAACGGAACTTATGCCTGAAAGTTCCAAAGTATTCCACTCATCCTCCTTAAGCGAGCTGCACATAGGCTATCTAATACTTCGTCCTGGCAAATAAAAATCCTGATCGTCTATTAAAAGCAAGCATGTGAGCAGCATGCTTAGTTTCACAAGTCAAAAGAAAACTATTTGTAATATAGAAGTTTGGTGACTGAAAAGAAAGAATCTCTTTAAAGAAAGTTCTTCTATAAATCAGGAACATTCCTTAGGAGATATTAAGCACGAGTCCCCCTCCATCGTTGTTTTGCAATTACAAGTACATTCAATTTAGCAGAAGTTCACTAGTATTTTCTTGTTTGGTGATTCAGCTTGTTAGAAATACATTAATATGTTAACAGATTAATTTTATTCTTTAGATTCTCAGATTTATATTGCCTTTTGAAGAACACTGCAATATTTGTGGAGAATACACTTGCTATTTGTGTAGTGTTAAGGATCCCAAAGTACTAATTCTAAATAGATACTATATGTAAGATAGCTGAGCACATCAAATTCTTCACAACAGCTACAAATTAAATTACAACTAAAAAAACCCTCCAGTGACCAGAACCAGAAAATTAACAGACTGGCTAAGTTATGGTCTTTTTTAGATTAAAAAAAAAAAAAAAAAATTAAATTTGGTTTAAATAGGAGTCATTCAAAAATCATACACATTTTTTGTAAGAAGAACTGTATAGCTACACACACAGCTACTAAGTTTCCTTATTTCTTGTATTTGACAACTTATAAGTAATACTGAATAGCTATCAATACTTGTTTACATTTAATCCTTTAATTGAAAAAGAAAGAAAACAAGTTTAACAGGTGCCCATGTACTTGAGGTCCTATATCTACTGCTCAATATCTTCCCCTGCTTCACATGCATGTTCTTATAAACCACCTAATCTTCATCCAGGAATAATAATGTTCGGGGGGGTTGACATGGGTCAAGATTAAAGGGAGGGTAGGGACAGGGATAGTGGGGGTCTGCTACAGGCCACCCGACCAGTAAGATCGAGCAGATGAGGCCCTCTATAGACCGAGAGAAGCAGCCTCATGTTCACAAGCCCTGGTCCTCATGGGGGACTTGAACCACCCCAATATCTGTTGGAAGGACAACGCAGCAGGGCATAAGCAATCCAGGAGGTTCCTGGAAAGCATTTATGATAACTTCCTTCTCCAAGTGATAGAGGAGCCAACGAGGAGAGGTGCTATGCTGGTGTCCTGGTTTAGGCCAGGACGGAGCTAGTTTTGTTTGCAGCAGCTCCTGTGTTTCGGATTTAGTGTGTGAAGAATGGTGATAGTACACTGATGTTGCTGGTTGCTGCTGAACGACCAAGGACATTTTGCAGTTTCCCAGGTTTTGCTAATGTGCAGGTGCAAAATCTTGGGAGGGGTAGAGCCAGAATAGTTGATCCAAACTGGCCAAAGAGACTATTCCATACCATAGATGTCATGCCTGGTATAAGTGAGGGTCGGCCGGTGGGCCACTATTTTTTTAGACCCTTAACCTGCCTTAATCCTTAAGCTTCCCTTCGGGTTGGTGGTTTTTTTGTTTCCCTGTTTTTCCTTTTTTTTTTCTGTTCGTTCGTTCGGCTGTTCATTCCCTCGCCTGCTCTCTCTGGAACTTGCTGTTCTGGGATAGCTGGGGGGGGATACCCCTGCTCCCTGACTGCTGCTCGGGATGGGCTGTATTGGTCATTGGGTGGTGAGAAATTGTGCATCGTTTGTTTTATATATTCTATTTTCCTTATGTATATTATTATTATCATCATTATTAATATATTTTTATATTTTTCCTTTGCTGTCCTGGTGAACTGTTTTTATCTCAACCCATGAGTTTTCCTTTCTCCCCTATTCTCCTCCCCACCCCACCGGGGAGTGGGGGAGTGAGCGAGCGGCTGCGTGGTATTGGGTTACAATTTGGGGTTAAACCACGACAGCCCTTTTTTTTGGCACACAACGTGGGTCACGAGAGGGGTCCGGCTAGCTCGGCTGAGAGAGCATAAGATTGAGGGTCCAGGGTTTAAAGCCCCGGTCAGGCTCAAAGGGTTGAGATAACAACAGATTTGACCAGTGTGTGTTAAAACAATTTGTTATAAGCATCCATTGTATTACTTTAATTGTCACTGGTCACAATGTTGTTTGAATTGTTCACAGAGTGCTTCTCAGAGTTGTATCGTGTATCACCTTACTGTGTGTTGTTTGTCAGTGTTTATGCGTGGTTTATCACCACTGGGTTTTGGATTAAGATTATTGCTTCGGTGTGTGGTTTAGCACTGGCTTATGGCGTGGCAAAATCATTGGTGTTTAGACCAGTTTACTACCTGTATTCATATACGATGGGGGAGGGCAATGTGCAGAATGGAGCAGCACCAACGGTAATTATTCCTTTATTTTTAACTTCCCAGGAGGTCACCAGGGGGAAACTTCCTCCTTTGCTTTCCCTTTCCCCTCCTGGGTAAAAATGCCTGCCTTTGATTTCTCGATGCCCTCCTGGTTAGTTACGGGAGTTTCTGAAAACTTGGAATACTTTTGGGATGTTCGGACCGGCTTGCTATTCCTAGTACTAGGAATAAATTTGTGTCAAATCTTGCTTAAGGTCAGAAATCGGTGCAGACATAGGCTCAGGGCCACCCCAGTTCCTTGCTACAGCCCCCGCGGCCGCGCCATCCCCCGCCACGGGCGCGGCGGCCGCTCCACCCTCCACCACGGGCACCGCGGCTGCTCCGCTCCTCGCCACACGGGTACCGCGGCCGCCCCAGGTCCCGCCAGGGCCCCCGGGACCGTCCCAGCCCCCGCTGCGGCTCCCGCGGCTGCGCGAGCCCCCACCATGGGCGCTGCAGCTGCTCCACCCCACGCCGTGGGTAACGCGGCCGCTCCACCCCTTGCTCCGGCCGCTGCGGCTGCGCCAGCCCCCGCCGCGGCCGTCCAAACCTTGTTACGGGCACCGCGGCCGTCCCACTCCTTGTTGCAGGCACCACGGCTGCTCCAGCCCCCCGCCGCGGGTATCGCGGTTGCCCCAATCCCTGCTACGGGCACCGCGGCCGTCCCACTCCTTGTTGCAGGCACCACAGCTGCTCCAGCCCCCCGCCGCGGGTATCGCGGTTGCCCCAATCCCTGCTACGGGCACCGCGGCCGTCCCAACCCCTGCTATGGGCATCGCTGCTGCCCCAGTCCCTGCCATGGGCACCACGGCTGTTCAAGCCCCAGCTATGAGCACCGTGGCTACTGTGATAGGTACTGCAGATCCACCCCTGCCTTTATCAGTTGCCCCTATACAAAAGAAGAAAAGCACAAAGAAATCAGTTTGCCCCATGAAAGATGAGGATGAACCAGGGACATCACAAGAACAGGGAGAGGCAGACTCAGAGATAATCACCCGACCCCTATCCCTGACTGAGCTGCGAGATATCTGTAAAGATTACAGCTGTAATCAAGGTGAGCAGCTTGTCACCTGGCTGCTCTGATGCTGGGACAACAGGGCCAGTAGCCTGGAACTAGAGGGCAGGGAAGCCAGGCAGCTGGGATCCCTGTCTAAGGAAGCAGCCATTGACAGGGTGATTGGAAGAGAGGCAGAAGCCCACAGTCTCTGGAGGAGACAAGAGACTGTCAGGTGTGAGGGACAGGTATTTCTTTAAGGAAGATATTATATGCCACCCAAGGAAGTGGATCACTATGGAGGGAGGTATTCAGTTTCTGAGGGAATTAGCTGTGCGGGAATTGATTTATCACAACCTGGATGACCCGCAGACACCTGTAGATCCAGATGCAATCCAATGTACCCGACCCATGTGGCGGAAGTTTGTACATAGTGCACCATCATCATATGCCAACTCATTGGCAACAATGGGTTGGAGAGACGATGAGGCACCACTGATGTGTGCAGTGGCTAATCAGCTCTGACAGCATGAAGAAAATCTCTCTTCCTCCTTACAGGCCTGTGTCTCAGCTGTGGAAAAACTGGCCGAAAGAATGTGCCAGGAGTTTCGGCAACTCAATGAGGATAGGTCCTACTTCCCACCTGTACGGACCAGTATCTCAGCTGTTAGGAGAAAATCTTCCCCTGCTCAAGAGAAACGGTACATGCGGCGAGGTACCCTGTGGTTTTACCTCCATGACCATGGAGAGGACATGAGGAAGTGGGATGGAAAACCCACCTCAACCCTAGAGGCAAGGGTACGTGAGTTGAAAAAGAAAACAGCCACAAATAAGGGTTCTTCCAGGAAAAGTGCTGCTCCAGTCTCCAGTGGGCAGTTCCCCAGATGGGGTAGAAGGGCTTCTGATTCTTACTTACAAGAAATGAGAAACAGGGATGAGATTCGACCCCATGTGCCCCACACAAACCCATTGGTTGATAGTGGGTATTATAATCAGAATTAGAGGGGCCAGGTGGAGGAGAGGGACAACCGAGTTTACTGGACTGTGTGGATTCGATGGCCTGGCACATCAGCTCCTCAGAAGTACAAGGCTCTAGTGGACACTGGTGCACAGTGCACCCTAATGCCATCGAACTGTAGAGGGGCTGAAGGCATTTCTATTTCTGGAGTAACAGGGGGGTCCCAAGAGTTAACTTTATTGGAGGCTGAAGTGAGCCTAACTGGGAACAAGTGGCAAAAGCACCCCATTGTGACTGGCCCAGATGCTCCGTGCATCCTTGGCACAGACTACCTCAGGAGAGGTTATTTCAAGGACCCAAAAGGGTACTGGTGGGCTTTTGGTATAGCTGCTGTGGAGACAGAGGACATTAAGCAGCTGTCCACCTTGCCTGGGCTTACAGAGGATCCTTCTGTTGTGGGGTTGCTGAGGGTCAAAGAGCAACAGGTATGAATTGCTACCACGACGGTGCACCAGCGGCAATATCGCACCAACCAAGACTCCCTGATCCCCATCCATAAACTGATTCGTCAACTGGAAAGCCAGGGAGTAACCAGCAAGACTCACTCACCCTTTAACAGTCCCAGCCAGTGCGAAAATCTAATGGAGAATGGAGATGACGTGCAGAAAGCAGACTCCACAACTTGTAAAGTTGTAAAGTAGGTATGTTTATTCAGCGCTGAGCGGCACGGGGGGTCGCCCCACCACAATCGTGCCCACTGCCACCGCAGCAGTTCGCCTGGAATTTATGCAGCAAAGTGTTACATATTCATCATATGCCTACACATATTCATAACCTTTCCCCAAAAAGGCGGTCTTTATTAAAATGAGTTCGCTGCCTTTAACTCCTCCCAGTTGCGCACGCGCAGTGCCTCCTGGTGGTCGTGGGCTGGGGTCTCGGGGATGAAGGCAGTATGTCTCCCTCGCTGTGCACTTTTCACCTTTGCCGTGAAACTTGATGAAACTGGTTCTTTTGACAAGGAGCCCGGAATTCATTCTCCCCACTCTGATAAGCTCCTGTTTTTTAACAATGTGGTTTCTTTAGTAAGGTCGATGGTCAGTCATGACTGTCCTGCTTTCTCCTGTTTTCAGGTTCCTTCTTCGAACACAGATTGTTCCCTTATCTCCCAGCAAGGTCCGCGCGACCATTCCACCGCTTCAACACATTCTTTCTTTTTAAACATCTTACATCTTACATGATGAGCTCAGACTAAGCAATGTCTCTACTATTAACCCTTGAGTGTTAGTTCCCCCTATATCAGAGACTAACAGTGGACTATCGTGGCCTGAATGAAGTCACGCCACCACTGAGTGCTGCCGTGCCGGACATGCTAGAACTTCAGTATGAACTGGAGTCCAAGGCAGCCAAGTGGTATGCCACCATTGACACTGCTAATGTGTTTTTCTCAATCCCTTTGACAGCAGAGTGCAGGCCACAGTTTGCTTTCACCTGGAGGGGCATCCAGTACACCTGGAATCGACTGCCCCAGGGGTGGAAACACAGCCCCACCCTTTCCCATGGACTGATGCAGACTGCCCTGGAAAAGGGTGGAGCTCCAGAACACCTGCAATACATCGATGACATCATCACGTGGGGCAACACAGCAGCAGAAGTTTTTGAGAAAGGAGAGAAAAGAATCCAAATCCTCCTGAGAGCTGGCTTTGCCATAAAACGAAGTAAGGTCAAAGGACCTGCACAAAAGATCCAGTTCCTAGGAATAAAATGGCAAGATGGACGTCGTCAGATCCCAATGGACGTGATCAACAAAATAGCAGCGATGTCCCCACCACCTAAAAAAAAGGAAACCCAAGCTTTCTTAGGTGTTGTGGGTTTCTGGAGAATGCATATTCCAAATTACAGTTCTATTGTAAGCCCTCTCTATCACGTGACCCAAAAGAAGAATGATTTTAAATGGGGCCCTGAGCAACGACAAGCCTTTGAACAAATTAAACAGGAGAAAGTTCATGCAGTAGCCCTTGGGCCAGTCCAGGCAGGACAAGATGTTAAAAATGTGCTCTACACTGCAGCTGGGGAGAATGGCCCTACCTGGAGCCTCTGGCAGAAAGCACCAGGGGAGACTCGAGGTCGACCCCTAGGGTTTTGGAGCCGGGGATACAGAGGATCCAAGGCCCACTACACTCCAACTGAGAAAGAGATCTTGGCAGCATATGAAGGGGTTCAAGCTGCTTCGGAAGTAATCGGCACTAGAAGCACAGCTCCTCCCGGCACCCCGACTGCTGGGCTGGATGTTCAAAGGGAGAGTCCCCTCTACACATCATGCCACTGATGCTACATTGAGTAAGTGGGTCGCACTGATCACACAACAAGCTCGAATAGGAAACCCCAGTCACCCAGGAATCTTGGAAGTGATCACGGACTGGCCAGAAGGCAAAGATTTCGGAATGTCACCAGAGGAGGAGGTGACGCATGCTGAAGAGGCCCCACCATATAACAAACAGCCCGAAGACAAAAAGCGATATGCCCTGTTCCCTGATGGATCCTGTCATATTGTGTGAAAACATCGGAGGTGGAAAGCTGCCATGTGGAGTCCTACACGATGAGTCACAGAAGCCACTGAAGGAGAAGGTGAATCGAGTCAGTTTGCAGAGGTGAAAGCCATCCAGCTGGCTTTAGATATTGCTGAGTGAGAGAAGCAGCCAAAGCTCTACCTCTATACTGACTCATGGATGGTGGCAAATGCCCTGTGGGGGTGGTTACAGCAATGGAAGCAGAACAACTGGCAGCGCAGAGGCAAACCCATCTGGGCTGCCAAATTGTGGCAAGATATTGCTGCCCGGCTAGAGAAACTTGTTGTAAAAGTACGTCACATAGATGCTCACATACCCAAGAGTCGAGCCACTGAGGAACATCAAAACAATCAGCAGGTGGATCAAGCTGCTAGGATTGAAGCAGCTCAAGTGGATTTGGACTGGCAACATAAGGGTGAATTATTCCTAGCTTGGTGGGCCCATGACACCTCAGGCCACCAAGGAAGAGATGCAACATACAGATGGGCTCGTGATCAAGGGGTGGACTTAACTATGGACACTATCGCACAGGTTATCCATGAGTGTGAAACATGCGCTGCATTCAAGGAAGCCAAGCAGTCAAAGCCTCTTTGGTATGGAGGACGATGGCTGAAATATAAATATGGGGAGGCCTGGCAGTTATTGATTGTATCACACTCCCACAGACCTGCCAAGGCAAGCGCCATGTGCTTACAATGGTGGAAGCAACCATGGGATGGCTGGAAACATATCCCATGCCCCATGCCACCCCCTGGAACACTATCCTGGGCCTTGAAAAAGCAAGTCTTATGGCAACATGGCACCCCAGAAAGGATTGAGTCAGACAACGGGACTCATTTCCGAAACAACCTCATAGACACCTGGGCCAAAGAGCATGGCATTGAGTGGGTATATCACATCCCCTATCATGCACCAGCCTCCGGGAAAATCGAATGGTACAATGGGCTGTTAAAGACTACACTGAAAGCAATGGGTGGTGGAACCTTCAAAAAGTGGGATACACATTTAGCAAAAGCCACTTGGTTAGTCAACACTAGAGGATCCACCAATTGAGCTGGCCCTGCCCAGTCAAAACCTTTACGTACTGTAGAAGGGGATAAAGTTCCTGTGGTGCATGTAAAAAACATGCTGGGAAAGACAGTCTGGGTTATTCCTGCCTCGGGCAAAGGCAAACCCATCCATGGGATTGCTTTCGCTCAAGGACCTGAGTGCACTTGGTGGGTAATGTGGGAGGATAGAGAAGTCCGATGTGTACCTCAAGGAGATTTGATTTTAGGTGAATATAGCCAGTAGTCTGAACTGTATGATGTTAATTGCTATAACATACTGCATATAATCATTTATATAATGTATATATATTGTATATAATCACGTATATAATCATTTCTATAGTTGTGTTCTATATCAAAGGTATTACAGTAAGAATCACCCGACTCAATGAAGAGCGAACTCTGATGAAACCGAGCAAAGTGCGGCAGTGATGGACTGACTTCAACAACTGGCGCACAGTCGAGATCGACATCCTCGACCTACTGACTGCAGACAAGATACACCAGCCGTGCCAGATACACCGACTATAAGTTCCAGATGCAGCATGCAACAATCTGACACCGCACACCATCTCTCCTGCCCTGAAAGACTGTCAAGACAGATGGAACCCAAAATCATGGACTAAATGAACTCAATAGACATTTTGGAGGGATGGTCCATAGACTAAGGGAATGATATCTGTGTGTATATATCAAAGACAGAAAAAGTGGCAGTGATTAATTGGAAGGTGAGAGACCTGAGCATGACGTAAATGGTATAGAATAAGGGGTGGATACTGTTCTGGTTTCAGCCAGGACGGAGCTAGTTTTGTCTTCAGGAGCTACTGTGTTTTGGATTTAGTGTGTGAAGAATGGTGATAGTACACTGATGTTGCTGGTTGCTGCTAAATGATCAAGGACATTTTGCAGTTTCCCAGGTTTTGCTAATGTGCAGGGGCAAAAACTTGGGAGGGGTAGAGCCAGAATAGTTGATCCAAACTGGCCAAAGAGAATATTCCATACCATAGATGTCATGCCCAGTATAAGTGAGGGTCGGCCGGTGGGCCACTAGTTTTTTAGACCCTTAACCTGCCTTAATCCTTAAGCTTCCCTTCGGGTTGTTTTTTTTTGTTTCCCTGGGTTTTTTTTGTGGTGTGTTTTTTTTTTTTTTCTTTCCTGTTCATTCGTACGGCTGTTCATTCCCTCTCCTGCTCTCTCTGGAACTTGCTGTTCTGGGATAGCTGGGGGGGAATACCCCTGCTCCCTGACTGCTGCTCAGGACAGGCTGTATTGGTCATCGGGTGGTGAAAAATGGTGCATCGTTTGTTTCATATATTCTATTATCCTTATATATTATTAATAATATCATTTTTAATATATTTTTATATTTTTCCTTTGCTGTCCTGGTGAACTGTTTTTATCTGAACCCGCGAGTTTTCCTTTCTCCCCAATTCCCCTCCCCACCCCAGCAGGGAGTGGGGGAGTGAGCGAGCGGCTGCGTGGTATTGGGTTACAATTTGGGGTTAAACCACGACAGGTGGACCTTGTTCTCACCAACAAGGAGGGGCTGGTGGGGAATGTGAAGCTCAAAGGCAGCCTTGGCTGCAGTGACCATGAAATGGTGGAGTTCAAGATCCTCAGGGCAGCGAGGAGGGTGCACAGCAAGCTCACTACCCTGGACTTCAGGAGAACAGACTTTGGCCTCTTCAGGGATCTGCTTGGTAGAATATCATTGGATAAAGCCCTGGAGGAAAGAGGGGTCCAAGAAAGCCGGTTAATATTCAAGGATCACCTCCTCCAAGCTCAGGAGCGATGCATCCCAACAAAGAGGAAGTCAGGCAAAAATGCCAGGAGGCCTGCATAGATGAACAAGGAGCTCCTGGACAAAATCAAGCACAAAAAGGAAGCCTACAAAGGGTGGAAGCAAGGACAGGTAGCCTGGGAGGAATACAGAGAAATTGTCTGAGCAGCCAGGGAGCAGGTTAGGACAGCTAAAGCCCCGAGAGAATTAAATGTGGACAGGGGCGTCAAGGGCAACAAGAAAAGCTTCTATAGGTACATCAATGATAAAAGGAAGACTAGGGAAAACATGGGCCCTCTCCAGAAAGAAACAGGAGACCTGGCTACCCAGGATATGGAGAAGGCTGAGGTACTCAACGACTTTTTTGCCTCAGTCTTCACCGGCAAGTGCTCTAGCCACGCTGCCCAAGTCGCAGAAGGCAAAGGCAGGGACTGGGAGAATGAAGAACCACCCACTGTAGGAGAAGATCAGACTCGAGACCATCTAAGGAACCTGAAGGTGCACAAGGCCATGGGACCTGATGAGATGCATCCACGGGTCCTGAGGGAACTGGCGGATGAAGTTGGTAAGCCACTCTCCATCATATTTGAGAAGTCGTGGCAGTCTGGTGAAGTTCCCACTGACTGGCGAAGGGGAAACATAACCCCCATTTTTAAGAAGGGAAAAAAGGAAGACCAGGGGAACTACAGGCCAGTCAGTCTGATCTCTGTGCCTGGCAAGATCATGGAGCAAATCCTCCTGGAAACTATGCTAAGGCACATGGAAAATAAGGAGGTGATTGGTGACAGCCAACATGGCTTCACTAAGGGCAAATCGTACCTGACAAATTTGGTGGCCTTCTACGACGGGGTTACAGCATTGGTGGATAAGGGAAGAGCAATGGACGTCATCTACCTGGACTTGTGCAAAGCATTTGACACTATCCCACACGACATCCTTGTCTCTAAATTGGAGAGACATGGATTTGACGGATGGACTGCTCGATGGATAAGGAATTGGCTGGATGGTCGCACTCAAAGAGTTGCAGTCAATGGCTCGATGTCCAGGTGGAGACCAGAGATGAGTGGTGTTCCTCAGGGTTTGGTGTTGGGACCATTGCTGTTTAACATCTTTGTCAGCGACATGGACAGGGGGATGGAGTGCACCCTCAGCAAGTTTGCTGACGACACCAAGCTGTGTGGTGCGGTTGACACGCTGGAGGGAAGGGATGCCATCCAGAGGGACCTTGACAGGCTTGAGAGGTGGGCCCGTGCAAACCTCATGAAGTTCAACAAGGCCAAGTGCAAGGTCCTGCACGTGGGTTGGGGCAATCCCAAGCACAAATACAGGCTGGGCAGAGAATGGGTTGAGAGCAGCCCTGTGGAGGAGGACTTGGGGGTGTTCGTTGATGAGAAGCTGGACATGACCCTGCAATGTGCGCTTGCAGCCCAGAAAGCCAACTGTATCCTGGGCCGCATCAAAAGAAGCACGACCAGCAGGTCGAGGGAGGTGATTCTCTCCCTCTACTCTGCTTTTGTGAGACCCCTCCTGGAGTACTGTGTTCAGCTCTGGGGCGCCCAACACAAGAAGGACATGGACCTGTTGGAGCGAGTCCAGAGGAGGGCCACAAAGATGATCAGAGGGCTGGAGCACCTCTCCTCTGAAGACAGGCTGAGAGAGTTGGGCTTGTTCAGCCTGGAGAAGAGAAGGCTCCGGGGAGACCTTCTAGCAGCCTTCCAGTACCTAAAGGGGGCCTACAAGAAAGCTGGAGAGGGACTTTTTAGTAGGGTGTGCACTTATAGGACAAGGGGTAATGGCTTTAAACTGAAAGAGGGTAGATTTAGATTAGATATAAGGAAGAAATTCTTCACTATGAGGGTGGTGAGGCACTGGAACAGGTTGCCCAGAGAAGTTGTGGATGCCCCCTCCCTGGAAGTGTTCAAGGCCAGGTTGGATGGGGCTTTGAGCAACCTGGTCTAGCGGAAGGTGTCCCTGCCCATGGCAGGGGGGTTGGAACTCAATGATCTTTAAGGTCCCTTCCAACCCAAACCATTCTATGACATATTCCCAGAATTAGACCCTGGTATTGCTTTATTTACCACTGTTAGTGGTCCACAGACCAGAGAAAAAAACAAACCATTCTCCTACTTGTACTGGCTGTAGAAAAAGAAAGAGTAAAACCTACTTTGGTCAAGAAATTAGGTAATGTTTGGAGGCATTTTTCAGAGTAGCAGCACAATTTAATAAGTAACCTATTGGGAAAAGCAATAATGAAATACTAATTTTTAAAATAATGGTACTGACTTTAATAATTTAATCAGTATTTAGGGATAGTTTTTATTTTAACTTTTTTTTTTTTTTGGTCAAGAGTGGAAGAGGAAATAGAAGGAAAAAGGAGAAGGCTGGACATCAGCATGCAGGAAAGCATTTTGATAGACAACACTTCAGCTACAAAGTTCTACTTAAAACCAGACATTTTTGGTTTTGTTTTAGGATGTATATAATGCATGAACTAATTAATGCCTTTAACCATATCAGACAAAACTGGACAACAATAATACTGCCAAGAAATACCATGCATCCATGAACTGGACTGTGAAGCTAATGAACTATTTTCTCAGTTTTACAACAGAAAAATCTATAATCTTTTATTCTAACATAACTTTTTTTTTAAACTAATGAACGAACTTCTTATATGATAAGAACAACAGAACTAGAATAAGGTATTTTAACTCCGCTATGTAAGATATGACAGTAAGGTGCTTTGTTTTTCCTAAATCTAACTGCATTTACACAAAAGTGCACTGACAAAAAAGCTTCCTATTTTTTGAAGTGGAAAGTAATTGTTTTAAGTTTCACTTTGTATTCTCCCTTTTTTGTTTTAAAACATGTCATACTATGACACTACCCTTCACTTACTGTTCACAGATACAAAGATCTGTGCACTACAGAATCTGTTTTAAATTTTTTTCCTGTTATCTTGTTGGTAAAACAAATTAATTCACAAATAAAGCACTCAGTTCACTATCAATAAAACACATCATAAAAAGTGGATGTTTACCTCCTACCTTGTGACTGTGCAAGCTTCACGCAAAAGATTTGTTAACAAGACCATCTACATAAAAAATATTTTATCAATATGAAATAAGCTTAAAAAAAAGTAGCTATTTGCAGTATAATCAGATAACAGAAGCAGATAGCGATGGGATCCCAAAAAAGTAGTCAACATTATTTGCTAGGTCAGAGCTATATATGCCACTGAACTTTTGTAAATACACTTGTAGATTTAGGTCAATATGTATATGCATATGTTCACAACAGAACTAAATTTGAAGATATTTATTAATTGCACTATATGATAAAGGCTCATTCCTATAAGTTTTCCATGTTGCTTTCCTGACACATGACGAATAAAATTCTGTATTAACAACACCTTTTGAGAGTGGCAGAATGGTAATTCAGTATTTGCACACAGCATGCCCAGAACTTGGATGCTGGTAAAACTCCTAGCTTCGACTGCATTAGCTCCCCTCTCTTAAGTCTAAAGGATCGTTATACTTAGTGTTGCTAAGTATCCACCACAAGCTTTCAAAATGGAATGGTTCACGTGATGTTTTCTCAAAGAGAAGAAATTCCCATATTAGCCACAATTTATGTATAAAATCTGTAATCAACTACCCCATCCATCTAACCTACCCTCACTGGTTCTTAACGTAAACAGTTTCTATTTTTAAATCTTTCAGAAGACCTCACTCCTGATACAAAATTTTTCAACTCTGTATCAACGCTATGTAACTATTAGGTAAGAGTACTTGTACACTAACATAAAATTATTTCAGATTTCAATCAGTCAGCTTGGCTGAGGCCTATATAATGAAATTACGCAACAGTTAAAGCAATAGCTTTAAAAAATGCAAACTAAGCAGCACTGCAAACTAAAGGAATCAATATTCAATTAAATCTTAAGTAATAAAATAAATTCGCAGAATAGGACCTTATGAATTTGATTCAACATCAATAATAGTGTTCATTAAGAAAATGCTTCCTGAGGTTTAATAGTTATGTTACAATAGAACTTCCAGTGTTTAGGAGCAAGTAACATTTTTCCAGGCACTCACTATGTACTATACGGTATGCTTTCTTAGCAATGGGAAAACAACAGAAAGGAAGTTATGTTTTTTATAACTTAAAATACAAGTTAATTACAATGGGCATTTATTAAGATGTACAGCTTATTCACACACTATGGACAACAAAAATGTATTGACCAAATAAAATATCAATAGGAGAGCATAATATTCAAAGAATTAGAACTTCACAGATATTTCATCAATCCCAAATGATGGTAGAGATCCAGTAACACGTCAACGGAATGAGCTTTGGAATACAAAGTCACAGAGAAGGGGTGGGGGTGTGTGTATGAGTTTTCAAAACCTCCCTTCATTTTTAGATTCATCATGTGAATTAAAAAAAGAATAAAATAAACCAAAAAAACCAACCAACAAAAACCAAGACACTGAGGTAATACTGAATTTCTGATGTAAATCCAGTCCACACAGTAGCCTAAATTCATTCCAGTGTGCTTGCTAATCAGAGCGCTTCACTGACACTCAAATTTAGAGATCTATACAGTTGTAATAAAATAAAACTGAAAAAGTGAGGGAATCCAAGTTTAAGGTTTCATCCTTAATCACTCAGTGGAAAAGTTATTTTAACACTAACTTCATCTTAGCAACCTGCTGTATATAGTTTAAAGATGTTTGAATCCTTCAGAAAATAAGCATACATCCTGTAAATAAAAATCAACCCCCACAATCCGTAAGTTGCATCATGAAAAAAAAAACAGGTTTTGCACTTCCTATCTATCAGTTCTAAAGTTACCTTATACTCATTTGTAGTCATCCGCTTTGGTTCTCTTCTCTTCTTTTTCCCCTTTTTATCCTTGGTGTGCTGAGTACCAGAGGCCTGATAAGACTGCAGATCCACTCGTGAATGAAATTGATATCGGCCACTTTCCACATCACAGTAGTAATAAATTCCAGTTGCTGGATCATAATACAGTTGATTTTCCTTTATAAGAAACATAAAGAACAAAGCTATCATTACTTCGATAAATATATTGTTCAAAAAACACACCCAGTTAAAGAAACACATATTAAGTTTTAAAAAAAAATACTCAAATGTACTAAAAAACTGTGGTGGGTTGACGCTGGCTGGCTGCCAGACCCCCACCCAGCTGCTCTCTCACTCCCCCTCCTCAACAGGATGGGTGTCCTGGTTTAGGACAGGACGGAGCTAGTTTTGTCTTCAGCAGCTCCTGTGTTTTGGCTTTAGTGTGAGAAGAACAGTGATAGCACACTGATGTTGCTGGTTGCTGCAAAACGACCAAGGACATTTTGCAGTTTCCCAGGTTTTGCTAACGTGCAGATGCAAAAACTTGGGAGGGGTAGAGACAGGATAGTTGATCCAAACTGACCAAAGAGAGTATTCCATACCATAGACGTCATGCCCGGTATAAGTGAGGGTCGGTCGGTGGGCCACTAGGCTTTTAGACCCTTAACTTGCCTTAATCCTTAAGCTTCCCTTCGGGTTGCTTTTTGTTTCCCTATTTTTACCTTTTTGTTTTTCGTTCATTCGTTTGGCTGTTTGTTCCCTCGCCTGCTCTCCCTGGAACTTGCTGTTCTGGGGTAGCTGGGGCAGGGGGATACCCCTGCTCCCTGACTGCTGCTCGGGACCAGCTGTATCGGTTGTCGGGTGGTGAGAAATTGTGTATCATTTGTTTTATATATTCTAGTATCCTTATATATATTATTATTATCATTATTAATATATTTTTATATTTTTCCTTTGCTGTCCTGGTGAGCTGTTTTTATCTCAACCCACGAGTTTTCCTTTCTCTCCAATTCTCCTCCCCACCCCACCGGGGAGTGGGGGAGTGAGTGAGCAGCTGCATGGTATTGGGTTGCAATTTGGGGTTAAGCCACGACAACCGGGGGGAGAAAATAAGATTGAAAGCTCTTGGGTCAAGATAAAGACAGGGAGATCACTTACCAATTACCATCATGAGCAAAGCAGATTCAACTTGGTGAAAATTAATTTAAGCCATTACCAGTTAAAAGAGTTGGAAGGTGAGAAACAAAGACAAAAACTAAACCACCTCTCCCTACCCCTTTTCCCAAGCTCAATTTTACTCCTTCATTCCCAACTCCTCTACCTCTCTTCCCCCTGCCTGAGCAGTGCAGGGGGAATGGGGGGTTGCAGTCAGTTCATAACAGTTCCTCTCTGCTGCTCCTTCCTCCTCACACTTTTCCTCTGCCCCAGCGTGGCTCCTTCCTATGCAGTCCTCCAAGAACTGCTCCAGCATGGGTCCTCTCCACAGGCTGCAGTCCTTCAGGATAAATCTGCTCTGGCATGGGTCCTCCATGGGCCACAGCTCCTGCCAGGAGAACCTGCTCCAGCGTGGGCTCTCCCCACAGGACACAGCTTAATGAGCTGCTCTCGCGTGGGGTCTGCTCCAGTGCATCTGCTCCGGTGTGGGGGGTCCTCCACAGACTGCAGTGTGGATATCTGCTCCGGCATGGTCCTCTTCCATGGGCTGCAGGGAACTGCCTGCTCCACCATGGTCCTCTTCCTCATGCTGTGGGGAATTGCCTGCTCTGGTGCTTGGAGCACCTCCTCCCCCTCCTTCTTCTTTGACCTTGGTGTTCACAGGGTTGTTTCTCACACTCCCTCCCACCACACACACTTTGCTGCGCAGCATTTTGCCCTTTCTTAAACATGCTTTCAGAGGCACCACCAGCTTCTCTGATGGGCTCAGCCGTGTCCTGCAGTGGAGCTACTGTGGAGCTGGCTGGAACTGGCTATGTCTAGGCAGCCTCTGACCTCTTCTCACAGAGGCCACCCCTGCAGCCCCCTGCCCCACTACTAAAACCTTGCCCGTAAATCCAATACAAGAACATTTCCCATAATTCAGAATGCTTACTGAACAAGAAAATATACTTTATTCTTTTGTGTAATTGTATCATGAACTAATCTGTAGCCCTAAACAAACATTTACATATCTAACTATATCCACAAACTATTTCAAAAGCAATAGTATCACTTAAGACTTAATTTTTAAAGTCCAGAAGCATCCCTGAAAACAAAAGAAGTAGTTTTGTGCACCACATGCACTTTTTTTTTTTTTTTAATTGAGTTGAATGTAATGCTGCAAACAAAACCTCTGTTTTCAGCACAGTAGTTCCACTGGGATTTGTGACAGTGTATATATCTATCTAGATATGCATGTACATATACGTACACCTCATAGGACAAAAAGAAAACCCCTAACAGCCCTCTTATGAAAAACATATAGCAGAAATTAACTGTTATGGAATTTTGATCCACTGCCTCCCTTACCCGATTTCTTACTCCTGGGGATGCACTGATCTTGAGCTTGGAGGCAGTGATGCTTGAATATTGCCCAGCTTTCTTGGACCCCCCTACCTTCTAGAACCCTAACCCACAGGATTCCTCCAAGCAGGTCCTTGGAGAGGCCAAAGTTAGCTCTCCTAAAGTCCAGGGTTGTAATCCTGCTTAGCGTCCTGCTTCTTCCACACAGGATCCTGAACTCCACCATCTCATGGTCACTGCAGCCAAGGCTGTCCCCAATCTTTTTTCGAAGAAGTATTTTCTTTCCTGTAACATCAAACTAGTTGGTAGCAGTACTCATCTAAATTACCTATTTCTTGTATTTTCTCTCAACACACTTTTCACTGTGGAGAAGCCACTGACTTCGGTTCAGCAATCTGGCTTGTTCTGAACAAGTCATCTTTTAGCTTAAGCTTTTAATTTTGAAAGAGTTACAAAGCAGCTTTAGAGTATAAAATTTCTATAATGCCAAGCAAGTTAAAGATCCAGGAGACACCAAAAAGAACTGAATGAAAATCTAAATTTATTTCTCAGCCTGATATTTTTGACTGAAATAATTCAATAACTAATTAACAAACTTCCATTACTATCAGTCTTCAGTAACATGATTTTTAAATCCAAGTCAGCTTGGATCCTAGTTCTCTACTCACATCAACTTTTACTACTTAAACTTTTGCAATAGAGAAAAAATGCCAAGGGTTTTGAAAATGATGCTTACCGAATTATAGTAGAATCCAGTGCTATGGTCATAATGGTCATCCTGTATTTTCATCGTAAATAAATCCAGTTTGTGAAACAGCAGCTTCTGCAGCTGCTCTCAAGCTCTCTGCCAAAGAACCCTCTGGTACTGAAGCATCTTCTGCTTCCTGAGACCAGAAAGAAAAATTAAATTTTCTTCTAAAAAGAACCTCCTTGGTTCTTTGGCATTTTACAAAGCCCTATATTAAGTAAAACAAATTAGTGCTCTATGGATTTGGATTATTTCAAGAACTATTAGACAAGGTGGCAAAAATCTAGCTGTAATTTACTGATAAACTCACACTGATTTCAGTGGGACCAAGATTTTATTCTCTGTCTTTCATTTTCCTCAACCTTTATTCAAAAGCGGTTCACATCACACAGTGAATGTCTTTCAGTACACTCCTAAAATAGATTTCTACTCTCCATTCCACTTCAGTTGCTAGATGCTAAGGCTCAAAACCAGTTAAGCGAGTGAGATGATCTAAGAGAAGGCTGGATAGGCAGGGAAAAACCCACCCACAACAAAATAAACAAAAAACCCCAACAACTTACTTCTCCTTATATGTTATATCAACTGAGGGGAAAGAAGAAGAAAAATACACTACAAGAAAGTCAGCATGGCCATATTAAACCTTCTGTTGATTAAAAAAATGCCATGCTTTCAGTGCTTCCAGCCTATGTTGGACATATGTTTCAGAATGTGCACTTTTTTTTTTTTTTTAAAAAAAACCCCAACAAATCTAGGACTATGTTACACTCGAACATACTACAAAAAGAACTAGTTTCAAAGCACTAGGATGTTTGTCTGCTATCATCAGCACCAGACCATCACAAAAAATCATTTCATACAATGACATCAAGACCAAAAGCACATCTTTTAAATGAAATGAAATATTAATAGAGTATTGACTTCAAAATTGGTAAAACCCCAAACAGTTCTATAACCTGTGAATTCTGGATGAAATTTTCCTCTTCTCCACCTTCAGTAACTTCAGTGCTATCCATCATTAAAGGAATATTAGCACCTGTCTGCAATTCCTCTGTGGAATTATGCTCGGTGCCTTCAGTCCCATGATTGTGCTGCACTGGTAGTTCAGATGCACAATCTTGAGTATCAGCATGATTGTAATAATTTTCATAATAGTAATAATCTGCAGGGAAAAAAAAAGTTGAAGTTACATAAATTAGCAAAGCAATATTTTACACAATGCAGTTTAAGGATCCTAAATCTTAAACTGGAAATTTATGCATGTAAGTAGTCTAACAAGAATCAATTATTAGGTAGTGCCTCCACTATGAATTTATTCTACTCTTACTGAACAAATTATGTCTTGTTTTAATGGTAAAACATGCATGTGTGTAACGTATGAGATTACTATGTATCAGATTACTATGGCATGAATTCTGCTACAGTCCATGCTACATTTTATCCTGTTCTAAAAGGAATGGCTTGAAATATAGGAAATAGTCCAAAAGACAATGTCAGGTTACTGAGTTTAATGCAGCTAAGGATATGGATTTGAAGTATATTTTATATTAAAAAAGATTCAGAATAAGATACCAGTTAACATCACTGTTCTAGATGCCTGTTTAAGCAATCACCATGCTCTCTACCTGCTTGTGACGATGCAGCATAGTCCTCTGTCTGTACTTCTACACTACTTATCTTTCTCCTTCCTATTATAGATTTCCTTAGTGAGCTCTTCAACCTGAAAGAAAAACAGCATGTTACAGAACACAAAGCTGCATTTTAGCAGTCTATGTCAGAAAAGAATACCATCCTATTTTACATTCTATAACTCAGACAAAACATAATTGCATTATAACTATTTCAATCGATCTTTATTTTGCAGGAGACAATTTTCTACGTGAATGGTTGTCATAATGAAAAACATAATTTCTGCTCACGAAGGGTATAACAATAAAAGCAAGCACTTGGGAGGAAAAAGAAAAACTTAACCAAGGTTATTTTTAAGATACCCAACGTGAAAAGTTGAATTTCAAACAATAACCACTGTTCCATGGTGATGAACTGTGGCATTTATGAAACTTCCCTATTTTGCCGTAAGCATCCGTGGGACAGTTCTTCCACTTTTCCTTTACCTCACTTCTTTTATTAAGCTTCTTTCCTTCTGCTAAATGTCATTTTTCCTTCTGACTGCGAAAGCAACTTTGTAGCTGAGAAGACATTATCATTCTCCCCACCACCACCTATCGAGCCAAGCTGCTAGAACCAAACGTTAAACGTTGAGTCGTGAAAGCAAACTAGAGCCAGCAGCAGTAGCACTTTCTCCGGTCCCTGAAGTCCTGCAGGCCAGGAGAGCCTAGCGGACTCCGGGAGACACGGGATCCACGAGTTCAGCCATGGGTGGAGGACACACAGCGGGGGAACTCAGCAAGCTCTAGGTGGGAGGGGCCGATGGGTACCCGATCGGGGGGCGACAGCAGCGGGGATACCTGACAGGGCTGAGACCGGGTGCCGCCCAGCCCAGAGAAGAGAGAAGGGCGGGGGAGTCGGTTGCCGGGGGCGGGGGCTTACCTGTTTCTTCAGCGCCTCGCTACCCTCCCGCGCCTGGCGGTAGAGGCGCTCGGTGCGGCGCAGCCGGCGCTGCGCCCGCTCCAGCTGCCCGCGGCAGGCGCCCAGGTCCGTCTCCAGCGCCGCCACCCGCTCCCGCAGAGCCCGCTGCTCGCCGCCGGGCGGGGAGGCCATGCCCGCCTGCCCACCCGCCGGTCGTCACCCGGCACATGGAACGAAGCGGCGGCTGCGGCCCCGCCCACCGGCTCCAGTCATGGCACCCCAGCCGTGCGCGAGAGCAACAACAACAACGGCGACGGGGTTGCGCACCCCCCACCGCGCGCACACGAACTTCACCCAACGGCGCTGCCGCGAGAAAAACTTCCCCATGGCGCGCAAGGACCTACCCACGGGGCGGGAACGCGGAGCAACCCGGAAGGGACCGGGAGAAGCAGGAAGTGACATCCATGGGGAGAAGTGCGCATGCACCTGGCCCCAGCTTGCGGTTGCCAGGCGACGTGCTGGGGCGGGCTGGGGCCCACGTCCGATAAAGCTAGCTGTGAGTAAGAAATTCTCGAAGTGTCGTAAATTGTTAGTTGGGAGGTATGAGTGTAGTTCGTCAGAGAGAAATTGAGGGATGCCTGGAAACCGCTAAAGAGAACTGGGGTGTTAAAGCTTAGGGTTCGTACAGGGCAGTCTTGGGGCTGGAAGTGCTTGAAATTTGTTAACAGCCTCAACCCGGCATCTGTGCTTGGTCCTACCAGGGAGACCTTGTTTCTTTTGGGATGTTCCAAGGTTTTACCTGTAACACATGATAAAGTGAAATGTGATTCTGGCATGTACACTATTCTACAAAGGTACAGCGTATTTTTGCTTGTGGTTTTGGGGGTTTTGGTTGTTTGGGGGTGTGGGGTGTTTTTTTTGAGATTTCTCAGTCTATACTGTGGCAAACTGTTTCATGTTCTGGCTAGAAATTGCAGTGTGTGGAGAGTATTGCAATTATAGCGGCCTGAGCAGTATTCAAGGCTACTGTGTTAAATCTGTGCAGAGAATTGTAGTTTTGCACTCCTGTATAAATTTCTGTTACTGAGACTTCTAGAGGCAGCTGTAGAGGATTCTTGGGTTTTTTCTTGCAGCCTCATCTCAATATGATAATATTCAAACCTTTACCTCACAGGCTTCCATTTCTTAACTGGGCTTTGCTGCTGATGAGCACAATGCTTCTCAGTTGTTAACAAACAACTCACCTGAGGAAGAGAAGACTGAGAGGGGACCTCATCAATGCTTACAAATATCTCAAGGACAGGTGTCAAGAGGATGGGGCCAGACTCTTTTCAGTGGTGCCCAGGGACAGGACAAGGGGCAATGGGTAGAAACTGGAACACAGGAAGTTCTGCCTGAACATGAGGAAAAACTTCTTTACTGTGAGGGTGACAGAGCACTGGAACAGGCTGCCCAGGGAGGTTGTGGAGTCTCCTTCTCTGGAGATATTCAAAACCCACCTGGATGTGGTCCTGTGCAACCTGCTCTAGGTGAACTTGCTTTAGCAGGGGGCTTGAACTAGATGATCTCCAGAGGTCCCTTCCAACCCCTACCATTCTGTGAAACAGTAAATGTGGCATCCTTTGTCACTTTTGTGCCTTGCTTCAGAAACAAGTACATCATGGTAGGTCATAGCCTAATAGTTCTTAGACCTGACAATAGCGAATGTATTACATATGTGGATACCCAGTCCTGCTAGCAGGTATGTCCTGAATAATGCACCACCTTTAGAGGAAGTGTTCACCTGACTACTTGAAGTAATGTATACATGTCATATATACACAAGGTGTAACTTTTTTGTTTGTTTTGGCCTTTCATTGATGGCTGGTTCTTGCTGTGCTGAAAGAGTCTCCAAAGGGATGAGGGCTTTAAAGTTTGCAGTGTGTAATGATGCAGGCCACAAAGTTGTAGCCATGCTTCTATGGCCTGCTTTTTGACTGCTGAATACAAAGGGGTGGCTTATTGCTTGTCGAGCTTTTGTCTCGACATCAAAATAGTGATTATTTTTGCCACTGTAATCTATCTAGGCACTTCTGAAATGTTTTTAGTTTGGCCTCATGCCATTACTTACTAAAGCTTGGTAGCAACATGGGACTACAATAGGTTTCAGGTTAGACCTCGCTCAACACAAGCAAGCTTGAACCTTATGTAGCTCTCGTTGAGAGCAGATAATACAACACTTTTGGTCTGTGAGTTAGAAGCTGAGGTAATGAATAAAGGTATCTTTATTCACTTGCTTCTTGCAAGCGGTTAAAATGACCAATTTCCAATAAATAATAAGCCCAAAGATATGCAAGATAGAAAATCACAGTGTGTCGCAGTGTTATTTTAGCACGAACGCTACTTCTTACTGCAAAGGCAATTGGATCATGCACAGCTTAAGTACCATTCTGACCAGAAACTGCCAGAACCAAATGCTTGAAATCCAGAGTGGCCTACATGAGCAGGCAACAGGCAAATCTGCATCTATTCCTATCCTAACTGAAAGGAAATGGGCAAAACATATATGTAGTTTGTCTGCTTTAAAGCATTTTTGTAAGAGAGGGTAATGCTCCAGTGTGGACTGTAGGTCCTAAGAGATGTGAAAACCAAAACCACAGTTTCGGAGCTCCATTTTGCTCCTCCATAGTTTCTCATTGGAAAGGTATGTCTTACCAGCTGAGAATTAGTGTATTGTCTGTATCAAAAATTGTTTCATTTCAGGTAATTCTTTTTGTATACAGATGGTTTCACTTAATGTGTATAAATAAACAAGAGAGCTGAGTCGGAGGAAGATACTTTCTGAAAGAGCAGAGATTTCATCCACTCTCTTGTATTAGATTGTATTCAGTGCAGAGAATTGCACTATCTCCTTATTAAAAGATTGGCCTAATCACAGGCCTTTGATCTGCAAGTTATATATTTCATTGTAAAAAAAAAAAAAAAAAAAAAGGATTATAAAGTTTAAGCAGAGAGAGAAGAGGATGAAAAATTATGTCAGCACTTAAAACAGTGTGTGTTCTTAAAGGTTTGCAGCAGATGAAGATTGAGGGAGTGGAGGAGATGTATATCCCTGCCAGCTGGGGGAAGCGTGTTGGAGTGCCTTGGCTGTCACCACAAGCTGTTGTTCTACCATGCTATGCTGTCAGAAAGCAGCAGAAGGGAATAGCAGTAGACCAGGTGGAAGAACAGGATATGCAGAGTGTAATTTGCATCCATGTGCAGTGGTGTTAAGTTTGAAGGAGGAGGAGGTGGTGGTGGCAGCTGTCACTACAACTGGCCAACTACCAGACAGACCTCTTGGTGAATGGTTCAACCACAGGTATAAGGTCTTAGCCCTGCTCTTGTTTGATCTCATGACAAAGCTAAAGTCTGGCCAATCAGTGGCTCTGAGCCTACCCCTTTGCTGCCCATGTTCTCAGTGGGCTCTTGACATGGACTGATGAGCTGCTGTTGCAGCTGCCCCTGTCCATCCTCCTTGATCCTCTGGGATGGGGTAGTTGCACTTGCAAGTATAGGTGGCATCCCCATTCAGCTAAACAGAAAACAGATGCCTGGTTCCTGCACCTTCTGTATTAAAGGGAGGGGAGGACTTCAGTTGCAGGGGCGTTTGCCACCAAAGGGCAGGGGATAGTGGAAGGAAAGAGAAATGGCTTGTAGGAGGCATGGACAGCAAGGCTGCTGAAACACAGACTGTTTGGCTTAAGGGCAAGATGTCCAGGAGAGCTCTCCTCCCCACACAGTTATCACAAGCCTAAACCTGCCTGAAAGAAAATGACACTGTGCATGCTGCACGAGCAAAATATGGGAGCCCAAAGCCTGTGGGGAGGGCCTGGAGGGGTAGAAAGGGTGAAGACACAGAGCTGTAACGCTGCCTGCTCTTTCCCCAGGCTGATGCCATGCAGAAACAACCAAGAGCTGCAGGGAGATGTGCCAGCCCAGCATGCATGGCTCCAGGGTTGCTGTCCCTGCTTCCTCATTCCCCTACCCCAGTGGAGGATGTGATCCTCATCTGTGGCTGTTTCCAGGTTCCTGCTTCTCCTGAGGGGCAGCGCAAGGAGACTTCAGCCACCCTGATATCTGTTGGAGGGACAACACAGCTAGGCACGCACAGTCCAGGAGGTTCCTGCAGAACATTGATGACGATTTTCTGACGCAGGTGGTGGAGAAGCCAACAAGGAGAGGTGTGCTGCTGGACCTCGTACTAACAAATAGAAGGGCTGGTTGGGGATGTGAAGGTTGGGGACAGCCTTGGCTGCAGTGACCACGAGATGGTGGAGTTCAGGATCCTGCGTGGAGGAAGCAGGGCAATAAGTAGGATTACAACCCTGGACTTCAGGAGAGCTAACTTTGGCCTCTTCAAGGACCTGCTTGGAGGAATCCCATGGGTTAGGGTTCTAGAAGGTAGGGGGGTCCAAGAAAGCTGGTCAATATTGAAGCATCACTTCCTCCAAGCTCAAGAGCAGTGCATCCCCAGGAGTAAGAAATCAAGTAAAGGAGGCAGGAGACCTGCATGGATGAGCAAGGAACTACTGGCAAAACTCAAGTGGAAGAAGGAAGTCCATGGAATGTGGAAAAAGGGACAGACCACTTAGGAGGAATACAGGGATGCTGTCAGGGTATGCAGGGATGCTACAAGGAAGGCTAAGGTCCACCTGGAATTTAATCTGGCAAGGGATGTCAAGGACAACAAGAAGGGCTTCTTCAAATACATCAGTAGCAAATGGAAGACTAGGAAAAATGTGGCCTCACTGCTAAATGAGGTGGGTGCCCTGGTGACAAAGGATACAGAGAAGGCGGAGTTACTGAATGCCTTCTTTGCTGCAGTCTTTACTATTGAGACTGGCCCTCAGAAATCCCAGACCCTGGAGGTAAGAGAGAAAGTCTGGAGAAAGGATGGCCTGCCTTTGGTTGAGGAGGATTGGGTTAGAGATCATTTAGGCAAACTGGACACCCACAAATCCATGGGCCCCAATGGGATGAACCCACAAGTGCTGAGGGAGCTGGCAGATGTCATTGCGAAGCCACTCTCCATCATCTTTGAAAGGACATGGAGAACAGAAGTGCCTGAGGACTGGAGGAAAGCCAATGTCACTCCAGTCTTCAAGAAGGGCAAGAAGGAGGACCCAGGAAACTACAGGCCAGTCAGCCTCACCTCCATCCCTGGTAAGGTGATGGAGAAGCTCATTCTGGAAGCCATCTCCAAGCATGTAGAAGAAAAGAAGGTGATCAGGAGTGGTCAGCATGGATTCACCAAGGGGAAATCATGCTTGACTGTGGGTGACCTGCTTTGCGACAGGTTAGAGTTGATTGAAACATCAGTACAATAAAGGTCAATGAAGGGACACAGCACGGTAAACAAGAGAAGTTAGAAGCGGTCAGAACCAGAAAGAAGTTGTTTGTTATGCTTAAGCGCACCAATCAAGAAATGCATGGCTTGCGCGTGCTAAGAAGAGAAATACCAATTACAAAGCTGTAACTATGCATGCTAGAGCTGTAACTATGCATGCTACTCGTGTGAGGCGCGTGTAGCAGATAAGGAAGCTTTATAAACCCTGTGAGTGTGCATTAAAGCGTCTCCGCTTTCCACCTATGCTGGAGTCCGTGCCGTCATTCCCTTCAAATGGTGACCCCGACGTGATGGGGTAAAGCAACGCTGCACGAGCGTCCGGTAAAGCAACGCTGCACGAGCGTCCGGAGGGAACCCAGCCGAACGAATCAAGCTTGCAGCCGGACTGCAGCTTCAACCCCGGGACATCACCTGAAGGACAGGTGAGCGGCTGGGCATTTATAATGGGAGCTAACATTTCTGCGGAAGAAGAGGCTACAGTTAAATTATTGACGCAGATTTTAACAAAAAGGGGAGTAAAGTATGACCCTTATAAAATCAAGCTATTGCTGAAGTTTTTGCAAAAGCAAGGAGCCTCCTCCACGGTCTCTGCTGTGTTTGATGTAAAGACGTGGGAACAGGCGGGAGAAACGATATGGGAGGCAGCCTCTAGAGGGAGTACAACTGCCGCTGAAGTTATGACTACGTGGCATTTAGTGATTGAGACTTTAAGATCATGGCAGGTGGAAAAGAAAGTTCAAAGTGCTGCTGCCCGAGTAGTACTCACAGCCGATTTGCGCTCAGAGCCAGAAAAGGCATCAGATGAGGGAGATCTGATAGATTTAAAGGAAACTGAGACACCACCGACGAAGCCCGACCCAATGATCCCCTCGGCTCCTGCTTGGCAAACCTCCGCCCCTACTCCGGTGGGGGTCAGAGGGTTCGACCCACGGGCACGATGGGAACAAGTGTGCCGGGAAGCATTAAAGGAGGGAGATCCAATAGGATTAGCCTTTCCCGTACAAGTGCGTGATAATGCTCCTAATGAATATATCGCCTTTCAATGGGATGTTATTAAAGAATTAAGGAAAACGGTGACTATGTACGGGTTGCACGCACCATTTACTCAATCCTTGCTTGAAAATATCATGACCAGTCAGTTGTTGGTACCGTATGACTGTCGCCAAATCGCCGCAATGATTTTGACTCCAACTCAAAAATTATTGTGGGAGCAAAAGTGGAGAGAGAGCTGTGAAACGGCCGCCCTGCAAAATCTGGAGAGGCAACAAGGCGACCCTCTTATGGGAGCCGGGATCCCACAGCTGATGGGAACTGAGCCGCTGCTAGATCCAATCTTGCAGGCCAGACTGAATGCAGCTATCTTACGCCAATCTGCGTCTCTAGCTTTCCAGGCAATGTTGAAACTGCCCAAGGTGGGGAAAGTCGAGCTGTCTTTCACAAGCATTAGGCAACAAGTAAACGAACCATACATGCAGTTTATTGATAGACTACGGGACTCTTTAGATAAGCAGCTTGACAACCGTGAAGCAAAAGAAGCCTTAATGTTAAAATTAGCTGTGGAAAATGCGAACACGGACTGTAAAAAAATACTTCAGGCGATGCCGGTGAACACTACGCTAGTGCGAATGATTGAAGCATGTAACCGCGTTGGGTCGGTGGAACATCACACCGCCGCGTTGGCTGGAGCTTTTGCAGCAGCTCTGCAAATCGGAGGCAAACGTTGCTTTCGCTGCCACGCTACGGGACACTTTGCTACTGAATGTCCCCAAAAGGAAACAAGGGGAGGCGCAGTGACGCTGCCCCCCCGCCCCCCCTCAGCCTGTCCCCGCTGTGGGAAGGGGCAGCACTGGGCGAGCCAGTGTCGTTCGAAATACAACATTGACGGTAGACCACTGCAGCCGCGCCAGGGAAACGGGAAGCGGAGCGCGGGGCGGGGCCGCGCGACGACACAAGTGCCTCAGATTACGGTAGGGGGCGGATTGGCCTTGCGGAGCTCGCCTCAGGTGATGGTAACAGCCCAAGCACCCAACAGCGCCGCGCCCGGAGACTCCACCGACTACGCCACCGTGGGCTCCCTCACCGCCAAAACACGAGGAAGTGCCGGCTTGGATGTCTCCGCAGTAACGACCTGCACATTGTGGGACTCTCAAGTGCAGAGAATACCATTAAATGTAAAGGGGCCCATAGGAAAGGGATACAGTGCCCTTTTGTTAGGCCGCTCGAGCACTACATTAACAGGACTGTTTGTGTTACCTGGCGTAATCGACGCGGACTACGAAGGCATCATACAAGCCATGGCATGGATCCCTTCTCCCCCAGTGCTTATACCCAAGGGAACCAGAATTGCCCAGCTAATACTGTTTAAGGCCATTGTCCCAGCAGCGGAACAGCACCACCGGCACAGCGGTGCCTTTGGATCAACAGGAAGCCCATCTGTTTTTTGGGCTTTGGACATTGCCTCGAAACGACCTACATTAACCTTGACACTTCATCACCCGACTGCCAGTCCCTCCAGCACGCAGCTGACAGTGCTAATGGATACAGGAGCAGATGTTACAGTAATTGCTTTTAAGGACTGGCCCACTAATTGGCTGCTGGACTCTACTACGGGGAGCCTCGTAGGAGTGGGAGGTGTCTCTAACACCACTTATCAAAGTAAACATATGCTTTCCATCATTACTCGTGAAGGTTCTACGTATACCGTTCGGCCGTACATTGCCCCAATACCCATCAGCCTCTTGGGAAGGGACGTGATGGGACTATGTAACTTTACTCTGAGCTCCCCAGAGAATTTTCAATAGCGGCCATTGACGAGTGACCTCTCACGAAGCTCACCTGGAAGACGGACAATCCAGTGTGGGTGGATCAATGGCCGCTCACGGCAGAGAAGGTCGCAGCCCTCCATGAACTCGTTCAAGAACAACTGCAATTAGGACACATTACCCCTACAAACAGCCCCTGGAATTCTCCAGTGTTTGTCATAAAAAAGAAGAGTGGAAAATGGCGACTCCTGCATGATTTACGTCAAATAAATAATGCAATGGAGGACATGGGGGCGCTTCAGCCAGGCCTGCCCTCCCCTACCATGCTTCCTCGAGGCTGGAACATATTAATTATTGATTTAAAGGATTGCTTTTTCACTATACCACTTCACCCTGAAGATGCTCCTCGTTTTGCCTTTTCAATTCCAAAACTTAACAGAAGTGAGCCTATGGACCGATATCATTGGACAGTATTACCCCAAGGAATGAAAAATTCTCCGACCATATGTCAAGCATTTGTTGCAGAGGCTTTGCGCCCAGTGCGAAAGCGTTTTCCCCATGTGTATATGTATCATTATATGGACGACATTCTGCTCTCCAGTCCATCTGAAAGCCTAGAACAAGAGATATTGCCAGTGTTACAGCAAGAATTGCAGAAAAAAGGACTACAGGTCGCACCAGAAAAAATTCAAACAGAAGCACCTTGGAAGTATTTAGGATGGAGAATTTTACAGCACACCATCCAACCCCAACGTATAGCCATCGCCGCAGACATCCACACGCTGCATGACGTTCAAAAACTTATAGGGAACATAAATTGGATACGAACGCTCTGTGGCATTGATAATCAAACTTTAACGCCATTGTTTGAACTTTTAAAAGGGGACACAGACATTAACGTGCCTAGAAAGCTGACCAATGCAGCTAAACGAGCTCTGGAACAAGTTGAAGAAAAAATTTCAGCTCAGCAATGCCAAAGACGGGCAGAAAATTTACCTATCAATTTATACATATGTAACCAAAATCCACAGCCTTTAGCGGTCATTGCACAATGGGATCCAGCTACAGCTGACCCGCTTTTGTTGTTAGAATGGGTGTTTCTGCCCCATCAACCTAATAAGACACTAATGACACGCATAGAAATGTTTGCAGCCTTGATAAGAAAGGGAAGGGAGCGAGTTGTGGAAATGGCGGGAGAGGAACCTGAAATCATCATCATCCCAGTAGTTAAGGAGTACCTCGACTGGTGTATTCAGAATAGTATTGAACTGCAAGTAGCCCTTTTGGGTTTTACTGGTCAACTAGGCATTCACCTCCCAGCTCATAAAATGTTTTCTTTTTATAATAATGTGCGACTTGAACCTAAACCCTTATATAGATGGCACCCTGTCGAAGGACAAACGGTCTTTACTGACGGGTCAGGGCGAACGGGAAAAGCTGTAGTCACATGGGAACGAGGAGGTCAATGGGAACATGTCATAGAAAATATACAAGGTTCCCCACAAATAGTGGAACTGCATGCGATAATATTAGCATTTAGACAATGGACTCAAGTCCCACTACATATTGTATCGGATTCACAATATGCGGTGGGAGTGGTGCAACGAATTGAGCGCTCTCAAATCAGGCACATTCAAAATGAAGCATTATTTGCAAAATTTAAAGAGTTGTTGTTCCTTGTCGAGCAGCGCATTCATCCATATTGTATAATCCATATTAGAAGTCACACCACCTTACCAGGATTTTTTACAGAAGGGAATGCCCGGGCCGACCAGCTGGCTAATGTAGCAATACAAGTGCCTGTTCCTGATATCTTATTCCAAGCTCGTTTATCCCACCAATTTTTTCACCAACCAGCGAAAGTATTGTCAAAGCAGTTTGCCATCCCTAAAGGAGAGGCAAAACTCATAGTACAAACCTGCCCAGATTGCCAACAGCAGGTAGGGCCAATGTTTGCCGTCAATCCTAGAGGCCTCTCCTCACTTCAAGTTTGGCAAACCGACGTCACTCACATTCCTGAGTTTGGAAGGTTAAAATATGTTCATGTATCTATAGATACCTTTTCACACGCAATTTGGGCCACGGCAATGGCAGGAGAAACCAGTCGCCACGTTCAGGCGCATTTCCGTTCAGCCTTTGCCGCGCTTGGCATCCCAAAAGAAATAAAAACAGATAATGGCCCTGCATATACCAGCCACGCCACAACAGCATTTTTTCAGACTTGGGGCATCACACATAAAACAGGCATCCCACACTCACCTACAGCACAAGCGATAGTAGAACATACTCACCGCACGTTAAAGGACTATTTAACGAAACAAAAACAGGGGGAGGTTCAGGAGACACCACAAAACAGATTAAACAAGGTGGTATATGTTATGAATCATTTAACATTACCTTTTCAACATGAAGAAATACCACCCATTGTTAAACATTTTAAGGCAATGGAATCCGGGCTAACGTCAATATCAACAGGACAAGCGCTAGTCAAGATAAAAAATTTAGATACTGGGGGGTGGGAAGGACCATATCCTTTGATAACCTGGGGGCGAGGATACGCTTGTGTTTCCACAGGACGAGGACCACGATGGGTACCAGCCCGTGGTGTGCGGCCTTGGTTGGGATCATCATCCTCTACTATTGCGGTTTCAGTGCCTCATGGATCTCCATCCAACCTAGAGCAAACATCTGGGTCACACTTGCCAACATGACGGGACAGAACCACATGTGCCTCTCGATGGCCAGTGCAACCAACCCGTTTATGACATGTTTAGTTGGAATCCCGCTTTCAGACAAGGAAGTTGTGGCTGTTGTCAATAGCACCTCAGTAGGGCATCTGATTATGTCTACATGGAATGTTAGTCTGACAGGGAATGCTAGTAAGGAAGCGGTAACCAACTGGGATGGTTGGGCCAGCTATTTGCCGGTCGTTCTGTTGGAGCCACAGGAATTAGATATTTTGGGAAGTGTGAGTGCCTATGCCTGTCTGAGCTTTAATTATACTGGACGTGATAACACCGTAATTGATGTAACAGCAAGTTTATCTGTCTATAAGAACACATCTGTGTGGTGTAATTATACCAGCCCTGACATATCTAAGTCTTCAAACGCACCTTTAGCCTTGCCGGCCGGTGTGTTTCTCATCTGTGGGGACCGGGCTTGGCAAGGCATTCCTTCTCATATTGTAGGAGGACCTTGTACTCTGGGCCGCCTAACATTGTTAACACCAAAAACGTCCATGATTTTAAATATTAACAGACTTCATGGGCGATCAAAACGATCAGTGAACCATTATCAAGAAGACTGTAAGGACAATGTGGATTTTTGGGAGGCAGATAAGATTATCGCAGCCTCAGTCTTAGCGCCTGGTGTTGCTGCCGCCAAAGCCCTTGCGGCACTTAATAAATTAGGATGTTGGCTTGCTAAGCAAAACAATGCCACATCAAAGGCTTTAAGTGCTTTGCTGGTAGATACAGATTCTATTAGGCACGCCACTTTGCAAAATAGAGCAGCTATAGATTTTTTGTTATTAGCACAAGGACATGGATGTGAAGAGTTTAAAAGCATGTGTTGTATGAATTTAAGCGATAACTCTCAAACAGTATTTCAACAGATAAAGAAATTGAAAGAGCTATCTGAAAAATTAACCACAAGCTCAGTAGGATTAGAATCTTGGCTGAAGGGGTTAGGATTAACAGGATGGCTAGTAGAATTAGCGAAAGGAGGACTCATTTTGCTCATTGTATTAGTCGCAATTATTGTTGTAGTGCCCTGTCTGTTGCAGTGTTTGCATAAAATGATTGAACGTTCAATGCGCTCTATTAGGCTTGTAGAAACAAAAAAAGGGGGAATTGTGGGTGACCCGCTTGGCGACAAGTTAGAGTTGATTGAAACAGCAGTACAATAAAGGTCAATGAAGGGACACAGCACGGTAAACAAGAGTAACCAGAAGCAGTCAGAACCAGAAAGAAGTTGTTTGTTATGCTTAAGAAGTTGTTTGTTATGCTTAAGCGCACCAATCAAGAAATGCATGGCTTGCGCGTGCTAAGAAGAGAAATACCAATTACAAAGCTGTAACTATGCATGCTAGAGCTGTAACTATGCATGCTAGTCGCATGAGGTGCGTGTAGCAGATAAGGAAGCTTTATAAACCCTGTGAGTGTGCATTAAAGCGTCTCCGCTTTCCACCTATCCTGGAGTCCGTGCCGTCATTCCCTTCACTTGACCAATCTGATAGCCTTCTACGATGGCATGACTGGCTGGGTGGATGAGGGGAGAGCGGTGGATGTTGTCTACCTTGACTTCAGCAAGGCTTTTGACACCCCTAAACCTGATCTAGGTTCTCTGGTGGTGTCCCAAGCTTTCTTAAGGGTGGGGGCATTGGATAAAGTGGCACTGCTCAGAGAACAAGTGCTTGACCTTAGTGAATCCACTGGGATCATATTGTCTACCTCTTGCCATGGTTCTCCTTTGGAGGAGGCAGATTGCCTGGGGATGGATTAAAGGATCCTCTGCTGTAATGTGGAGTTGAAAGTACAGGAGAGCAGTATGCCTGTGTCATGTCAGAGTACTTCATCTAGTTCCTCAAAGCGTAGGCAGATTACTGGCCCAGCCTTTATCTGGTCTTGGGCTGGCCAGGAGTCCCAGTGGCATCCTCTCAGAGACACAAGGAGTATTTCTGCAGAAATGCAGCCCCAAAACACTGTGTATTCAAACAGGAGGCAGCTGGTCAGTGACCTATCTTCTGATGGGCATTGAGGACATTGGGGCAAGCAGGGCCAGAAGTGTGTGTGAAAGGCTGCGAGGTACCACCAAGAGGTCAGTAATTTTAATTGAAATTCATGCTATGATGTAGACTGTTTCAGCTGATGTTGACAGCTCGTTTTGAGCCAGCACAGGGATTTTAAATAGAATCAGCGAACTACATCTTGGTGCTTTGCTTGGTACTACTTGCTACAGTCTTGCTGCAGCATCTTTGAATCAGTTTTAAGATACCATAAAGCGTATCTTGGGTTTAAAGTTTCTGTATGTGAGGTTCCTTTTGTCCCTGCATAGTGTGTAGCTGTCTCCACTCCTAGCATCCTGAGGCTTCTGGGTTCACATGGAGACCTACTGCATAAAAGAGACCTACCTGTTGTCCTACTGCAAGGAAAACAACTAGGGGTCCTGCTCCTGTGTAGAGGCACTTGAAAGTGAGACATCACAGTACACAGTCCTGTGAACATATTTCCAATATTCCTAGTGCTTCTGACCTTACTACATTCACAGAATGGTAGGGGTTGGAAGGGACCTCTGGAGATCGTCTAGTCCAACCCCCCTGCTAGAGCAGGGTCACCTAGAGCAGGCTGCACAGGACTGCGTCCAGGTGGGTTTTGAATATCTCCAGAAAAGGAGACTCCACAACCTCCCTGGGCAGCCTGTTCCAGTGCTCTGTCACCCTCACAGTAAAGAAGTTTTTCCTCATGTTCAGGCAGAACTTTCCGTGTTCCAGTTTGTGCCCATTCCCCCTTGTCCTGTCGCTGGGCACCACTGAAAAGTGTTTGGTCCCATCCTCTTGACACCTGCCCTTGAGATATTTGTAAGCATTGGTGAGGTCCCCTCTCAGTCTTCTCTTCCTCAGGCTAAACAGCCCCAGCTCCCTCAGCTTTTCCCCATAGGAGAGATGCTCCAGTCCCCTCATCATCTTTGTAGCCCTCCGCTGGACTCTCTCCAGCAGTTCCTTGTCCCTCTTGAACTGGGGAGCCCAGAACTGGATGCAGTACTCCAGATGAGGCCTCACTAGGGCAGAGTAGAGGGGGAGGATAACCTCCCTTGACCTGCTGGCCACGCTCTTCTTAATGCACCCCAGGATGCCGTTGGCCTTCCTGGCTGCAAGGGCACATTGCTGGCTCATGGTGAATTTGTTGTCTACCAGGACTCCCAGGTCCTTCTCCGCAGAGCTGCTTTCCAGGAGATCAACCCCTAACCTGTACCGGTGCATGGATTCAAGGATAAGAATGTGCAGGAAACTCAAAAAATCCAAACAGCTCTAACCATGACTTTGCACAGTGTTCCTTTTTCCAGTTGTGTTTCTCTGTAAAGCAGAAATGTAAAAAGAAAGTAGCTTTTACCACTAGATGGCATTTAAGGATTGTTTTTTACAATGCCCTGAAACAGTCCTGAAAACTGCCTAACTAGGTGTATTGGGTTTGTGTGGCAAGGTTTTGGTAGTGGGGGGGCTAGGGGGGTAGCTTCTGTGAGAAGATGCTAGAAGCTTCCCCTATGTCCGATAGAGCCAATGCCAGCTGGCTCCAAGACAGACCCGCCGCTGGCCAAGGCTGAGCCAATCAGCAATGGTAGTAGTGCCTCTGTGATAAAATATTGGGGGGGGGGGGGGGGCAAAAAACTGCTGCAGAAAAACACAGCAGTGGAGAGAGGAGTGAGATGGGAGAGCAACAACTCTGCAGACACCGAGGTCAGTGGAGAAGGAGGGGGAGGAGGTGCTCAGAGAACAAGTGCTTGACCTTAGTGAATCCACTGGGATCATATTGTCTACCTCTTGCCATGGTTCTCCTTTGGAGGAGGCAGATTGCCTGGGGATGGATTAAAGGATCCTCTGCTGTAATGTGGAGTTGAAAGTACAGGAGAGCAGTATGCCTGTGTCATGTCAGAGTTCTCCATCTAGTTCCTCAAAGTGTGGGCAGATAAAGCGTGGCCCAGCCTTTATCTGGTCTTGGGCTGGCCAGGAGTCCCAGTGGCATCCTCTCAGAGACACAAGGAGTATTTCTGCAGAAATGCAGCCCCAAAACACTGTGTATTCAAACAGGAGGCAAAACTTCTTTACTGTGAGGGTGACGGAGCACTGGAACAGGCTGCCCAGAAAGGTTGTGGAGTTTCCTTTTCTGGAGATATTCAAAACCCACCTGGATGCGGTCCTGTGCAACTTGCTCTAGGTGAACTTGCTTTTAGCAGGGGGGTTGGATTAGGTGATCTCCAGAGGTCCCTTCCAACCCCTACCATTCTGTGAATCTGTAATTATTCTGTCTTTGGAAAACTGAACTTTAATTAACTGACAGATATCGGCAAATACCTCCAGCACAGTAGAGCTGGCTGAACTCAAACACAACAGCTGGGTAATGATGACTCCCTTCTGACATCTTGTTCAGATGTCAGAGCTTTGATTAGGCTGATGGGGGAACTTGCTGAGAGTCTCAGCTGATCCTACCTTGTTGCCCTTGGTCTCAACCCACTTCTCCTGGTGGTGAGAAGTCGCATGAGGTACCTGGCCCAACAGGAGCTGGAGACATGCAGCTCCACAGCCTGCAGCTGCCACCAACTGCAAGCCAAACCAGGCACCTCCTGACATCAGAAGTACCTGGACATGGATTTTGCAGATCCCAAAAAGCCCTTCAGTATGGAGCTGGGGGTGTGGAAAGACAAATAAAACCTAACATCTCTGGGAAGGTTTTACAAGCTTTTGAATTAGGAAGTCTATGTTTACAAGGAAAAGATACTCCTCTATGAATTTTGTAGGCCCAAGGACTACATCCAGCAGATACCAAAATAAGCCATTTCAAAGCTCTTTGTTGTAGCTTCTGTGAGGATACTACAAGACATGACAAAATGAGCAACATCTCTGTCCTGGTTGTGGCTGGGATAGGGTTAATTTTCGCCAGAAGCTGGCCGGGGTCTATTCTATACCATGTGACCGTCACGCTCACTATATAGAGGGGGACGACCGGAGTGGGGGGATCGCTGCTCGGGAGCAGGCTGGGAGTCGGGCTCTGGGCGGGGAGCGACCTGTACGGGGAAGCACCGCTAAGTACACGCTGTTGTTGGTATTGTTGGGGTTTCTTGTTTGTTTGTTTTCTTTCCCTTTGTTGTCCGATTAAACTGTTGTTGTTGTTAACCCACGAGTTTTGCCTTTCTTTGTCCCGATTCTCTTCCCCCGTCCCACCGGGAGGTGGGGGGTGAGCGAGCGACCGTGTGGCTCAGCCTCCGGCTGGGGCTAAACCACGACAATCTCTAAGTAGCTCTTGGTTTCAATTCTCGTCAAATTTAGGTGTTGTAGTAAACTGAGCTTTAAACTGGGCACCTCTTGGAGGAAGTCTGAACACAGCCCCAAGTTTCTGGTTTCTCTTAAAAATATTTTGATTTGGAAATGTGTCTCCTTTGCTAGGCAAAGGAGATTAATAACACATGCTTCTAACTCTGCCATAATTTAATTAGAGTTAAATTAAATCCTCCTTCAGTCCCGCCACATACGACAATTAATTTGAAGCCAAAATGAAGTGTCCCAAATGAAGAGATAACCAAATGGGATCTCTGACTGTTTAATCAGTCAAGCTCCAGCCTCACCTTTGGGACTGTGTAGGCAGTTCCTTATCATACAAAAGATCCTGTGTCTTCATGCTGCTGTAAGCTCCTGAGTTGAGCTGAAGCTTTGAGAAGAAGCAACATTACTGGCATTACTGGTTAAAAAAACACTCCTGTTAAAGTACGCTGGGTTCCTTTAAGTAGAGGAGATGATGGAAACTAGAAAAGATCAGCTTAGAGGCAGGAAGAATTGGATTCTCAAAATCAGAGACAGAGAAGAAGTAAATCTGGGAAGCTCTACAGAGCCATCCCTGCATAATAGAGTCCATTCTTAATGCAGCTGATGGACACGTTTATCATCTCATTACATCAAAATATGTAGCTCTCTTTGGAGGGAGATTGTTTTTGACTGATCCATTTGTCACTACAGCAGTATCAGCCCTACCTGTCCAAATATAATATTTCTTATGTTAGAAATAGATTCTTCACAAAACATGGAAATTTCTGTATGTTTACTATCATAATTTTGTTGGTTTGACCACAGATAATGGGGATTACAAAAATAAGAAAACTGCTCATTCTCAGCCCATCTGAGCTGTCAATCTCTGCAGTCAGTCAAAGGTACAATTTTCTGGGGAGCTGGGGATGCAGTGGAAATGCTGTTCAGATGATCCAATCTAAAATGAAGAATGGGCTAGGCTAGACTGAATCCTTGGGGATTTGCCCCAGTAATTTTGGCTCGTTCTTATTCTAAACCAACTTAATTCAGGAATGTGATCCATCAGAGGCTGTTCCCACCTCTTGGCTTTTTTGGAGAGTTGTTCTTACTGTCTTAGCAAGGAAAAGTGGAGCAGGAGAGGAAAGTTCTGGCAAGTGTGTAGTTGCATACTTTACAGAGGACACATCAAAGTCGAGTAGACTTTGGAGCCTGCATTGCATCAAATGCAAAAGAAAAATCAATTGGAAAAGACCAGACTGGTTCATCATAACCCAAGGGTACGATGATATTACCACACAGATGCATAAGACCCCATCATTGAAAAGCCAGCAGTTCTCTCACTGACTCCAAAACAACTGTCACAAAAGCTATAGCACTGCTTAACTCTGGATAATAAGATCACACAAATAGATCATACACATGCTCATGTTTCTTGTACAACTGATTAATTGCTATGCATAATTAGTTATTGATTACTAGTGGACTAACTAGTATTTCCTATACAATTTACTCTTACTATCGATTACTGCTATTTTTCATATCGGGATATAGTTTCATTGAATTTTTCTAATTCACAGAGGTGTAGTACAGCATGCAATAAGCTTGCGAAACTCAAAACTGTAGTAAAACTAAAAGCAGGGTAACTTCACCAAAAAAACAAAAGCAGACACCACAGCTAAACTAGCATGTGTTTGCCATAAAAGCAAGAAGAGAGAAGCAGCCTGGTCTAGTGGGCATAGCGTAAGCTGTGTGCAGAGTACGTACTGGTTTTCAAACTCCAGCAGAATATCAGCAGGGGAGACTGGCGGGAAAGTTCATAGTGGAGCAGGGAAGAGGGAATCATGGTGTGGTGGGTTGACCCTGGCTGGACACCAGGTGTCCACCAAGCTGCTCTATCACTCCCCCTCCTCAACTGGACACGGGAGAGAAAAATACGACAAAAGGCTTGTGGGTCAAGATAAGGACAGGGAGATCACTCAGCAATTACAGTCATGGGCAAAACAGACTCCACTCGGGGAAATTAATTTAATTTATTGCCAATCAAAAAGTCAGAGTATGGTAATGAGAAAATAAAAACAAATCTTAAAACACCTTCACCCCACCCCTCCCTTCTTCCCGGGCTCAACTTCACTCCTGAGTTTCTCTACCTCCTTCCCCTGAGTGGCACAGGGGGACAGGGAATGGGGGTTGCGGTCAGTTCATCATGCGTTGTCTCTGCTGCTCCTTCCTCCTCACTCTTTTCCCCTGCTCCAGTGCGAGGTCCCACTCATGGGAGACAATCCTCCACGAACTTCTCCAATATGAATCCTTCCCATGGGCTGCAGTTCTTCATGAACTGCTCCAGCGTGGGTCCTTTCCACATGTCCTTTCCATGGGGTGCAGTCCTTCAGGAACAGACTGCTCCAGCGTGGGTCCCCCATGGGGTCACAAGTCCTGCCAGCAAACCTGCTCCAGTGCGGGCTCTCCATGGGGTCACAGCCTCCTTCGGGTGCATCCATCTGCTCTGACGTGGGGTCCTCCATGGGCTGCAGGTGGATATCTGCTCCACCATTGTCCCGATCCAATATCGCGGAGGCTTCATTACGATCCCAGGGACGAGATTAAGACACCAAAACCGGTCAGATATCGTACAACCTTTTGATTTTATTTGTAACAAACAGGGGAGAAAAGCGGGGAAGAGGAGAGGGATAGAGGGGAAAAGTTAGAGGGAGAGAGTTGGAGAAGGGGAGGGAAAAGAGCTACCACCACTCCGAGTCCAATGATGTTCCGCTGACTCCATCTGAGGTCCTTAATCACCGTAAGCTTCATCGGGGCCGGGATCCGGGAGAGGCACACGGACGGCAGGAGACAGGGAAGGGAAAGAAAAACCGCGCCACCAGAGCGCCCACGTGCTTCCTTTTATAGGGGCTCCTCCTCCTGCTCATGCGCAGACTGCGACCGCGTACGTGCGGCTCGTGCCAGGCGCGCTGTCCCCTTAAAGCCGCCTCCTGTTTCGTGCCGTTTTCTTCTCTTTTCGCGCCTTTGGCCGCCGGGGGCGGGGGCGGGGGGGCGTTGCCAGGATGGCAATGTCGAGACAAACCACATCCATTGTCGAGATAAACCACATCCATTATCGGTCCTCGTCGAGATAAGCCACACCCATTATCGGTCCTCTACAACCATGGACCTCCATGGGCTGCAGGGGGACAGCCTGCCTCACCATGGTCTTCACCATGGGCTGCAGGGGAATCTCTGCTCTGACGCCTGGAGCACCTCCTCCCCCTCCTTCTCCACTGACCTCGGTGTCTGCAGAGTTGTTGCTCTCCCATCTCACTCCTCTCTCCACTGCTGTGTTTTTCTGCAGCAGTTTTTTGCCCCCCCCCCCCCCCCCAATATTTTATCACAGAGGCACTACTACCATTGCTGATTGGCTCAGCCTTGGCCAGCGGCGGGTCTGTCTTGGAGCCAGCTGGCATTGGCTCTATCGGACATAGGGGAAGCTTCTAGCATCTTCTCACAGAAGCTACCCCCCTAGCCCCCCCACTACCAAAACCTTGCCACACAAACCCAATACACCTAGTTAGGCAGTTTTCAGGACTGTTTCAGGGCATTGTAAAAAACAATCCTTAAATGCCATCTAGTGGTAAAAGCTACTTTCTTTTTACATTTCTGCTTTACAGAGAAACACAACTGGAAAAAGGAACACTGTGCAAAGTCATGGTTAGAGCTGTTTGGATTTTTTGAGTTTCCTGCACATTCTTATCCTTGAATCCATGCACCGGTACAGGTTAGGGGTTGATCTCCTGGAAAGCAGCTCTGCGGAGAAGGACCTGGGAGTCCTGGTAGACAACAAATTCACCATGAGCCAGCAATGTGCCCTTGCAGCCAGGAAGGCCAACGGCATCCTGGGGTGCATTAAGAAGAGCGTGGCCAGCAGGTCAAGGGAGGTTATCCTCCCCCTCTACTCTGCCCTAGTGAGGCCTCATCTGGAGTACTGCATCCAGTTCTGGGCTCCCCAGTTCAAGAGGGACAAGGAACTGCTGGAGAGAGTCCAGCGGAGGGCTACAAAGATGATGAGGGGACTGGAGCATCTCTCCTATGGGGAAAAGCTGAGGGAGCTGGGGCTGTTTAGCCTGAGGAAGAGAAGACTGAGAGGGGACCTCACCAATGCTTACAAATATCTCAAGGGCAGGTGTCAAGAGGATGGGACCAAACACTTTTCAGTGGTGCCCAGCGACAGGACAAGGGGGAATGGGCACAAACTGGAACACGGAAAGTTCTGCCTGAACATGAGGAAAAACTTCTTTACTGTGAGGGTGACAGAGCACTGGAACAGGCTGCCCAGGGAGGTTGTGGAGTCTCCTTTTCTGGAGATATTCAAAACCCACCTGGACGCAGTCCTGTGCAGCCTGCTCTAGGTGACCCTGCTCTAGCAGGGGGGTTGGACTAGACGATCTCCAGAGGTCCCTTCCAACCCCTACCATTCTGTGAATGTAGTAAGGTCAGAAGCACTAGGAATATTGGAAATATGTTCACAGGACTGTGTACTGTGATGTCTCACTTTCAAGTGCCTCTACACAGGAGCAGGACCCCTAGTTGTTTTCCTTGCAGTAGGACAACAGGTAGGTCTCTTTTATGCAGTAGGTCTCCATGTGAACCCAGAAGCCTCAGGATGCTAGGAGTGGAGACAGCTACACACTATGCAGGGACAAAAGGAACCTCACATACAGAAACTTTAAACCCAAGATACGCTTTATGGTATCTTAAAACTGATTCAAAGATGCTGCAGCAAGACTGTAGCAAGTAGTACCAAGCAAAGCACCAAGATGTAGTTCGCTGATTCTATTTAAAATCCCTGTGCTGGCTCAAAACGAGCTGTCAACATCAGCTGAAACAGTCTACATCATAGCATGAATTTCAATTAAAATTACTGACCTCTTGGTGGTACCTCGCAGCCTTTCACACACACTTCTGGCCCTGCTTGCCCCAATGTCCTCAATGCCCATCAGAAGATAGGTCACTGACCAGCTGCCTCCTGTTTGAATACACAGTGTTTTGGGGCTGCATTTCTGCAGAAATACTCCTTGTGTCTCTGAGAGGATGCCACTGGGACTCCTGGCCAGCCCAAGACCAGATAAAGGCTGGGCCAGTAATCTGCCTACGCTTTGAGGAACTAGATGAAGTACTCTGACATGACACAGGCATACTGCTCTCCTGTACTTTCAACTCCACATTACAGCAGAGGATCCTTTAATCCATCCCCAGGCAATCTGCCTCCTCCAAAGGAGAACCATGGCAAGAGGTAGACAATATGATCCCAGTGGATTCACTAAGGTCAAGCACTTGTTCTCTGAGCAGTGCCACTTTATCCAATGCCCCCACCCTTAAGAAAGCTTGGGACACCACCAGAGAACCTAGATCAGGTTTAGGGGTGTCAAAAGCCCCCAGCTAGACTCTGCGCTGCTGATCACAACCCTCTGAGCCCTGCCATTCAGCCAGTTCTCAATCCACCTCACCGTCTACTCATCTAGCCTGCACTTCCTGAGCTTACCTATGAGGATATTGTGGGAGACAGTGTCAAACGCCTTGCTGAAGTCCAGGTAGACAACATCCACCGCTCTCCCCTCGTCCACCCAGCCAGTCATGCCATCGTAGAAGGCTACCAGATTGGTCAAGCATGATTTCTCCTTGGTGAATCCATGCTGACCACTCCTGATCACCTTCTTTTCTTCTACATGCTTGGAGATGGCTTCCAGAATGAGCTGCTCCATCACCTTTCCAGGGATGGAGGTGAGGCTGACTGGCCTGTAGTTTCCCGGGTCCTCCTTCTTGCCTTTCTTGAAGACTGGAGTGACATTGGCTTTCCTCCAGTCCTCAGGCACTTCTCCTGTTCTCCATGACCTTTCAAAGATGATGGAGAGTGGCTTCGCAATGACATCTGCCAGCTCCCTCAGCACTTGTGGGTGCATCCCATTGGGGCCCATGGATTTGTGGGTGTCCAGTTTGCCTAACTGATAGCTAACCCGATCCTCCTCCGGTGAAAGGCCAGAAGCTGGTTTTCCTCCAGCTCTGGGGGTCTCAGCTCCGGGGGTCTCAGCTCCTGGCAGGAGGTGGTGCTGCAGAGCACCATGCTGCCTTTGGGAAACCTCCAACCGCCAGCCCCAGGGTGGGACTGTGCGTAGTGGGAAGTCCGTGAGCAACGCATCCTGCATGAAACAGGCATTACACACTTGACCTGAAGGACACACTTGGGTCTTTCAAAATGCTGTGTGAGTCCTGGTGAGGGCACTGAGTACCAGTGTATGGACGAAAGGCAAATTTTGGTTATGAAACTGCTTGCTTTCTGGTTGAGGGGCAAAGTTATAAAAAAAACGATTAGTCAACACTGTAATTGATGGTTTGATGGTAATTTGCAGCAGCACAATACCATGAATATCAATTTTATTCAAAAGAGCAGATAATGAAAACTTTTCATTTTGTAGTGACTCGTGTAATACACTGCATTTCCTTTAATAGGAAATGATATGCCTACAAAATCCATAGTTGCTGTGATTAGTTGTTGCTGATCTTTAAAGATAAGAAGCAAAGCGGGGGAAAAAAGTGAAAATTGTGTCAATTTATCAACAAGAAAGTTATTCAAATACCAGAAGTAATAAGGCTCTGAATAAAAATTACTATAATGAATCACTTCCTTGAAGTATAATTTTGCTTTTGTTTAGAACTGAGTAAGTACAGCTTTGAGGTCCTAAGAAGTGTGCATTTCATGAAGGAAAGTGAAATTTCTTTAAGCTCTTAAAAATGAGTTTAGTCCCTGTTACATAATTGCTGCTACATACATTCTGGTGTGGGAAAATGGAATTCGGAGCCTTTTACGCTCTATGTGCACAAAATAATGTGGTCCCTGTAGATAGCATAAAATCCACTTGGTGTATGAAGCCAGTGCAGTGTGATGGCCCTGAAGATGTATTTTAAATTTTCAGGACTAAATATTCAGTAGGAAGCAGGTTATATGATCAAGCACCTAATGTGTTCTGCAAATCTACTTTCCTTCCTATTCAGCCTCCAGGTGACTCCTTCCTAACTACTGATCAAAACTCCATGTGAGTTCTCTTCCAGCAAGAGAAAGCAGGGCATGATTTCATAGAATCAATGTTAGAAGAACAGATAGTTAGAAGACATTTTAAAAGTCATTCAGACTGCTATTCAGAAAGACCACACTTGTCTTGGTTTGAACGCTTATTTTCATTGTCAGTCGTGAAAGATAAAAATCAACATTAGTTTAGCAGAACAATTCTAACTTAAAAAAAATTATTGTGTATTATTATGGGGAGTTGCACATTACTGCCAACAAATCTGTGATTTTTTTGTCACTGCTTTAAGAACAAAGAATCTAATTTTGGGAACAGATGGTCACCTCACAAAGCAATAAATCATTGTAAAATCTCACTATATCTTCAGTCTTTCTAAGTTACAATTGTTCTTCTGAGTTTTTACCTACAAAGGCAGCAATTCTAAATTTAATAAAACATTTCTATTGCACCTTTACTTATTGAAAATAATCCTTAAATCCTGAACAGTTTTCTTGCTGTTAAAAATCCCGAAGAGCTTGAACAAGTCTGTATCAAGACCTATTTGTCTTGACATCAAGACTGGAGGCAGCCTGGGCTGCAGTGATCATGCACTGGTGGAGTTCACAGTCCTGAGGGATATGGGTCAGGCAAAGAGTAAGGTCAGGACCCTGAATTTTAGGAAAGAAAGGAGTTAGTCAATAGGACCCCCTGGGAAACTGCCCTCAGGGACAAGGGAGCAGAACAGAGCTGGCAGATCTTTAAGGAGGCTTTCCACAGAGCACAAGAGCTCTCAATCCCCAGGTGCAAGAAATCAGACAAGGAAGGCAAGAGACTGGCATGGCTGAGTCAAGACCTGCTGGTCAAACTAAAGGGCAAGAAGGAAATGCACAGGCAGTGGAAGCAGGGACGGGTATCCTGGGAAGAGTATAGGGACGCTGCCCAGTTGTGTAGGGATGGGGTCAGGAAGGCCAAGGGGCAGCTGGAGCTGAACTTGGCAAGGGATGCAAAGAATAACAAGAAGGGCTTCTACAGGTATGTCAGCCAGAAAAGGAAGGTCAAAGAAAGTGTACCCACCCTGATGAGCAAGACTGGCAAACTGATATCAATGGACGAGGAGAAGGCTGAGGTACTCAACGACTTTTTTGCCTCAGTCTTCACTGGCAACCTCTCTTCCCACACCTCTCAAGTGGATAGACCGCAAGGCAGGGACTGGGGGAGCAAAGTCCCTCCCACTGTAAGAGAAGATCAGGTTCGAGACCACCTGAGGAACCTGAACATACATAAGTCTATGGGACCTGATGAGGTGCATCCCAGAGTCCTGAGGGAATTGGCTGATGTAGTTGCCAAGCCACTCTCCATGATATTGGAAAAGTCATGGCAGTCAGGTGAAGTCCCTGGGGACTGGAAAAAGGGAAACATTGCACCCATTTTTAAAAAGGGTAGGAAGGAGGACCCTGGGAACTACCGCCCTGTCAGCCTCACCTCTGTGCCTGGGAAGATCATGGAGCAGATCCTCCTAGAAGCTATGCTGAGGCACATGGAGGACAGGGAGGTGCTTGGAGACAGCCAGCATGGCTTCACCAAGGGCAAGCCCTGCCTGACCAACCTAGTGGCCTTCTATGATGGAGGGACTGCATCAGTGGACAAGGGAAGAGCTATGGATGTCATCTATCTGGACTTCTGTAAGGCCTTTGACACAGTCCCCCCCAACATCCTTCTCTCTAAATTGGAGAGATATGGATTTGATGGGTGGACTGTTCGGTGGATGAGGAATTGGTTGGATGGTTGCATCCAGAGGGTAGTGGTCAATGGCTCAATGTCCAGATGGAGGTCGGTGACAAGTGGTGTCCCTCAGGGATCTGTATTGGGACCAGTACTGTTCAATATCTTCATCACTGACATAGACGGTGGGATCGAGTGCACCCTCAGCAAGTTTGCAGATGACACCAAGCTGAGTGGTGTGGTGGACATGCCTGAGGGACAAGATGCCATCCAGAGGGACCTGGACAAGCTCAAGAACTGGGTCCATGTGAACCTCATGAGGTTCAACAAGGCCAAGTGCAAGGTCCTGCACCTGGGTTGGAGCAACCCTCAGTATCAATACAGGCTGGGGGATGAAGGGATTGAGAGCAGCCCTGTGGAGAAGGACTTGGGGGTCCTGGTGGATGAAAAGCTGGACATGAGCTGACAATGTGCGCTCGCAGCCCAGGAAGCCAACCATATCCTGGGCTGCATCAGAAGAAGCGTGGCCAGCAGGTCGAGGGAGGTGATTCTGCCCCTCTACTCTGCCCTGGTGAGACCCCACCTGGAGTACTGTGTTCAGCTCTGGGGCCCTCAGCCCAAGACAGACATGGATCTGTTGGAGCGGGTCCATAGGAGGGCCACAAAAATGATCAGAGGGATGAAACACCTCTCCTCTGAAGACAGGCTGAGAGAGTTGGGGTTGTTCAGCCTGGAGAAAAGGTGGCTCCGGAGAGACCTTATTGCAGCCTTTCAGTACTTAAAGGGGGCTTATAGGAAAGATGGGGAAAAACTTTTTAGCAGGGCCTGCTGTGATAGGGCAAGAGGTAATGGTTTTAAACTAAAAGAGGGGAGATTTATATTGGACATAAGGAAGAAATATTTTACAATATATGATAGTTATAAGTGATATATGATCCCAAGGATCTATTTGCAAGCTATTTCCCTAAGTCTGTGAGCTGGCAAGGCGCAAATATGGTCACTTGCATCATTTTTCCAAGAGGGGACAGGACATTTAACAACTATTGTTCAGGCCAGTCTGATTCATCTGCCTCACCATGCAAAGGATGAAGATGATGACATGTCTGCCCTGCTCTTATTCCGAGTTGCTCAGACACAAGCCTGGAAGCTGGATCTCCACGCTGGTGTGGCTTCGTGCCTGTGGATGTGATTATTGTGTGCAGGTGCTGGAGCTGGCTGTTGTCCTTCACCTGCTGGTGGAAGCAGCTGCAGACCCCCAGGTCTGTGTGGAGGACCCCTTGGGTTGCACATGCAGATCATAAACTACTCCCTTACCTGAACTGTTAAGTTTGAACTTTAGGATAAAATCAGCACGTACCCGCTCTAGTTTCAATGGGATGTTTCTCAGGGTGAGGAACCCCAGTTAAGAGGAGCAGAACAGGACTTAGGGGTTTGCTGGCAATATCAGGCAATAACCAGTCAAAGCTAAATGAAAGCCCTGCATCCATATTTAGTCCCCTTCAAACTGGCAAACAGTATGAGCCCCTGTCAACACGAGTCCCTGATGTATGGATTTGGGGTGTGAGCTCTCCTGTTGAGGGCTCTCAGGGCCTGTTGTGATAGGACAAGGGGCAATGGTTTTAAACTAAAGGAGGGGAGATTTAGACTAGACATAAGGAAGAAGTTTTTCACAATGAGGGTGGTAAAACACTGGAACAGGTTGCCCAAAGAGGTGGTAGATGCCCCATCCCTGGAAGCATTCAAGGTCAGGCTGGCTGGGGCTCTGGGCAACCTGATCTAGTTGAGGATGTCCCTGCTCATTGCAGGGGGGTTGGACTAGATGACCTTTAAAGGTCCCTTCCAACCCAAACTATTCTATGATTCTATTGATTGCTTCACCCTCAAGTTCTGCCAGACCTCATGCTACATGGTAAGCAATGGGCAGGGAATTTTTAGGGAACAAATGCCATGCAAGAAACCCAGAAAATGCCATGTGCATATTTTTTCAGCATTTGGTTGTAACTCTCGGTAATTAAATTGTCTGTTCTTTGTTAGTACTGAAAGTACATGATTTTTCTACATGCAGTGATGACTGCATGAGTAACTCTTGTACCTTCTCCTGTGCCCCAGCTTGCAATGTCATCTCTCAGACTCCCTCAGGAAGGTTTACCATGGTCATTCCTCATCAGCACAGAAACTGCAGCTTCTCTATAATCTACCCAGTGGTGATAAAAATATCTGATCTTATTCTGGGACATTTAAATGGCCTCTCTTTAAAGGCGAGTTGTTTGTTCTTAATAAATTACTACTAAGTGTAGTTTTCCTGGGCATGGGAGAGGGAAGGGGAGTGAAGTGGGGATAGCCTCTGCCACTGGCTGTTAAGGCATGTGCACTCCGGATCACGTGCATGCCTGCTGCAGGCTCTGGTCGTGTGTCGTGTCATCATCGTCCCCGTCCGTGTCCCCCTCCCCCACCGTTCCCCAACGTCACAGAGGCAATCAAATTATGAAAGTACCATTAATGCATGTAAATATTGCTTGCCATAACAAAGGGTAAGAATTTCATTAGAAAGAAAGGTGTGGTCTCCCAGAGAGCTGTCTTTCTGCATTTAAACTAATGAAAGCAGCAACCACTCTGAACAGAGAAAGGAGGCATGGGTTAGACAGTGAGGTATTAGCATGGTGAAAATACGAATGTGCTGGCAGCTGATCCCCTGCTCAGCTTACTGAGCATCCTCTGCTCCATTTGCTCCAATGCACAGCATGGGGCTGGGGTTTGGCCTCACAGCGGTTTGGCCCCACAGCTGTTTGGTGCTTGGTGATGACCAGCCAGGAGAGGATGAGAGCTGTTGGTGGCACCCTGTGCCTGGGAGGTCCAAGAAGGTGCAAATTCCAAAATATCCAGAAGGATGGGAGCAAGAAAGCTTGTTTTCTGGTGCCAGTGAGACTGGTAGCCTAGGGCCTTCACAGGGATTGCCAGTGTCTGAGCAGTAGTCAGGGCCCACAACAGTCACGTGCAAGGTGCTGGCTGGAGGCAGGACACAAGAAAGCAGCAATGCAACAGACAACTGATGGAAACAGGCAGACAAAGAACCAGTGACAGAGTCTCTGTCAGTGCAACACACAGGGCGCTCTGCACATCTGTTTTTGGTTTTGAGGGTGTTGCATCAAAGGAAAGTTTTAAATAAGGGCTTAGAGCAAAATGAAGAAACAGATATTTGGGTCAGTGTGTGATATCCCAGCATAAGCAGCAGCGTGAGTGAAAGTGCAAAGATGATCTGTTTTGGTCAAGGTAAGAAATGAACAATTAAGGTTAGCTGTATGTGCTGATCCGCAGCAGGAATCAATCTTCTAATGCTGCAGCAAAGACGATAGATTGGAAGGGGGCCAGGCTTCAAAACTAAGATGAAAGGAGTAATGTCTGAGGTGATAGAGGAAGAGCAGCTGTTAGGAGTGTCTCAGAGTCTGACACAGAGGTCTGAGATTTAGGAAGAAAACTGGAAACTCTGGTGAGAGCCATTCCACTGAGGCACAAGCAAGCAGGGCTGGGGAGGTCTGGCATGGCTTTGGAGGCCACAAGCCCCAGGGTGCAGGTTCAGTGGAAAATGGATTTGGGGAGGTCAGTGGGGGGATGCGTGGAGTTTTTAAGGGATGTTTACATCTTGCATGCACAGTGAAGGGGAAGAACAAGCATGCAGGTGGTGAGCAAGGAAAGGGCTGAATGCAGATGGGAAGTGCTCAGGAGTAAGGATCAGCCTTGCAATGCTGAGAGAGAGACCAGCTGTTGGTCAGACAGGGGAAATTCAGCTTACAGCCTGAGGACAAAATCAGCCAAAGCACTACACAAGGTATGGATTTTAAATATCGGATGACTTGGCTCAAATCAGTTCACAGTTATACCCTTGCCTTGCATGCTGTTTTCACAGGGATTCTCGCTCTTCCTCACCAAAGAGGGAGAGCCTGCTTTTCTCACACAAGAAACAAAGGCAAAACAAGGCGAACAAAACCTAAATCAAATGTAAAGCCTTTTATACACAAGAGGAACACATCTTCCTCCCTTACAAATTAGCTGAAAATAATTGTATGCCAAATTCTGCAGTCCAAGCCAACATCCACGACCCACCGGGAGCTCCTTCTCCCTTCTTGATGTCTGTGAACCAGTAGCAGCAGACTGGTGGTTCAGAATGGCTAGAAACAAAACGTGTCCCAAACCAGGCTTTGAGAGATGGGTCAAGTGAATTGACTTATTCAGCAGATAAGGGACTATAGCAGGAGAATGAGCAAAGAAATCAGGCACTTAAACAGCAGCATATGGGTCATAGCCCAAAGGTGCACAAGGTGTCCGTGCAAGATGCTTTTGGCAAACAGCATTAACTTTCAGGAAAGGAGCACTTGTGGGTCTAATGTACAGAACGTACAGTGAGCCATTGTCATCACACAAAAATACTCTTTTGGTTAATTCCTACTTTAATGAAACTTTGCCAGAATAGTGCAGTTTAGCCACTCTTATTGCTTAGGAATCTAAAAGTACAGTATAGTGGAGCTTAAGTTCCTGCCTGCCAGCTGAGTGTGGGCACATGTGCAGCCCATGCCTGTATTAATTTGATTATGTCTAAGCATCCAGAATCAGATTGCTTATCTGCGCTAAAAGCAACTGAATCAACGCCTTAACTAGATGCCAGTAATTTTCAGAGCCCACTTAGGTCTTTCTTTGGATTCCCTTAAGGTAACTGACTAATGTCAAATTGAAGTAGTATCACTCAGGATGAGAACAGCCCGATTTCACACAGATTTGAGCACAGAGGACTTCTAAAACCTGCTGTTGACTGCAATCAAACTTTTAATCTCTGTCTTTTTAGAAACCATGAGCAGGCTGTGCAGGAGTGGGAGATTTTGTAGAGCTGTTGGGAGGAACTGGCTTAGACCCGTCCAAGATGTTTCCACTAGCTGATCTCTGTCACTCCTTTCATGGATCTGGTGAGAACTCCTTCTTCCACTTACCCCCGCATGATAAAATAATTAACCAGAGGGAGTCGTGCAGAGCTCCCCCAAACCTGGTTTTCCTGCTAGACTGGTGAACTTCACATGTAGCAGAACATGAGAGCTAAAGCTATTCGAGCCTGCAGCTGGGGTGTGTGATACAGCACATCCATGACCACCTTCACTTGCCCCTGCAGTAATCATTGTAACAAGGTTAAGTTATATATATTTTTAAAACACTTGTCCTATGACAAGTATGATTATTAGAGTGTCAACAGGCAGATGAGCCTGGAAATTCATAATAAACAAAGACAGAGTGGTTACATTTTCAATTAAGGAGCTTTTCCTCACTTACATGATGTTCCTAAAGACTCCTTTTCTGCTGCAGGGGTAAAACCCCAAAAAGCCTCAGAGCTCCCACTCTCCACTTTGAACCCTGCAGGAGCTCTGAACCTGTTTCACAATCATGCCAGGTCAGTGACCTTTTTTCTCCACATAAAAATAAGAATTCCCAGTTTCCCCTAATATTCAGTACAGCAGAGTATGAAGTGTTGCAGTGATGTGAAAGACCAGCCTCTGTGGCACGTCGGTTGTACCTCAGGAGTATGAACAAGTGCACCATAGAAGCAGCATTTCCGCAGGGTTAGAGAGCAGGAACATGCCTGGCACTTTGCCCCTGCCATCTCCCTTGCCTTTCATCACACCACAACTTAATGGTCTGGGCACTGTTCAAAGTCTTAACCAGCAAGCACTGGTGCTGAGCGAATACTAAGCACCGTGATGAGAGTAAAATGTGCTTTCCTGGCAGTGTGAGGGAAGGGAAATCCCATCTTGACAGCTTCTGCTATCCCAGTGACCCACGGGATTTCTCCTCCAGTGGGAAAGATGCTATGAGTTCCCCAAATGAAACAGGCTTTGCCAAACCCCTGCTCAAATGGCTCATCTAAAATAGTGGTTAGTGATATGCTTGATTTCCCCCAGAACAGATCCATACACTGGGCACTGCCATTTGAGGTTTGTTGTGGTGGGACTCTTGCATACCTTCGTTACTGCGAAGAACCTCCTTACTATCACCACACAAAACCACTCATCCCTCTAACAGGAATCATTTAAATATTGTTAATTTTGGATAGCTCCAGGACAGGGTGCCATTACCCTTTTACCCATTGCTCACAGTATCTAATGGTAGCATACCTTCCCAAGTGCAAACACATACAGACCTCTGCATCATGTCTATCTATGCATACATGAGACTGCAGGTGGATGGGAAGTGAATGGCATTTGCATGAGTAAAGGCTACAACATTTGAGGAAATAACCCCTTATAAAGTAAAACTAACAAATACAAAAGAAGATATTTAGTCAGCAATACCACCACTGGTCGGTCATGACTACACACAAATTAGCTTTGTTTCCAAAATTGTATGTATTAGTGCTTTTTAATTCCCAACACTATATCTCTTTTCCTTCTCTCTCATGTAAATGTATCTTTATATCTCCTTTATCTCTCTCTTCCCTAATTAGCCCAAATGAAGATTGGCTGTGACAATACTGTGCTGTGAATGGTCTCCAGTGGCAAAAACACATCAATCGTGTGATGTTTGAGCATTATCATCAACTTGATATGCAGGAAACGGAAAACAGAAAGGAGAACAGCATTGAGGAATTCTGCTTTCCTAGTATCTGAGAAACCAGGCAACACTTTTTCACACAGCTAATGAAAATAAGGTTCTGGTGAATGAAAAAAAATATATTTTTCCTTTAACCAGCTAAACAAGGGGCAATGGGCACAAACTGGAACACAGGAAGTTCCGTCTGAATACGAGGAAAAACTTCTTTACTGTGAGGGTGACAGAGCACTGGAACAGGCTGCCCAGAGAGGTTGTGGAGTCTCCTTCTCTAGAGATATTCAAAACCCACCTGGACGCAGTCCTGTGCAGCCTGCTCTAGGTGACCCTGCTCTGGCAGGGGGATTGGACTAGATGATCTCCAGAGGTCCCTTCCAACCCCTACCATTCTGTGATATTATCGAGCCTTTCTATGGTGCAAGCATATTTCTTTTTTCATACAAATCAATCATTCCCATAAGCAAGCAGGAAAAAAAAAACCCCAATATATTAATCTTTGTTATTACCATAATATTTTCTCTGCAGTATTTAAGCTCATTTACTACATTCAAAATCAATAGCAAGAACAGAAGGCTATGTTTCCAATATAAATATTATTAGGGAAACTGTCACAAACCCTCTGTGTATCTAGTCTGAGGAGATACGAAACCCACAATGAGTATAAATTTCATGCAGCAACTTTATCCTTTTATATCAGGTATAAACAAAAAAATAAGATGGTGGAATACACTTCCAGTTTTGTAACAGGAAATCCAACATTAGTGCATGTAAAAACTACTTGTTTGTTTATGACTATAAATGTACTATTTATTTCTAATGACATGCTTTTAATAAAAAATTATAGCATGGAAATTTCTTTACACAAATCCCGACATGAATAAATACATTCAAACAGTTGGCAAAACATTATTACGTTGTATTTTTCTGAAGAGCTCTTTTAACACGCTGGTTAAACTTCCTAAGTCTCGTTCAGTTTTCTGGAAATGATAATTTTGAACATATGTTGCTATAAAAATGTGGACTATTAAAGGAACATTATGGGCAGAAATTTGGTTTGCCAATGTTGCATACACTTTCACATAGAATATGTTCCAGTTGTACGCTTACTGGCACCTTCACTGTTTAAGTTTTTTGGTCAGGTGTCCTGCTGACCCGTGGAGGCAGGGAAATACAAATATAGATTATTTTTTTCCAGACTTTTGGTGACCCAGAAGAGGACTGTAATCCTGGAGAGCTCTAGGAAGCGCAGCACAGCAGAGGACCAGAGTTCTGTCCTAGCTTGGAGGCACATGGACTGATTCATACGGTTTCTGGGAGTGTGTCGTGGTTTAACCCCAAATAGTAACCGAAATACCACGCAGCTGCTTGTTCACATTTAGCAGCAACCAACAACATCAGTGTACTATCGCCAGTCTTCACACACTAAATCCAAAACACAGTAGCTGCTGAAAACAAAACTAGCTCCGTCCTGGCCTAAACCAGGACAGAGTGCTACCTGCCAAAAATAGGAGCAAACCGTTTCTCCTCCAATGTTCAATTAATGGTCAACACTGATTAATCCAGCTGTATGACTAAGATCTTCAGAGCTGATTTCTGGCTCTTAACCTCATAGTCAGTCACCAAAAATCAAGTGCCTTGAGTATTCAGCAGCTCTGAAGTTAATCCCTCCCCAACTGAAGTGGGTGAAAACTACAGGATGCCTCAGACTCTCCCTCTGTAGGGTTTTGGGAACCCAGTTTTGGTGACGGACTCATTAAGAGAGAGAGGTGTTTGGCAACCTGGTCAGACTCAGGCAAGTGTGTCCACCCTGTGTTTATGGAAAAGGTGGGGTTTGTGGGAATGTTTTGCTTTGTTCCAAAAAGAATCGGACAAAACTGCTGCTGGCTACCCTGAGGCATGGAGTGACCCTGGCTTGGGGCCCTGAGGGGGGGTCCTTGGCCACCATGTCCCTGCTCCGGCCCTGTGTGACCCCCCACAGGCTTCCTGGGGCCCTGGTGCGATGTTGGTGTGGCCACCCAGCACCAGAGACATCGAATCAGGAAAAAAAATCAAGGCTCAATGAAATAGCTTTTTTCCTGAGGAAACTTGCAGTGACAGAGGATCTCTGTCCCCCGACATCCCACTCAGCTCGTCCTTTCTGAGTGCCTGTCCCTGCCAAGGCAACCCTAACTGCGTCCAGCCCCACCAGCCTTTCCCGGGCACCCTTTGGTGAACCAGGGTGGGTTACTGGGCTGGGCAGTTTGGGAACGAGCTCGGGGGCTCCCATATCAGACCATACCTACCCACATGCCCACCTTCAAACTGGGGAGAGGTCTTTAAAATGCTGATCCTTGGTCACTGAGAAACACGGGAGGAGTTGAAACATCAACGATGGATTTCAGGTCCAACAGCACAGGACTAGATCACCAATGAAGATAAACTCACAATCTCTTGCTTAGTGCCATTTCATAGTGGCATTTCCCACCTTTCAACTTTACGTGGTACTTTTTTTTTTTTTCAATCCTAACATGACTTAAATACCTCCAAAACAGCAAAGCCTTATAGAAAAGATACTTAACATTCAGAGATTTGAGATTTCTCCTTCCAAAGTATACATAAGTGGACTCTACTACTAAGGAAACTTACTGTTATAGATGGAGGAGAATGAAAAACACTTTGCATATGACAGCACCATCTATTGCTATTGCTCCATGCATAATACTTGAGTATGTGGTGGTTTTACTAGAACCAGTTGTCACTTCACCTACTCCTTTTAATCAACATAAATTTGAACAGCACTGTCAATCACATCACTCCACACTGCTGGCTGTCTTGAAAAAAACACAGACCCCAGCCAGCTAGCTGTTCTTTGGTCTGTGCTTTAAGCTCTACCTCATGCAGAAAATCAATAGTCACTTCAATCTATGTATCTGTATTTATGGAGGCCTTTGTCATTTCAGGAGTTGCAGAACTTCAGTCACAAGAAGTCAGCTCACAGATGTCAAATGTCACAACTCCTCCAGGGTTTAGTTCTGGAGAAGTAAGGAAATAAGGATCCTCATGAAAGAAAAGAAAGGAAACCAAGGCAATAAAAGCACTGCAAGGAAAAAAAACCCCACAACTGAAAGTTTGTAAAAGGAAATAAAAGAAAGCAGGATAAGAAATATGTGAATAACATGAACATCTGTTGAAAGAAGCAAGAAAAGAACACTTATCAACTAACAAGGTTGTAGCCTGGAGGCTCACAAGAGCTGGAAGCCTCCTTAGAATTAAAAAAAATCAAGCTCCTAACAATAGAAATGGAACAAAAGTCTTTGAAGAGACACTGTATGCAAACATTGGCTTTGAGAAGAAATTGTATGTCCAGGATTTAGACACCCTGACATCTTGCATCGTAGGCAAAATACAATTAACATTAAAACCCACAAAATTGTTAGGAGAAGATGTGAGCGAATGGCTTAATGCAGACTCTGATGTCCAAGAATGAACAACTTTTATTCATCTTTTTGATTTAACATCACCACTGACATTCCCCTAAAGAAGTGATGTAAAAGGTGGCATGATACCACAATAGACTACACAGCATAGGAGCACCGTGCTAGATTTAGAAAGAAAACCACTGAACTTGAACTGATGGGTTAGCCAACACTCAAGCAATGACTGAAAAACTCTTCAGCATCACAAAAACTACAAAAGAACCTAGGGTTTTTCTTGACTGTGATGGTAAATCCATTGCCTGGCTAGTGAATCCTGAAGATCATTGCCATGTTCTGTGATGACCTGATGCTCCTCTGAATATTGCCACTTTCACAAAAGCCTATGTATCTTTGGGAAATGGGGAGGGGATAGTCCAAGGAACTGGGAAATTTCTCTCCTTTGAGCATCCAGCCATCAAATACCTACAGGGGTTTAATAACTGAAACCAAGGCTTTTGATTATCACTCTGTTAGCAGATAACAGAAGCATAAAGTATTACAGACACTGTTTTATTTTGACACCAGATGGCCTGTTCAAAGCCATGAATTAAAAACAAAAATTCTTCGTATTTATCCGTTTCCCAGCATTTAAGTAATTATTCAAGCTTCAATCCATATTTAGGAAAGGGATGCATATAAGTTTTAATGTTGCCTTTATTTCCTTCAGGGGACAATTTTGGTGACCTGTTTTTGAGGGAAGCAGCTCTTTTTGCTCCAGCATCATCACGTTTGCATCAATTTTTTTGATTTCTTAGTATTGCAGTTCCACTGTTACTAAGAGAAGTTTTTGACCAACTTGATTTGGAAGCCATGTCAAACATAAGTCACCCTCTCAAGCTCTGGGCATTAAGTCCATTGATCTGGCCTGTAATTTTCCACCATCCATGTTTTGCAGCTTGCCATTAATGGGCCCAGAGGCCTTCCAAAGGTATTGAAATATGATAAAGCTTTGGGGAGGATTTATTGGCAGAGGTATTGCTCTCTCCTGCATCTGTTCTTTTGGCTCGTCCTAACCACTAGAAAGCAGAACAAATGCTACCTACTTGACTGGAGCTTAAGCAGCAACCTCTACAGATCTTTCCTTCACAACAAAAATAGCAGCAAGTTTGCCCTCGTCACGTTCAGGGAAATGTGTCAGAAATGTGTCAGAACTAGAAATCTGTATTAACTCTAGTATAGCTGCACAGTTACCTGCCTTGCTGTTTCAATTCCCTCCTAGTCACTCTCACCCAGTAATTCCTTCTATGCTCCAGTTGTTCTTTGTCAATACTTTGAAAATCCAAGGACCAGATCCCGCCATTGCTTCGGTGAGTAATCCTAATGGGAATATGTGTGGGACTTCCTTGTGGAAGAGCTGCAGGATCAGTCTTTGGATTTGCTAGAACTGTAAGTTTTCTGAAGTAATGAGACATGGGAGCTCAAATTACACCAGGGAAAAGCTGCCTGTATAAATACAATAGTATAATGGAGAAATTGGGGACTCCATGATCAAAGGAAGGAAACCTCTATAAAGCCTCAAAGATCTCTTTGAAGAAGGCATTTTTTTCTAGCCTTCAGAAGTGGCTGTACATCTAGGTATAAAATCCTTGGATCCACAAGAGGCTGAAATCAGCCTCCCTGGCACAGCCCATAGCAACGTGGGGAGAGATCCCAGCCAAGGGTACAAGACAGAGGGACAGGATTCCCCAGGATAAAGCAAGCAGGTGGAAAGCATCTCTCCAAGGGAGGGAGACAAGGATAGGGCTGAAGGGCAGCTTTCCTCCTCCCCAGAGCTCAGCTCACTGCCAGGTGGGACAGGTCTGTGCTGTGCACAGCCACTGCAGCGCAAAGGGCAGAGCACAAGGTGTGGAGAGCAGCCAGGGGCAGTTGATCCTCCCCTTGTCTCCTGAACTAAGTTCAGATCTTGGTCAACGCTTCTGCCTGCCAGCAAAATGCACTGGTAAAGTTTTTTGATTTTGGAATATAAATGGCTCCGAGTCATGAACCTCTTTCTGTTCAGAGCCAACATCCTGAAAAGCTCTAGCAGGGCCATTTGAAAGAAAGCCTGCAATGATCCACTCATTAATAAGCTGATGCTAAGTGACCTGCAAGCAGAGATCCTGGAGCAGTAACAGCTGTTCAGAGAGCTGTATTATTATCTGCAGGGCTCATGTGATTCATGGTGTAATGAGAAAACCCTCCTAACAGGGCTGAGGAGCTTGGCTTGTACTGACCAAACTTTTCAGTCGGTCCCCTAGGTATGGGCACTCAAGTAGAGGTGCTCCTGGAAAAGTTCAGAAGAGCCCATACTGCCATTTGGAGAGGGATCCTCAGCCTGCATCCACCTTTGCCTGGGGGGGGATGTTCCCAAAGTGCCTCGGGGAGGAGGAACAGCCATCCCAGAGACGGCTGCTTTGTGAAAGCCAGTTCTGCACACACATGCTCATGCACACATGTGTTCACCTGCCTCTTCCACACGTAGCCAGTGTCTTGCACATCAGATGAGAGCAGGGAAGGGGAAGCACAGAAGGACTTGCCAGCTTCTTACCTTCAGGAAATCACCCCCTTGGCAGTTGATGTTTATAAAGTCGTAGTCTATCGTGATGAGCTCCTCAGGCTCCCCAATGAAGAAGATAGCACAGTGCAGCTGTGGTTGCTCTGTGGTGAAGGTGAACTGCCCCTCTATACTCAGCATGTCAATGCACCCCGGGAAAACAGAGCCACGGGGCTGCTGCTGCTGCCTCAGCCTGCTGGGAAGGGAGACCCAGTGCCAGCTCTCACAGTGCAGGGAGGGGGGGAGCAAGGAGAGACCCCTGCGCTGAGACCTTGCTGTCAGGGAGGACAGGGAGACCCAGCTGCAGCAATTAGGAGCTTGCTGAGCACCAGGGGGTGGGGGGGTGAATAGTAACTTACAGGTGTGACTACAAACATACAATAGGGGGTGCAGGGGGGATGACATGTTGAAGCATCTCTGAGCAGAAAACTGCGTGTGTATGTGCACAAGTGCACAAACACCCTATTCCTTCAGATTTCTCTCTAATCACAGCTTTTCTACCTGCCCCATCCCCTGGAACTGTGACCCTGCAGGTGGACAACCCCCATCCTCCTCCCATCAGTATGGACCCCCAACTGAGCCCCAACCTCTTTTCAGAGCCCCATTTCAATCCCTCTGCCTCAACCACAGCTTTTCTGAGATTTTTAACATTTTGTCCTTCTCCCCCCCCCCCTGCAAAAAGCACTTGCAGCTCTGCCACTCCCAAATAGCCCCTTTCTCCCTCCTTGAGTCCTGAGCTCCCCCCAGGACTCCCCCACCCACTGGCAGTCCCCAGCAGAGCACTAAAGAAACTCATGGAGCAACCACCAGCAGATCTGCCCTGCAGACAGCTCTCACTTCAAATCTTCACTGAGGAATAGGAAGGACTCATCTTCACTAGCATCCCTCACCTGGTAAAGGAAAGAAGGCAAGAAGAGGCTGGGGCAAAATGAAAGGCAGCCCCCTCCCTCCACCTCTCTAGAACAGGTGCCAGCAGATTAAATCCCTCCTCCAGAAATGGTGCATTTGCAAAAGAGCTCAGTCAGAAAGCTGCCAACCTGTGGTAGAGGGGAACAAACCTGGTACCTAATAGGTGAGCCCAGAAGCTCAGCACATAGCAAGTTGCTTAATTCTTCAGCAAAAAAATGCAAGCTTGAGAAAAGGGAATGTCGTGGTTTGACCCTGTCTGGATGCCAGGTGCCCACCAAGGCCACTCTATCGCTCTCCCTCCTCAACTGGACAGGGGAGAGAAAATATAACGAAAGGCTCATGAGTCGAGATAAGGAAAGGGAGATCGCTCAGCAATTACCGTCATGGGCAAAACACGCTTGACTTGGGGCAAAAATTCATTTAATTTATTGCCAATTAAATAAGAGTAGGACAATGAGAAATAAAAACAAATCTTAAACCACCTTCCCCCCACCCCTCCCTTCTTCCCGGACTCAACTTCACTCCCAATTTCTCTACCTCCTCCCCAAGCGGCACAGGGGGACAGGGAATGGGGGTTGCAGTCAGTTCATCACACATCGTCTCTGCCGCTCCTTCCTCCTCAGGGGGAGGACTCCTTACACTCTTCCCCTGCTCCAACTTGGAGTCCCTCCCACAGGACACAGTCCTCCACGGACTTCTCCAACGTGAGTCATTCCCACGGGCTACAGTTCTTCACGAACTGCTCCAGCATGCGTCCTTTCCATGGGGTGCAGTCCTTCAGGAACAGACTGCTCCAGCGTGGGTCCCCCATGGGGTCACAAGTCCTGCCAGCAAGCCTGCTCCAGCGTGGGCTCCTCTGTCTCTATGGGTCCACAGGTCCTGCCAGAAGCCTGCTCTCCAGTGTGGACTTCCCATGGGGTTACAGCCTCCTTCAGGCATCCACCTGCCCTGGCGTGGGGTCCTCCATGGGCTGCAGGTGGATATCTGCTCCACTGTTATCCTCCATGGGCTGCAGGGGGACAGCCTGCCTCACCATGGTCTTCACCAGGGGCTGCAGGGGAATCTCTGCTCTGGTGCCTGGAACACCTCCTCCCCCTCCTTCTCCACTGACCTTGGTGTCTGCAGAGTTGTTGCACTCACATTTTCTCACTCCTCTCTCTGCCACTATAATCCCACAGCAGGTTTTTTTTTTTCCCCCCCTTCTTAAATATATCACAGATGCGCTACTACTGTCGCTGATTGGCTCAGCCTTGGCCAGTGGCGGGTCTGTCTTGGAGCTGGCTGGCATTGGCTCTGTCGGACATGGGGGAAGTTTCTAGCAGCTTATCACAGAAGCCACCCCTGTAGCCCCCCTGCTACCAAAACCTTGCCACACAAACCCAGTACAGGGAGGATAAACAAATGAGAGGGGAGAGAGAGACTGTTGCATTAATGTTACCCTTTTGGTTAGGTGTAGGTTTAATGCAGGGGGAGTGGGAGTAGGAAGGGAGAGAGGAAAAAGCATGATGCTTGAAAGCTGGTGTCATGGTTTAACCCCAAATTGTAACCCAATACCATGCAGCTGCTCACTCACTCCCCCACTCCCTGGTGGGGTGGGGAGGAGAATTGGAGAGAAAGGAAAACTCGTGGGTTGAGATAAAAGCAGCTCACCAGGACAGCAAAGGAAAAATATGAAAATATATTAATAATGATAAAATATATAAGAATAATAGAATATATAAAACAAACGATACACAATTTCTCACCACCCAACGACCGATACAGCCTGTCCCAAGCAGCAGTCAGGGAGCAGGGGTATTCCCCCCCGCTATCCCAGAACAGCAAGTTCCAGAGAGAGCAGGTGAGGGAACAAACAGCCAAACGAACAAACAAAAAGGCCCGAATGAACGTAAAAAAAAAAGGAAAATCAGGGAAACAAAAAGCAACCCGAAGGGAAGCTTAAGGATTAAGGCAAGTTAAGGGTCTAAAAGCTAGTGGTCCACTGACCGACCCTCACTTATACCAGGCATGACGTCTATGGTATGGAATACTCTCTTTGGCCAGTTTGGATCAACTATTCTGGCTCTACCCCTCCCAAGTTTTTGCACCTGCACATTAGCAAAACCTGGGAAACTGCAAAATGTCCTTGATGGTTTAGCAGCAACCAGCAACATCAGTGTACTATCACCATTCTTCACACACTAAATCCAAAACACAGTAGCTGCTGAAGACAAAACTAGCTCCGTCCTGGCCAAAACCAGGACAGCTGGGAATACAAGTTAGAAGACAGAAGTAAAAGCACAGTGAGGTGCATTAGTTTTCAGTCCTGTTGCTCACCTCTAGGTATCTGGTTTCCCCCTTGGAGGCTGCCAGGAAGATGAGAATGAAGTGGCACTGAAATTGGAAAGCAGATGGCATGCTGACACCTCCTCTCCTGGCTCTCCCTCTCTTCCCGCACCCAAGTTTCTCACAGTGTGCACCAGTAGGCAGGAGCTACTGGGGTATCTCAGAGAGATGCTTTTTATAGAGCTGTTGGGAGGGGAAGCACTTGGTCCCTGTACTGATAGGGTAACCCATGGTAATTGAATTCCTCTCACAGTGACACAGTATGTGGGCATGACGAGGGTCCAAATCATAGCCACAAATTTCTAAGATGGTCGAACTCCCCTCACTGGCAGATGTCTTTTCTACTTATCTGTCTGGCAGAGATTAAAAGCTCTAGGGAGGAGAGCCTGTCCCCACACAGCCAGGGCACTTGCACGGTGTGTTTATTTCCAATTACTCCAAAGTGAGGAACAGGGAGCATCCCTCCCTCCCTCCTCCTCCTCTCCTACTTTCCAGTCCTGGGGCATTTTGGACCTGTAGGGCTCCCTGCCTCCCTCCTGCTGCTCCATGACATATGGCTCTCCGCAGCCCCTGTGCCAGGCGCTTCCCATCGGCCAGGACTGAGTGGGTGCCCCTGCATCCCAGCCAGGCTCGCAGTCCGGGGCCAGCAGCCCCCCAGAGCTGGGGGACCTGCCGGCTTCCAAGTCCTGTGCCTGCAGCTGGGGCGGGAGGGCTCTGCAGCAAGGACACAGGCAAAACCAGACAGCTGTCCCCACCAGACATGGCTTTCGTACAGAAATTAGGAAAACTTGGGGTTCCCAAGGGCATATTCCCCATAGAACAGCTGATACTGCTCCAGCCCTGATCCTCAAGGGAAACCTGAGAAATACCTTCAAAAGATGAACCTGGGAATGAAAATTCATAACTCTGCATAGTATTAAACATCAGGAACTCAGCAGATGTATTAGTTTTAGGGTATATTTTTGTTTTCCCCTGACCCTGGATGAACCATCAATACTCTGTGGATGATAACTACCCTCTCCCCATCTCAAGCTTCTTGTTAACATCTTCTGCTTTATGCTTCTCTGTCAAATTTTCACTTTGGTTCAGCAAAACTTAGAAAAAATACAATCCAGACTGGCAAAGCTTTAATTTGCTGCTTCTGATTTCACTCTTAGGGCTCATGGACAGAAACACTTGCCTTCTGTTTCACTCAACTTGTTGGTTGAACAACAACAAAAAAAATCTTATTCTGTCTATACACTTGTGGTTCTGACCTTATTGTACTGTAATTCTTATTTTTATGGTTTACTTGAATGTAAACTATAATATTTCTCCATATCCGCATGGCACTTCTGTGATTTTGCCATATATCTGTGTGGTTTTCAAGAGCATAAAGAATACTAAGCATAAAGAATATGGAAAATGTATTATTTTTGAACTTTGACATCAAGTTGCATTCAAAAGTTGTTAAAACAGCTTTGGGGAACTGAGTAGTAAATTACCATATGACATCATGCTCAGCAATAAAAGCTGGGGGAAGAAGAAGGAAAGGGGGGACGTTCAGAGTGATGGCGTTTGTCTTCCCAAGTAACCATTATGCGTGATGGAGCCCTGCTTTCCTGGAGATGGCTGAACACCTGCCTGCCAATGGGAAGTAGTGAATGAATTCCTTATTTTGCTTTTCTTGTGTGCACAGCTTTTGCTTTACTTATTAAACTGTCTTTATCTCAACCCACAAGTTTTCTCACTTTTACCCTTCTGATTCTCTCCCCCATCCCACCAGGGGTGGGGGGGTGGGGGGAGTGAGTGAGCGGCTGTGTGGTACTTAGGTGCTGGCTGGGGTTAAACCCCGGCAGTCCTTTTTGATGCCCAACATGGGGCTTGAAGGGTTCAAGATAACAATGGGTTTGATTGGAATGTGCTAGATCGAATTTATAGCTGTTATTGCTGTTTAGCTATTAATTGACAGGCTCCTGTGCTTGCCATGGGGCTTGCTTGCTTTACTGTATATTAGAGTCTAGTGCTTGTTAGTGGCTGCTTTTTGCTTTTACTGCTTGCTGTAGTGCTGTACTGCTTATCATCTTACTCTGCTGTGCCTGGGAACATTCTCTTAACAGCAATGGCCATGTGCCTGGGCTGGCAGATGGCCAGGGCATTGCTGCTGTTTCTGTGCTGCTGTACTGGACAGCCTGGAACTCCAACATGAACTCGAGTTGAAGGGACTGTGACCTGTGGATGAATCCACGCGGGAGCAGGACACCCTGAAGCATCTGCGGCCGTGAATAAGTCCACACCAGAGCAGGTACATCTCAAAGCGTCTGTGACCACGGTTATGTCTGTGCTGCAGCAGGTATACCTCTGAAGGGATTGTGGCCCAAGGATAAGTCCACACTGGAACAGGTGCACCTCAAAATGACTGCGGCTGTGGATAAGTCTATGCCACAGCAGGTATACCCCTGAAGAGACTATGGCTCATAGATAAGGCTCCACTTGGAATAGGTACACCCTTAAGGGACTGCAGTCTGTGGATAAGTCCAAGCCGGAGCAGGGACAAGGGGAGGAGTTCATTGCAATGTTAAACCCTATGGCCTGGTCCAAAAGGACCAGGAGTGGAGACTGTAGTGGAAATATACCTTTAAATTGTTGTAACCCATGATTTGAGTTGCATGTTATAGGAATTACTATAGCAGGAACCACCTGAACCAATGGAGGACAAGTCTTAGAAGAAGCAGTGCAAGTGCAGCAGTGACCCAATCTGAGCTGGCTTTGGTGTCCAATAAATCCATGCAACACACCACCTCTCCTGTCCTGAGTGACCACCATAACAGATGGAGCTCAAAGTCATGGACTAAATGAACTCAGTGGACATTTTATGGACATTTTACAGGGGTGGTCCATAGACTAAGGGAATGATATCTGTGTATTATATCACAGGATGGGAAGGGGAGTGGTGGCTAATGAGGATGTAATGGATAGTGTGGGACCTGAGCATGATGTAAATGGTATGGAATAAGGGGTGGAGAATGTGCTGGTTGTGGCTGGGATACAGTTAATTTTCTTCATAGTAGCTAGTATGGGGCTATGTTTTCATTATTGCTGAGCAGTGCTTACACAGAGTCAAGGCCTTTTCTGCTTCTCACACCGCCCCGCCAGTGAGTAGGCTGAGGGTGCACAAGAAGTTGGGAGGGGACATAGCTGGGACAGTTGACCCCAACTGACCAAAGGGATATTCCACACCATATGACGTCATGCTCAGCAATAAAAGCTGGGGGAAGAAGGATGAAGGGGGACATTTGGAGTGATAGTGTTTGTCTTCCCAAGTAACCGTTATGCATGATGGAGCTCTGCTTTCCTGGAGATGGCTGAACACCTGTCTGCTGATGGGAAGCAGTGAATGAATTCCTTATTTTGCTTTGCTTGTGTGCACAGCTTTTGCTTTACCTATTAAACTGTCTTTATCTCAACCCATGAGTTTTCTCACTTTCATCCTTCTGATTCTTTCTCCCATCCCGCTGGGGGAGAGTGAGCGAACGGTTCTGTGGTGCTTAGTTGCTGGCTGGGGTTAAACCACAACACTCTGTAACAACACTTCTATTACTTCTTTGTGTGTGTCTAAATTGGCTTTAAATAGAGCTGAACTTTCCGTAAGTTGAAGTAAGTGTAGCTTGTTAACTCTGGGCAGTTTGACACTAGAGATGTGTGATTTGCTTACAAATATCTCAAGGGCGGGTGTCAAGAGGATGGGGCCAGACTCTTCTCAGTGGTGCCCAGGGACAGGACAAGGGGCAATGGGCACAAACTGGAACACAGGAAGTTCTGTCTGAACATGAGGAAAAACTTCTTTACTCTGAGGGTGACAGAGCACTGGAACAGGCTGCCCAGGGAGGTTGTGGAGTCTCCTTCTCTGGAGATATTCAAAACCCGCCTGGACATGGTCCTGTGCAACCTGCTCTAGGTGAACCTGCTTTTAGCAGGGGGGTTGGACTAGATGATCTCCAGAGGTCCCTTCCAACCCCTACCATTCTGTGATTCTGATATTTATCATATTGAGTGGTTTAGAGAAATGACACACACATGTGATTTATGAACTGAAAGCCTATCAGCATTGTGCAGGCTTGGTGATAATTGTTCCATTAACACTATTTATGGCTTTGAATAAGAGCAAGGACTGTGAAGCTCGCAGTTTAGTGGGTTACAAATAAGCAAGCAAACATTACATTCAGACACCAAGATTACCCTGAGGGCGGTTATCGCTACCAGCTCTGCCTGTGACTCAACCCAGTGTCTACACAAAGCAGTCAGGGCTAAGAAGTGGGAGCAAAGTTTTCTCCCAGGAAAGAGAGAAGAGATGCGGGAAGGAGTGTGCCATCGCTCTGATGTTAGGAGAGGCACCACATGTTTGCCGAGCTGTTTAATTTTAGCCTGGGCCTGTCTTCTGTGTGTATCTTCCCTCTCAAGGGCTGGTGCAGGAAGACCGCAACACCAGAGCCACATGCAGGTATCAGCATGGCTCTGAAGCAAGGGACCTGGTAGATGCCTCCTTCGCTCCATGGACCAAAGTGGGTTATGTCGACCTTTGCCTGATGCAGGGGCTGCCCTGATAAGTCCCTGCACCCTTCCAGAAGAGCTGTCTCCTTTCCAAAACACGGCACAGTTATTGCAGTTGGGCTTTGCTTGGAGGCGTACCCCTCATGGCCCACATCAGGTTGCGTGCCGGATCTGCAGAGGACATGGTGCTGCAGCCTCTTCCCTTGCTTCCTTGCAACCTCCTCACAGCAACCTTGCCCTGAGCAACAGCCCCCTGCTCCTCCTCTCTCAAATTTGCTGTTCAACTCTGAGTTATTAGAACATTTGTCACTTTATTTTCAATGCTGAGATCACTTTATTATACAGAATATAACTTTCAGATGTATTGAGAAATCTTAGTATTTACACATGTTCCAAAATTTGTTAGATCTAGGTCACTATGAAGAACAAACTTCATCTTTGACAAAGCCCCACTTTGAAAAGTGATATTGTAAGATATTTTTCCTATCCAAGGACAAGTATTTCTCAGCTGAAGTGACTGTCTTCTTGATTAAGTCTTTCTCATCCAGGAAAAAACTGTGATTCAACATGATCGTCTCTGGTAGTGTTTAGGCATTACAGTAACGGTCCCATTTCAGAAACACTGTGGGGTGTTACACAATTCAACTAGTCAATAAGAGTCAGATAAGAGATGCCAGTATACCCAGCATAACGGTATATTTATCCTTTCAACTGCTCCTACCACTTAGTCCTTTACTTTTCACGTGCACATGATTCCTTTCCAGTTATCCTTAGTACCATATAGGCTGCAGTGCCAAACACTTTGATCAGTTAGACTCCAAACACTTTTAGACAAAAGTACTGGAATATATTGTGTCTATGTAAAAATAATAAATGTTGAAGGACTTCCAGATCACCTGGCCTGCATTTTTCAACCTCCTGAAGTCTTAAGACAGCTTCACCTTTGATAAAAATGTTACAGACCATCTTTACCTTGGGTCTGCCAACAGGCTTTTTAATTTCAAACAGAAACTGTACTTGGCCTTCAAAGACTGATGATTCTCCTTCACTTAATCTTATTCCTGGGGAACCAAAAATGACAAAAAAATTTCCCCAAGTGAAAACTGCAGAATTAGGTCATTAATGCAAGGGCAAAAAGAGCTTTGGTTTCACCTAGCCAAGGCATGGTTTAACAGGACAGAGCTGTCCAACCCTGCGTCTCCTCCAACCACTCTTTGCTCACCCACAGGGACCTATTTGCTGCTGCCACTCAATGTCCCCAGTCAGAGCTAGGGAACTTGCATCTTTCTGCAGCATTCTCAATTTCTCACCGTTTTTTAGCTCCCAAAACACAACTTTATCTAATGCTCCAGGTGGTTCAGTTGCTCTTCTGCTCTTTGCAGCATGTTCTACCCACAGGTTTTTCCTGCTATAGCTTTATTCCGCGTTTCCACATAGTGCTTTTCTGGGTTCATGCAACTACTGGGAATGCAGAGTCACAACAATACATAGAGTTTTAAGACAGACACCACAGATATGTATTTGGGAGCTACAATATGACAATTTGCTCTGCAACCATGAAGTCAACCAGGACCTTAGAATTTAAAGCAGATGCATCACAGGAACATTTTCCACCAATTTTCCCCCAAATACCTGTGCTCTGAGCAACTGCTCCTCCTGTCTTTCTCTTAGCTGCCTTGTTGCAACATTTGTAATTTTACAGACATGTCCTTATTTAGCCAACCAGCTAACAGTAACACAACTTTCCATTGAAGGCTAATTTAAAGTCTCAAGCACACATCCTCAGCTTTTGCAAAATTATGCCACTAAGTGCAATAGGCTCTGTCCTTTTACATCAGCTGAGAATCTACTTGCCAGGGCAAAATAAGTGGATGCAGCTGCAGTTCTCTTCCTTGGGAGTTGCTCCTGGTACACAACTGATTGCAGATGGCTGAGAGTTGGTATTTTAAAAGACAAGCTTTTTTATTTTTTTTTTTTTATTTTTTTAATGTATCTGGTGAAGTTCATTCATGTGCTCTGTCTGATGGCTACCCAGGGCCTGTAACCCACCATACCCCAACTCAGCGGAAAGGATGTGGATGAAGCTAGCTTAGAAAATGGATTACCAGATCATAAACAAAACATTATCGCTCATGAGTATCATGTGGCAGAAGAAAGATAAAATTGAAAATGTGACCTCTTTTTTCTTCAAATAATACAGTTCCATTCAACAGACTTAATTATCCCTAAAGATGGCCTGTCAATCAAAACCCTTATTAGACATGCGCATGACATCACATCACAGTCTAACAAATCTTCCTGCCAGTCAAAAACCCTTATATAGATTAATCTGATTTCAGAGGCAAGTTTTGTGTTTGACCTTTTACCCAACTTGTTTGGAGCTGAAATCAGAGAGAAGCTGAATGTTTTCTGTGTGCTGCCGAGCTGGGACTATGGGCTCTAGACTGTGCACAAGAGGTTCCCTCCATTACACATTCTGCTTTATGTCACCTGATCAAGGGGAGCCTATTGACAAAGCCTTCTTACTCCAGCTACAGGAGGCATCATGCTTGCAGGCTCTTCTCCTGCTGGGGGACTTCAACCACCCCAACATCTGCTGGAAATTGCATCCAGAGGGTAGAGGACAACGGCTCAATGTCCAGATGGAGACCAGTCACAAGTGGAGTCCCTCAGGGGTCTGTACTGGGACCAGTACTGTTTAGTATCTTCATCAATGACATAGACGGTGGGATTGAGTGCACCCTCAGCAAGTTTTCAGACGACACCAAGCTGAGCGGTGCTGTGGACATGCCTGAGGGACAAGATGCCATCCAGAGGGACCTGGACAAGCTCAAGAACTGGGTCCATGTGAACCTCATGAGGTTCAACAAGGCCAAGTGCAAGGTCCTGCACCTGGGTCAGGGCAACCCTCAGTATCAATGCAGGCTGGGGGATGAAGGGATTGAGAGCAGCCCTGTGGAGAAGGACTTGGGGGTCCTGGTGGATGAAAAGCTGGACGTGAGCCAGCAATGTGCGCTCGCAGCCCAGAAGGCCAACTGTATGTTGGGCTGCATCAAAAGAAGCGTGGCCAGCAGGTCGAGGGAGGTGATTCTGTCCTTTTACTCTGCTCTGGTGAGACCCCACCGGGAGTACTGTGTTCAGCTCTGGGGCCCTCAGCCCAAGACAGACATGGATCTGTTGGAGTGGGTCCATAGGAGGGCCACAAAAATGATCAGGGGGCTGGAGCACCTCTCCTCTGAAGACAGGCTGAGAGAGTTGGGGTTGTTCAGCCTGGAGAAGAGAAGGCTCCGGGGAGACCTTATTGCATCCTTTCACTACTTAAAGGGGGCTTATAAGAAAGATGGGGAAAAACTTTTTAGTAAGGCCTGTTGCGATAGGACAAGGGGTAATGGTTTTACACTAAAAGAGGATAGATTAAAACTAGATATAAGGAAGAAATTTTTTACGATGAGGGTGGTGAGGCACTGGAACAGGTTGCCCAGAGAGGTGGTAGATGCCCCATCCCTGGAAACATTCAAGGTCAGGTTGGATGGGGCTCTGAGCAACCTGGTCTAGTTCAAGATGTCCCTGCTCATAGAATCATAGAATCGTTTTGGTTGGAAGAGACCGCCAAGATCATCGAGTCCAACCGTTAACATAACACTACCAAGTCCACCACTAAACCATGTCCCTAAGTGCCACATCTACACGTCTTTGAAATGCCTCCAGGGATGGGGACTCCACCACTTCCCTGGGCAGCCTGTTCCAGTGCCTGACAACCCTTTCAGTGAAGAAATTTTTCCGAATATCCAATCTGAACCTCCCCTGGCGCAACTTGAGGCCATTTCCTCTTGTTCTGTCGTCTGTTACTTGGGAGAAGAGACCGACCCCCATCTCTTTACAACCTCCTTTCAGGTAGTTGTAGAGAGCGATAAGGTCTCCCCTCAGCCTCCTTTTCTCCAGACTAAACATCCCCAGTTCCCCCAGCCGCTCCTCATAGGACTTGTGTTCCAGACCCTTCACCAGCTTTGTTGCCCTTCTCTGGACACGCTCCAGCACCTCAATGTCTTCCTTGTAGTGAGGGGCCCAAAACTGAACACAGTACTCGAGGTGCGGCCTCACCAGGGCCGAGTACAGGGGGACAATCACCTCCCTACTCCTGCTGGCCACACTATTTCTGATACAGGCCAGGATGCTGTTGGCCTTCTTGGCCACCTGGGCACACTGCTGGCTCATATTCAGCCGGCTGTCGACCAACACCCCCAGGTCCTTTTCCACCGGGCAGCTTTCCAGCCACTCTTCCCCAAGCCTGTAGCGTTGCCTGGGGTTGGTGTGACCCAAGTGCAGGACCCAGCACTTGGCCTTTTTGAACCTCATACCATTGGCCTCGGCCCATCAATCCAGCCTGTCCAGATCCTCTGTAGCGCCTTCCTGCCCTCCAGCAGATCAACACTCCCTCCCAACTTGGTGTCATCTGCAAACTTACTGAGGGTGCACTCGATCCCCTCGTCCAGATCATTGATAAAGATATTGAACAGAACTGGCCCCAATACTGAGCCCTGGGGAACACCACTTGTGACCGGCCGCCAACTGGATTTAACTCCATTCACCACAACTCTTTGGGCCCAGCCATCCAGACAGTTTCCTACCCAGCGCAGAGTACACCCATCCAAGCCATGGGTAGCCAGTTTCTCCAGGAGGATACTGTGGGAGACGGTGTCAAAGGCTTTACTAAAGTCCAGGTAGACAACGTCCACAGCCTTTCCCTCATCCACTAGGCGGGTCACCTTGTCATAGAAGAAGATCAGGTTGGTCAGGCAGGACCTGCCTTTCATAAACCCATGCTGACTGGGCCCGATCACCCGGTTGTCCCGTACATGCCACCTGATGGCACTCAGGATGATCTGCTCCATAACCTTCCTGGGCACCGAGGTCAGACTGACAGGCCTGTAGTTCCCCGGATCCTCCTTCCGGCCCTTCTTGTAGATGGGCGTCACATTTGCCAGCCTCCAGTCAACTGGGACCTCTCCGGTTAGTCAGGACTGCTGAGAAATGATGGAGAGTGGCTTGGTGAGCACATCCGCCAGCTCTTTCAGCACCCTTGGGTGGATCCCATCCGGCCCCATAGACTTATGCGTGTCTAGGTGGTGTAGCAGGTCAATGACCATTTCCCCTTGGATTATGGGGGCTTCATTCTGTAGGATAATGAGAAATAAAATCAAATCTTAGAGCACCTTCCCCCCACCCCTCCCTTCTTCCCAGGCTCAACTTCACTCACGGTTTTTCTACCTCCTCCCCATGAGTGACACAGGGGGACGGGGAATGGGGATTGTGGTCAGTTCATCATGCGTTGTCTCTGCCGCCTCTTCCTCCTCACACTCTTCCCCTGCTCCAGCGTGGGGCCCCTCCCACAGGAGACGGTCCTCCACGAACTTCTCCATCGTGAGTCCATCTCACGGGCTGCAGTTCTTCACAAACTGCTCCAGCATGAGCCCTTTCTACGTGTCCTTTCCATGCAGTGCAGTCCTTCAAGAACAGACTGCTCCAGCATGGGTCCCTTCCACGGGGTCACAAGTCCTGCCACCAAACTTGCTCCAGTGTGGGCTCATCTCTCCACGGGGGGTGACAGGTCCTGCCAGCAAACCTGCTCCAGCGTGGGCTTCCCATGGTGTTACAGCCTCCTTCGGGCATCCACCTGCCCTGGCGTGGGGTCCTCCACAGGCTGCAGGTGGATATCTGCTCCACCGTTAACCTCCATGGGCTGCAGGGGGACAGCCTGCCTCACCATGGTCTTCACCAGGGGCTGCAGGGGAATCTCTGCTCTGGTGCCTGGAACACCTCCTCCCCCTCCTTCTCCACTGACCTTGGTGTCTGCAGGGTTGTTTCTCTCACATATTCTCCACCCTCTCACTTATGGCTGCTGTTGCACAGCAATTTTTCCCTCCCTTCTTAAATATGTTATCACAGAGGCACTGCCGCTGTTGCTGATTGGCTCAGCCTTGGCCAGCAGCAGGTGCGTCTTGGAGCCAGATGGCCGTCTGTTCTATCGGACATAGGGGAAGCTTCTAGCATCTTCTCACAGAAGCCACTCCTGTAGCCCCTCTGCTACCAAAACCTTGCCACTCAAACCCAATAAATCTCTTCTGAACTGAAATAAAAGCAAACGTCGAAGGATGAGGCTTTCAAGATAATGTTGTTTATCTTATCTTCTCAAAATCTGCTTTTCAGATGTCAGGCAAACCAGTTTCATAATAGCTAGAAAAGATCTTGTCTGGCATCGCTGTATTTTTATTGGTCTTAAATGTAACTTGAAAATATTAGGCCATATTGTGGTTTTCACTTTTCTATTGATTTTTCAGACAGTCTGATAACACAAATTTTAAAAATACCTGTAATTAGACATCTTCCCTAAAGCTGAGGGACGTTGGAAAAAGCCACACAGCAAGCTTCCTCTTCACGTAAGACATAAAAGTGGTTCCTAGACTCATGAACTACAGGCAAACTCAAAGTCAGCAGGAAAAGTGTCAGTAAATAATGAGAAAAAAATACTGCCTTCGTGTTTGAAGAAGATGTTTTTCCCTTTTGAGAGGAGCTAAAAGCAAAATGTTCACATCCGCAGGACTAAGTGGCCATAGCAAGGTTGGCCACGCAAGCACCACCCTGTACAGCCAGTGTGAGTGGCTGCAATGCAGTTCTCCTTCCTGAGGTTTGCTTACAGAAAAGAGAATTGCTCACAGCTTTTTCTGGTTCGTAGACAATTCAAAACTTTCAGTTGTGTCCTGGTTTAGGCTGGGACAGAGCTAGTTTTGTCTCCAGCAGCTACTGTGTTTTGCATTTAGTGTGAGAAGAATGGTGATAATACACTAATGTTGCTGGTTGCTGCTAAATGACCAAGGACATTTGGCAGTTTCCCAGGTTTTGCTAATGTGCAGGTGCAAAAACCTGGGAGGGGTAGAGCCAGAATAGTTGATCCAAACTGGCCAAAGAGAGTATTCCATACCATAGACATCATGCCTGGTATAAGTGAGGGATGGCTGGTGGGCCACTGGCCTTAACCCTTAAGCTTCCCTTCACGTTGCTTTTTGTTCCGTTTTTCCCTTTTTTTGTTCGTTTGGGCCTTTTCATTCGTTCATTCAGCTGTTTGTTCCCTTGCCTGCTCTCTCTGGAACTTGCTGTTCTGGGATAGCTGTGGAGGAATACCCCTGCTCCCTGACTGCTGCTCGGGACGGGCTGTATTGGTCATCGGGTGGTGAGAAATTGTGCATCATTTGTTTTATATATTCCATTATCCTTATATATATTATTATTATTTTTATCATTATTAATATATTTTTATCTTTTTCTTTGCTGTCCTGGTGAACTGTTTTTATCTCAACCCATGAGTTTTCCTTTCTCTCCGATTCTCCTCCCCACCCCACCGGGGAGTGGGGGAGTGAGTGAGCGGCTGCATGGTATTCGGTTAAACCACGACAAGGTGATCTTCAGGTATCTTCCCTGGAAGTGATGTCTACTAATGCAGCACAAGCTGGCTCCTGCAGGAGAGGAACGGCAGAGGAATGACCCACTAGTGCAGTGGGTCAGCCCACGCTTAGCCCAAAATTAGGATGGCAAGTCCCTTACCTCAGAACCCCAAGTTGTGCCAGGGCTTTGTTTGATAGCATTTGAATGTGCTTTGTAGCATTTTCTTCCTTTTCTGCTTGATCTCTAGTCTTTGTGCAAAAAAGGTTCTATTTGAGGTGCGGCCTCACCAGGGCCGAGTACAAAGGGACAATCACTTCCCTGCTCCTGCTGGCCACACCATTTCTGATACAAGCCAGGATGGCATTGGCCTTCTTGGCCACCTGGGCACACTGCCGGCTCACATTCAGCCAGCAATCTGGTGGGGACTATCAGTAATTACTCCTTTATTTTTAACTTCCCGGGAGGTCATCAGGGGGAAACGTCTTCCTTTCCTTTCCCTTTCCCCTCCTGGATAAAAATGCCTTCCTTTGCTTTCTCGTTCCCCTCCTGGGTAGTTACGGAAGCTTATCAGAATTTGGAATACCTTTGGGATGCTCGGACCGGCTTACTATTCCTATCAGTAGGAATAAATTTGTGTCAAATCTTGCTTAAGATTAGAAATCAGCGCAGATGTAGGCGCAGGGCCACCCCAGTTCCCTGCTACAGCCCCCGCGGCCGCGCCAGCCCCAGCCACGGGCGCGGCGGCCGTCCCACCCTCCACCACGGGCACCGCGGCTGCTCCGCCCCTCGCCACATGGGCACCGCAGCTGCCCCAGCCCCCGCCGCAGGCACCGTGGCTGCCCCAGGCCCCGCTAGGACCACCGCGACCATCCCAGCCGCTGCTGGGGCCCCGCGGCCGCGCCAGCCCCCGCCATGGGCGCTGCAGCTGCTCAACATCCCGCCGTGGGTATCACGGCCGCTCCACTCGCTGCTACGGCCGCTGCGGCTGTTGCAGCGCCCCCCCCCCGCCACGGGCGCCGCGGTTGCCCCACCCCTTGTTATGGGCGTCGCGACTGCTCCACCACTCGCCACGGCAACCGTGGCCGCTCCACCCCATGCTATGGGCATCGTGGCCGCCCGAGCCCCCCGTCGCAGCTGCTCCACCCCTTGTTAGGGGCACTGCGGCCCTCCCACTCCTTGTTATGGGTACCGCGGCTGCTCCACCCCCTGCCGCGGCCACCGTGGCCGCCCCACTCCCTGCTATGGGCATCGCGGCCACCCCAGCCCCCGCCACGGGTATCGCGGTTGCCCCAGCCCCTGATATGGGCACCGCAGCCGTTCCAACCCCTGCTACGGGCATAGCAGATGCCCCAGCCCCTGATATGGGCACCGCAGCCGTTCCAACCCCTGCTACAGGCATAGCAGATGCCCCAGCCCCCACCATGGGCACTGCAGCTATTCAGGCTCCAGCTATGAGCACTGTGGCTGCTGTGACAGGTAATGCAGGTCCAGCCGTGCCGTTATCAGTCGCCCCTATACAAAAGAAGAGAAGCACAAAGAAATCGGTTCGCCTCATGAAAGACGAGGATGAACCAGGGACATCACAAGAACAGGGAGAGGCAGAAGCAGAGATAATCACCCGACCCCTATCCCTGACTGAGCTGCGAGATATCTGTAAAGACTTCAGCTGTAATCAAGGTGAGCAGCTTGTCACCGGGCTGCTCCGATGCTGGGACAACGGGGTCAGTAGCCTGGAACTAGAGGGCAAGGACGCCAGGCAGCTGGGATCCTTGTCTAAGGAAGCAGCCATTGACAGGGCAATTGGAAGAGAGGCAGAAGCCCACAGTCTGTGGAGGAGACTCCTGTCAGGTGTGAGGGACAGGTATTTCTTTAAGGAAGATATTACATCTTTGAAAAGTCATGGAGAACGGGAGAGGTGCCTGAGGACTGGAGGAAAGCCAATGTCACTCCCGTCTTCAAGAAAGGCAAGAAGGAGGACCCAGGAAATTACAGGCCAGTCAGCCTCACCTCCATCCCTGGAAAGGTGATGGAGCAACTCATTCTGGAAGCCATCTCCAAGCATGTAGAAGAAAAGAAGGTGATCAGGAGTAGTCAGCATGGATTCACCAAGGGGAAATCATGCTTGACCAATCTGATGGTCTTCCACGATGGCATGACTGGCTGGGTGGATGAGGGGAGAGCGGTGGATGTTGTCTACCTGGACTTCAGCAAGGTGTTTGACACTGTCTCCCACAATATCCTCATAGGCAAGCTCAGGAAGTGTGGGCTAGACGAGTGGACAGTGAGGTGGATTGAGAACTGGCTGAATGGCAGGGCTCAGAGGGTGGTGATCAGCGGTGCAGAGTCTAGTTGGAGGCCTGTGACTAGTGGTGCCCCCCAGGGGTCAGTACTGGGGCCAGTCTTGTTCAATTTGTTAATCAATGACCTGGATGAAGGGACAGAGTGCACCCTCACCAAGTTTGCTGATGACACGAAACTGGGAGGACTGGCTGATACACCGGAAGGCTGTGCTGCCATTCAGCGAGACCTGGACAGGCTGGAGGGTTGGGCAGAGAGGAACCTCATGAGGTTCAACACGGGCAAGTGCAGGGCCCTGCACCTGGGGAGGAACAACCCCATGCACCGGTACAGGTTAGGGGTTGACCTCCTGGAAAGCAGCTCTGCAGAGAAGGACCTGGGAGTCCTGGTGGATGACAAATTCAAAATGAGCCAGCAATGTGCCCTTGCATCTAGGAAGGCCAATGGCATCCTGGGGTGCATTAAGAAGAGTGTGGCCAGCAGGTCGAGGGAGGTTATCCTCCCCCTCTACTCTGCCCTAGTGAGGCCCCATCTGGAGTAGTGTGTCCAGTTCTGGGCTCCCCAGTTCAAGAAAGATGAGGAACTACTGGAGAGAGTCCAGCGGAGGGCTACAAAGATGATGAGGGGACTGGAGCATCTCTCCTATGGGGAAAGGCTGAGGGAGCTGGGGCTGTTCAGCCTGAGGAAGAGAAGACTGAGAGGGGACCTCATAAATGCTTACAAATATCTCAAGGGCGGGTGTCAAGAGGATGGGGCCAAACTGTTTTCAGTGGTGCCCAGCAACAGGACAAGGGGGAATGGGCACAAACTGGAACACAGGAAGTTCTGCCTGAACATGAGGAAAAACTTCTTTACTCTGAGGGTGACAGAGCACTGGAACAGGCTGCCCAGGGAGGTTGTGGAGTCTCCTTTTCTGGAGATATTCAAAACCCACCTGGACGCAGTCCTGTGCAGCCTGCTCTAGGTGACCCTGCTCTGGCAGGGGGGTTGGACTAGATGATCTCCAGAGGTCCCTTCCAACCCCTACCATTCTGTGATTCTGTGATTATATGCCACCCGAAGAAGTGAATCACTATGGAGGGAGGTATCCAGTACCTGAGGGAATTAGCTGTGCAGGAATTGATTTATTGTGACCTGGATGACCCGCAGACACCCGTAGATCCAGATGCGATCCAATGTACCCAACCCATGTGGCAGAAGTTTGTACAGAGTGCACCAAAACTGAACACAGTACTCGAGGTGCGGCCTCACCAGGGCCAAGTACAAAGGGACAATCACTTCCCTACTCCTGCTGGCCACACCATTTCTGATACAAGCCAGGATGGCATTGGCCTTCTTGGCCACCTGGGCACACTGCCGGCTCACATTCAGCCAGCTGTCGACCAACACCCCCAGATCCTTTTCTGCCAGGCAGCTTTCCTGCCACTTCTCCCCAAGCCTGTATCATTGTATGGAGTTGTTGTGACCCAAGTGCTGGACCTGGCACTTAGTCTTGGTGAACCTCATATAACTGGCCTCGGCCCATTGATCCAGCCTGTCCAGATCCTCTGTAGCGCCTTCCTACCCTCAAGCACATCAACACCCCCACCCAACCTGGTGTCATCTGCAAACTTACTGAGGGTGCACTCGATCCCCTCGTCCAGATCATTCATAAAGATGTTAAACAGAACCATATTTCAGCCATATTTCAGCCATCATCCTCTGTACCATAGAGGCTTTAACTGCTTGGCTTGCTTGAATGCAGCGCATGTTTCACATTCATGAAAAACACATGCAATAGTGTCCATTGTCAAGTCCACCCCTTGATCACGAGCCCATCTATATGTTGCGTCTCTTCCCTGATGGCCTGAGGTGTCATGGGCCCACAGAGCTAGGAATAATTCACCTTTATGTTGCCAGTCCAGATCCACCTGAGCCACTTCAATCTTAGCAGCCTGATCCACCTGCTGGTTGTTTTGATGTTCCTCAGTGACTTGACTCTTGGGTACATGGGCATTTACATGGCGTACTTTTACAACCAACTTCTCTAGCAGGACAGAAATATCTTGCCACACTGTGGCAGCCCAGATGGGTTTGCCTCTGCGCTGCCAGTTGCTCTGCTTCCATTGCTGTAACCACCCCCACAGGGCATTTGTCACCATCCATGAGTCGGTGTAGAGGTAGAGCACTGGCTACTTTTCTCGCTCAGCAATATCTAAAGCCAGCTGGATGGCTTTCATTTCCGCAAACTGACTCAATTCACCTTCTCCTTCAGTGGCTTCTGTGACTCATCGTGTAGGACTCCACATGGCAGCTTTCCACCTCCGATGCTTTCCCACAGTACGACAGGACTCATCAGTGGAACAGGGCATATTGCTTCCCATTTTCTGGCAGTTTATTATATGGTGGGGCCTCTTCAGCACGCGTCACATCCTCCTCTGGTGACATTCTGAAATCTTTGCCTTCTGGGCAGTCCATGATCACTTCCAAGATTCCTGGGCGACTGGGGTTTCCTATTTGAGCTCGTTGTGTGATCAGTGCGACCCACTTGCTCCATGTAGCATCAGTTGCATGATGTGTAGAGGGGACTCTCCCTTTGAATATCCAGCCCAGCACCGGCAGTCGGGGTGCCAGGAGGAGCTGTGCTTCAGTACCAACCACTTCTGAAGCAGCTCAAACTCCTTCATATGCTGCCAAGATCTCTTTTTCAGTTGGAGTATAGTGGGCCTCGGATCAGGTGGACAGCCGTTTAATTTCCTCCATCTCCAAAGCAGCTATACCAAAAGACCACAAGTACCCTTTTGGGTCCTCGAAATACCCTCTCCTGAGGTAGTCTATGCCAAGGATGCACGGAGCCTCTGGGCCAGTCACAATGGGGTGCTTTTGCCACTCATTCCCCGTTAGGCTCACTTCGGCTTCCAATACAGTTAGCTGTTGGGATCCCTCTGTCACTCCACAAATACAAATGGGTTCTGCCACTTTATAGATTGATGGCATTAGAGTACACTGTGCACCGGTGTCCACTAGAGCCTTATACTCCTATGGGTCTGACGTGCCAGGCCATCGAATCCACGCAGTCCAATAAACCTGGTTGTCCCTTTCCTCCACCTGGCTGGAGGCAGAGCCCCTCTAGTCCTGGTCATAGTATTCGTTACACACTTCTTGTAAATACAAATCAGAAGTCCCTTCATTAGGTTCAGATGTAAGATCAGTCCTTCTACTCTGTCTGGGGAACTGCCTACTGGAAACTGGAGCGGCAATTTTCCTCTGAGAACCCCCTTTTGTGATTGTTTTTCCTTGCAACTCATGTACCTGTGCCTCTAGGGTCAAGCTAGGTTTTCCATCCCACTTCCTCATGTCCTCTCTGTGGTCACACAGTGTCCTGGTTTCAGCCAGGATGGAGCTAATTTTCTTCCCAGTAGCTACTGTGTTTTGGATATAGTATGGGATTTGATATGTGAAGAAAGTTGATAATACACTGATGTTATTAGTTGATGCTAAGCAATCAAGAATGTTTTCCAGCTTCCCAGTTTTTTCTAATATGCAGGTACAAAGCCTGGGAGGAGTATATCCAGTATAGTTGACCCAAACTGGCCAAAGAGAGTATTCCATACCATAGATGTCATGCACAATATAAGTGGGGGGTGGCTGATGGGCCAGGGTCCTTTTCGTTCAGTCCTTTCATTTGTTTGTGCTTTCATTCGTTCATTTGACTGTTCATTCCCTCGCTCACTCTCTCTGGAACTTGCTGTTCTGAGATCACTGCTGGGGACTATTGCTGTTCCGTGATCACTGCTCGGGACAGGTTGTATCAATCATCGGGTTGTCGGGCAGTGAGAATTTGTGCATCGTTCATTTTATATATTCTAAAAGTTTGTCCCCATCTTTCTTATAAGCCCCCTTTAAGTACTGAAAGGATGCAATAAGGTCTCCCTGGAGCCTTCTCTTCTCCAGGCTGAACAAGCCCAACTCTCTCAGCCTGTCTTCAGAGGAGAGGTGCTCCAGCCCTCTGATCATTTTTGTGGCCCTCCTCTGGACCTCCTTCAACAGGTCCATGTCTTGCTTGTGCTGAGGGCCCCAGAGCTGAACACAGTACTCCAGGTGGGGTCTCATGAGAGCGGAGTAGAGGGGCAGAATCACCTCCCTCGACCTGCTGGCCACACTTCTTCTGATGCAGCCCAGGATACGGTTGGCCTTCTGGGCTGTGAGCGCACATTACTGGCTCATGTCCAACTTTTCATCCACCAGGACCCCCAAGTCCTTCTCGGCAGGGCTGCTCTCAATCCCTTCATCCCCCAGCCTGTATTGATACTGAGGGTTGCCCTGACCCAGGTGCAGGACCTTGCACTTGGCCATGTTGAACCTCATGAGGTTCATATGGTCCCACCTCTTGAGCTTGTCCAGTGAAGGGAATGACGGCACAGACTCCAGGATAGGTGGAAAGCGGAGACGCTTTAATGCACACTCACAGGGTTTATAAAGCTTCTTTATCTGCTACACACGTCCACACGACTAGCATGCATAGTTACAGCTCTGTAATTGGTATTTCTCTTCTTAGCACGCGCAAGCCATGCATTTCTTGATTGGTGCGCTTAAGCATAACAAACAAATTCTTAAGCATAACAAACAACTTCTTTCTGGTTCTGACTGCTTCTAACTTCTCTTGTTTATCGTGCTGTGTCCCTTCATTGACCTTTATTGTACTTATGTTTCAATCAACTCTAACCTGTCGTAAAGCGGGTCACCTACAATTCCCCCTTTTTTTGTTTCTACAAGCCTAATAGAGCGCATTGAACGTTCAATCATTTTTTGCAAACACTGCAACAGACAGGGCACTACAACAATAATTGCGACTAATACAATGAGCAAAATGAGTCCTCCTTTCGCTAATTCTACTAGCCATCCTGTTAATCCTAACCCCTTCAGCCAAGATTCTAATCCTACTGAGCTTGTGGTTAATTTTTCAGATAGCTCTTTCAATTTCTTTATCTGTTGAAATACTGTTTGAGAGTTATCGCTTAAATTCATACAACACATGCTTTTAAACTCTTCACATCCATGTCCTTGTGCTAATAACAAAAAATCTATAGCTGCTCTATTTTGCAAAGTGGCGTGCCTAATAGAATCTGTATCTACCAGCAAAGCACTTAAAGCCTTTGATGTGGCATTGTTTTGCTTAGCAAGCCAACATCCTAATTTATTAAGTGCCGCAAGGGCTTTGGCAGCAGCAACACCAGGCGCTAAGACTGAGGCTGCGATAATCTTATCTGCCTCCCAAAAATCCACATTGTCCTTACAGTCTTCTTGCTAATGGTTCACTGATCGTTTTGATCGCCCATGGAGTCTGTTAATATTTAAAATCATGGATGTATTTGGTGTTAACAATGTTAGGCGGCCCAGAGTACAAGGGCCTCCTTAAAACAACATTAATTGCAAGATATTGTTAAAATCAATTGACCCATTAAGTGGCCACTTAGTTCCATCTTCCAGCTTGTAAATCGGCCACCATTGATTACAATATTTAATGAGAGTCTTCTTATTCTCTGTACTCCCGGTTCCAACAATATCCCTCCAATGTGTCAATACACGACCAAGGGGGCTTTTCTTTAAACTACCCTTATTCTGAGTGTTACCCATCTCTTCTGACTCCTTATGCTTATTTTCTAGATTGTTTCTTATTAGCTATTGTGCTTCGTTTTCATTCCCAAACGTCCCAAATCTCTGGGATAATCCAATACCTCTTTTTCTTTTTTTTTTTTCTTTTTCTTTTTTTTTTCTTTTTTTTTTCTTTTTTTTTTCTTCAACGGGACCCACGCGGAGTTACGGAACCACAAATCAGGACTCTCACTCGCTTCGCAGTGCTGCGTCTCAAACACACACACCCCCACAACACACACAAATGCTTTTAACATAAAATACCCGGGCATTTACAAATAAGACATACAACTATCACTCCAGTTAATCAGCAAAGTGTTACATATTCATCATACGCCTATACATATTCATCACCTTTCCCCGAAAAGGCAGTCTTTATTAAAATGAGTTCGCTGTCTTTAACTCCTCCCAGTTGCGCACGCGCAGTGCCATCCCTTCAGCAGGGACAGGTCGAGGGGGGGCGGGGGGGCAGCGTCACTGCGCCTCCCCCTGTTTCCTTTTGGGGACATTCAGTAACAAAGTGTCCCGTAGCGTGGCAGCGAAAGCAATGTTTGCCTCCGATTTGCAGAGCTGCTGCAAAAGCTCCAGCTAACGCGGCGGTGTGATGTTCCACTGGCGTAGGATAGCTGCATTCAGTCTGGCTTGCAAGATTGGATCTAGCAGTGGCTCGGTTCCCATCAGCTGTGGGATCCCGGCTCCCATAAGAGGGTCGTCTTGTTGCCTCTCCAGATTTTGCAGGGCGGCCGTTTCACAGCTCTCTCTCCACTTTTGCTCCCACAATAATTTTTGAGTTGGAGTCAAAATCATTGCGGCGATTTGGCGACAGTCATACGGTACCAACAACTGACTGGTCATGATATTTTCAAGCAAGGATTGAGTAAATGGTACGTGCAACCCGTACATAGTCACCGTTTTCCTTAATTCTTTAATAACATCCCATTGAAAGGCGATATATTCATTAGGAGCATTATCACGCACTTGTACGGGGAAGGCTAATCCTATTGGATCTCCCCCCTTTAATGCTTCCCGGCGCACTTGTTCCCATCGTGCCCGTGGGTCGAACCCTCTGACCCCCACCGGAGTAGGGGCGGAGGTTTGCCAAGCAGGAGCCGAGGGGATCATTGGGTCGGGCTTCGTCGGTGGTGTCTCAGTTTCCTTTAAATCTATCAGATCTCCCTCATCTGATGCCTTTTCTGGCTCTGAGCGCGAATCAGCTGTGAGTACTGCTTGGGCGGCAGCACTTTGAACCTTCTTTTCCGCCTGCCATGATCTTAAAGTCTCAATCACTAAACGCCACGTAGTCATAACTTCAGCGGCAGTTGTACTCCCTCTAGAGGCTGCCTCCCATATCGTTTCAGAGACCGTGGAGGAGGCTCCTTGCTTTTGCAAAAACTTCAGCAATCGCTTGATTTTATAAGGGTCATACTTTACTCCCCTTTTTGTTAAAATCTGCGTCAATAATTTAACTATAGCCTCTTCTTCCGCAGCTCCCATTATAAATGCCCAGCCGCTCACCTGTCCTTCAGGCGATGTCCTGGGGTGGAAGCTGCAGTCCAGCTGCAAGCTTGATTCGTTCGGCTGGGTTCCCTCTGGACGCTTGGCGTTGCTTTACCGGACGCTCATTCAGCGTTGCTTTACCGGACGCTTGTGCAGCGTTGCTTTACCGGACGCTCGTTCAGCGTTGCTTTTCCAGACGCTCGTGCAGCGTTGCTTTTTCGGACGCTCATGCAGCGTTGCTTTACCCACGTCGGGGTCACCATTTGAAGGGAATGACGGCACGGACTCCAGCATAGGTGGAAAGCGGAGACGCTTTAATGCACACTCACAGGGTTTATAAAGCTTCTTTATCTGCTACACGCGTCCACGCGACTAGCATGCATAGTTACAGCTCTGTAATTGGTAATTCTCTTCTTAGCACGCGCAAGCCATGCATTTCTTGATTGGTGCGCTTAAGCATAACAAACAACTTCTTTCTGGTTCTGACTGCTTCTAACTTCTCTTGTTTACCGTGCTGTGTCCCTTCATTGACCTCTATTGTACTGATGTTTCAATCAGCTCTGACCTGTCGTAAAGCAGGTCACCTACAGTCCAGGTCCCTCTGGATGGCATCCTGTCCCTCACGGGTGTCCACAGCACCACTCAGCTTGGTGTCGTCCACAAACTTGCTGAGGGTGCACTCGATCCCACCGTCTATGTCAGTGATGAAGATATTAAAGAGTACTGTCCCAATAAGGACCCCTGAGGGACACCACTCGTCACCGACCTCCATCTGGACATTGAGCCATTGACCACTACCCTCTGGATGCGACCATCCAACCAATTTCTCATCCACTAAACAGTCCACCCATCAAATCCATATCTCTCCAATTTAGAGAGAAGGATGTTGGGGGGGACTGTGTCAAAGGCCTTACAGTAGTCCAGATAGATGACATCAGTAGCTCTTCCCGTGTCCACTGATGCAGTCCCTCCATCATAGAAGGCCACTAGGTTGGTCAGGCAGGGCTTGCCCTTGGTGAAGCCATGCTGGCTGTCTCCAATCACCTCCCTGTCCTCCATGTGCCTCAGCATAGCTTCTAGGAGGATCTGCTCCATGATCTTCCCAGGCACAGAGGTGAGGCTGACAGGGCGGTAGTTCCCAGGGTCCTCCTTCCTACCCTTTTTAAAAACGGCTACAATGTTTCCCTTTTTCCAGTCCCCAGGGACTTCACCTGACTGCCATGACTTTTCCAATATCATGGAGAGTGGCTTGGCAACTACATCAGCCAATTCCCTCAGGACTCTGGGATGCACCTCATCAGGTCCCATAGACTTATGTATGTTCAGGTTCCTCAGGTGGTCTCGAACCTGATCTTCTCTTACAGTGGGAGGGACTTTGCTCCCCCAGTCCCTGCCTTGCGGTCTATCCACTTGAGAGGTGTGGGAAGAGAGGTTGCCAGTGAAGACTGAGGCAAAAAAGTCGTTGAGTACCTCAGCCTTCTCCTTGTCTGTTGTTACCAATTTGCCACTCCTGCTCATCATGGGGGGTACACTTTCTTTGACCTTCCTTTTCTGGCTGACATACCTGTAGAAGCCCTTCTTGTTATTCTTTGCATCCCTTGCCAAGTTCAGCTCCAGCTGCCCCTTGGCCTTCCTGACCCCATCCCTACACAACTGGGCAGCGTCCCTATACTCTTCCCAGGATACCCGTCCCTGCTTCCACTGCCTGTGCATTTCCTTCTTGCCCTTTAGTTTGACCAGCAGGTCTTGACTCAGCCATGCCAGTCTCTTGCCTTCCTTGTCTGATTTCTTGCACCTGGGGATTGAGAGCTCTTGTGCTCTGTGGAAAGCCTCCTTAAAGGTCTGCCAGCTCTGTTCTGCTCCCTTGTCCCTGAGGGCAGTTTCCCAGGGGGTCCTATTGACTAACTCCCTGAAGAGCTGGAAGTTTGCTTTCCTAAAATTCAGGGTCCTGACTTTACTCCTCGCCTGACCCATATCCCTCAGGACTGTGAACTCCACCAGCGCATGATCACTGCAGCCCAGGCTGCCTCCAATCTTGACGTCACCAATTAGCTCACTCCTGTTGGTGACCATCAGGTCCAGTATTGCATTCCCTCTGGTAGGGCTGTCTGTTACCTGGCTTAAGAAGTTATCCTTGATGCGTTCCAGGAGTCTCCTGGATTGCCTACAGCTCACCGTGCTGCTATTCCAGCAGATGTCAGGGTCGTTGAAATCTCCCAGCAGGACGAGAGCCTGCAAGCGCGATGCCTCCTGTAGCTGGAGCAAGAAGGCTTCATCAATAGGCTCCCCTTGATCGGGCGGCCTGTAGTAGACCCCAACCACAAGGTTCCCTTTGTTGCCTCGGTCTCTGATTCTTACCCATAAGCCTTCAACCTGCTTGTGGCTATTCTTCAGAGACAGCTCCTCGCACTCTATCCATTTCTTGATGTAGAGGGCAAAGCCTCCGCCCCTCCTTCCTCGCCTGTCCCTTCTGAACAGCCTGTAGCCATCAATAGCCGCCCTCCAGTCATGGGATTCTTCCCACCAAGTTTCAGTAATGTCAACTAGGTCATAGCTTTCTAGCAGCACGGTGGCTTCTAACTCCTCCTGTTTGTTGCCCATGCTGCGTGCATTGGTGTAGAGGACCTTCAGCTGAGCTGTCGGCCATGTCACCTTTTGTAGAGGACCACCCCTTAATTCCTTTGAGGTCTTTCACTGGTGTTTCCCTGTTGGCTCCTATTACCTCAGGAGCCCCTGGCTCCTCTCTGTAAGGCTTCAAGTGTGCTCCAGTGTACCCAGCAAGTCTCAGAGCAACAGACTGAGGGTCCTCGCTAGCACCCCATCCCTCAAACCTTGGTGTGTCATCCCACAGCTTTTCATGGGCAAGCCTGATATTATCCCCCTGCCCCTTCAAGTCTAGTTTAAGGCTCTGTCAATCATCAGCCCCGCTAGCTCGTGAGCAAAAAGACCCTCTTCCCCCTTTGAGAAAGATGAATCCCATCTGATGCCAGCAAGCCTGGTGACGTGTAGGCCATCCCATTATTGAAAAACCCAAAACTGTGGTGGTGAAACCAGCCTCGGAGCCATGTATTAATAGACTGGGCCCATCTGTTTCTTCCAATGTTGCTGCCTGCAAATGGAGGGACAGAGGAGAAAATAACCTGTGCTCCAGATTCCCTTACCAACCCTCCCAAAGCCCTGAAGTCTCTTTTTATTGCCCTTGGGCTATGCATTGCGGCTTCATCGCCACCCACATTGAACAGCAGTAATGGGTAATAGTCCGAGGGCTGTACTAGGCTAGGAAGTTTCCTAGTGATGTCCTTAACTCAGGCCCCAGGGAGGCAGCAGACTTCCCTAAAAGGAGGGTCTGTCTGGCACATTGGACCCTCTGTTCCCCTCAGAAGGGAGTCACCTACAAGTATAACCCGTCTTTTCTTCCTCATGGAGGTGGTCGTGATACAGGAGGGTTGACCTTTCTGACCTTGGCAACACCTCTGGTATAGATGGACCGTCAGGTGCAAAAACCTAGGAGGAGTATAGCCAGTATAGCTGACCCAAACTGGCCAAAGAAAGAATTCCGTACCATAGATGTCATGCCCAGTATACAGTGGGGGTTGGCCGGTGGGCCGGGGGCCTTTCGTTTGTTTGTGCTTTCGTTCCCTCACTTGCTCTCTCTGGAACTTGTGGTTCCGAGATCACTGCTGGGGAATATTGCTGTTCCGAGATCGCTCTTGGTTTCACTCCGTGATCGCTGATCGGGATGGGCTGTATCAGTCATCGGGTTGTCAGGTCGTCGGGCGGTGAGAAATTGTGCATCTGTCCTGGTTTCAGCCGGGATGGAGCTAATTTTCTTTCCAGCAGCTACTGCATTTTGGATTTAGTATGCAAGTGTCCTGGTTGCGGCTGGGATAGGGTTAATTTTCACCAGAAGCTGGCCGGGGTCTATTCTATACCATGTGACCGTCACGCTCACTATTTAGAGGGGGTTGATTGGCGGGGCGGGGATCGCTGCTCAGGAGCGGGCTGGGCGTCGGGCTGCGGGTGGGAGCGACCTGTCCGGAAAGCACCGCTAAGTACACGCTGTTGTTGTTATTGTTGGGGTTTCTCGCTTGTTTGTTCTGTTTCCCTTTGTTGTTTGGTTAAACTGTTGTTGTTGTTAACCCACGAGTTTTTGCTTTTCTTCGTCCCAATTCTCTCCCCGTCCCACCGGGAGGTGGGGGGTGAGCGAGCGACCGCGTGGCTCAGCCTCCGGCTGGGGCTAAACCACGACAGTCCTTTTTGGTGCCCAACGTGGGGCACGACAACAGCACTTTTGTATTAAGTGTGCTCTAACTGTAGTAATTACTAAGTGACAAGCTCCTGCACGGGTCAAAAAAAAAGTTTGCTGGCTGCGTTGTTTATCTCTTGACTTTTGGCAACATGTTAATGCGAATGTGGTTTGTTCTGGCACTGACGGTCTCACTGTCCTGGGGGAGCTATCTGGTGGAGAGGATGAGGGAATACATCATCTCCCTCTCCCTACCCAGGGTTAATGTGGACAGGCTTATTACACAGGCTCCTGAGGTCCTTACTCACCCTTATGTGAACTGCTTGGTATTACTTACTAATATTGTTGGCATATTATGGGGTTTGTGGAATCTGGTCTCGTCCTGGTGGAAGAGAAGACAACTTTTGGGTGAGGCTATATTGAAGCGTGACCTGAGGCAGCCGGTCCCAGGGAGGCAGGGTGTGTGGAAGGACTTGGGCAGGTTCCTAGGGCGGTTAACACCTCCCATAGCCTGGGACTTTACACCTGAACAAGTGAGCAACCCTAGCAAACTGACACGCCACCTGATAGAAGGGTGCCTTGCCTATCCCAATGAGAACCACCAGCTTCTAGCGTTGTATTGGGGCCTGGCTTGTGCCTATCGAGCCGCAGTTCAGCATTCCCAGAGGACTCTGGTTGAGGCAGGGACCCAAACTGCACCTGAGGACACCATGGTTGAGATAGGGACCCAAACAACACCACCAACTACAGTAATTGCCCCAGTAGTCAAAAAGAAGCAATGGACAAGGAGGACAACGGGTCCATACCCTCGATTAGTAAGGGAAAAGGAAGAAGAGGAAGGGTCGGATCACGAAGCCGGTCCTTCGACAAGGACATCAGAGGAAGGAGTGAGAGAATTTCGACAGGAAGCAGAAACTACCCGGTCCCTGACCTCAGCAGAACTTCGAGACATGCGGAAAGATTACAGCCGCCAGCCAGGTGAGCGGATTGCTGCCTGGCTGCTCCGATGCTGGGATAGCGGGGCCGACAGTCAGCACTTGGAAGGCAAGGAAGCCCAACAGCTGGGATCCCTTGCTAGGAACCGGGGAATTGAGAGAGGAATTGGAAGAGAGGCAGCAATTTGCAGTCTCTGGAGACGGCTCCTCTCAAGTGTGAGGGCAAGGTATCCATTCAAGGAAGATCTTGTGAACTCCCCAGGAAAGTGGACCACTGCAGATGAAGGCATCCAGTACCTGAGAGAATGAGCAGTACTGGAAGTCATCTACAGGGATCTAGACAATGATGAGGTCTCCAAAGATCCAGACGATGTCCTGTGCACACGGGCTATGTGGAGGAAGGTGATTCAGAGCGCCCCAGCGTCATATTCTAACAGCCTGGCAGCGATGTATTTCCCAGATATTGATACGCCAACTGTGGAGAGAGTGTCGTCTTGGCTCCAAAACTTTGAAGAAAATCTCTGTACCGCCTCATCCCTACGGGCCAGTGCCTTGACTATCAGGAATGCCCCAAGAAATCAGTCCTCTCCTGCCTCAGTCGGAGGGAAAGGGAGCCCCAGACGCACGCTGCGTGGAGCACTCTGGTTCTTCCTGCGTGACCAGGGGGAGGACATGAGGAAGTGGGACGGTGAACCCACCTTTAAGCTGGAAGCCCGTGTACACGAACTGAGAGGGAAGACAGCTGTTAAAAAGGGGCCACCCAGGAAGTCTGTCAGCAGAGTTGCTGTAGAGATGCACGAAGGCAATCGGCGATTTCCCAAACAGAGAAGAACTGAAATCACCTCCCTTGATCCTGAGGAGGGGCCTTCTGGTCTGGTGCTGCAAGGCTCAGACAGGGAATACTCTGATGAGGAACAGGAATAGAGGGTCCCTGCCTTCGGCCAGGATGGGGAAAGGGATGACCGGGTATACTGGACTGTGTGGGTTCGATGGCCTGGCACTTCAAACCCACAGAAGTATAGGGCTTTAGTAGACACTGGTGCACAATGTAGTCTGATGCCATCAGAGCATAGGGGCACGAAACCCATCTGGATCTCAGGAGTGACAGGGGGATGCCAAGAATTGTCAGTATTGGAGGCTGAGGTGAACTTAACAGGGGACAAGTGGGAAAAGCACCCCATTGTGACTGGCCCAGAGGCCCCTTGTATCCTTGGCATAGACTACCTCAGGAGAGGGTACTTCAAGGACCCAAAGGGATACTGATGGGCTTTTGGTGTAGCCACGGTGAATGCAGAGAAGACCAAACAGCTATCTACCCTGCCTGGCCTCTCAGAAGATCCCTTCGTTGTGGGATTGCTGCAAGCTGAAGAACAGAAGGTACCAATTGCTACCAGGACGGTGCACCGGCGGCAATATCGCACTAACAGAGACTCCCTGGCTCCCATCCGTGAGCTGATTCATCAACTGGAGAGCCAAGGAGTCATTAGTAAGACTCATTCACCTTTTAATAGTCCTATATGGCCAGTACGGAAATCTAACAGAGAATGGAGACTAACAGTGGACTATCGTGGCCTGAATGAAGTCACGCCACCACTGAGTGCTGCCGTGCCGGACATGCTAGAACTTCAGTATGAACTGGAGTCCAAGGCATCCAAGTGGTATGCCACCATTGATATTGCCAATGCATTCTTCTCCATCCCTTTGGCAGCAGAGTGCAGGCCACAGTTTGCTTTTACTTGGAGGGGTGTCCAGTACACCTGGAATCGACTGCCCCAGGGGTGGAAACACAGCCCTACCATTTGCCATGGACTGATCCAGACTGCACTGGAGAAGGGTGGAGCTCCAGAACACCTGCAATACATTGATGACATCATTGTGTGGGGCAACACAGCAGAAGAGGTTTTTGAGAAAGGAGAGAAAATAATTCAAATTCTTCTGAGAGCTGGCTTTGCCATAAAACGAGGGAAGGTCAAAGGACCTGCACAGGAGATCCAGTTCCTAGGAATAAAATGGCAAGATGGACGTCGTCAGATTCCAACAGATGTGATGAACGAAATAGCAGCTATGTCTCCACCAGCTAACAAAAAGGAGACCCAAGCTTTCTTAGGTGTTGTGGGTTTCTGGAGAATGCATATTCCAAATTACAGTTCTATTGTAAGCCCTCTCTATCAAGTGACCCGAAAGAAGAATGATTTCACATGGGGCCCTGAGCAACGACAAGCCTTCGAACAAATTAAACAGGAGATAGTTCATGCAGTAGCCCTTGGGCCAGTCCGGGCAGGGCAAGATGTTAAAAATGTGCTCTACACTGCAGCCGGGGAGAACGGCCCTACCTGGAGCCTCTGGCAGAAAGCACCAGGGGAGACTCGAGGTCGACCCCTGGGGTTTTGGAGCCGGGGATACAGAGGATCTGAGGCCCGCTACACTCCCACTGAAAAAGAGATTTTGGCAGCATATGAAGGGGTTCGAGCTGCTTCGGAGGTGGTTGGTACTGAAGCACAGCTCCTCCTGGCACCCCGACTGCCGGTGCTGGGCTGGATGTTCAAAGGGAGAGTCCCCTCTACACATCATGCAACTGATGCTACATGGAGCAAGTGGGTCGCACTGATCACACAACGAGCTCGAATAGGAAACCCCAGTCGCCCAGGAATTCTGGAAGTGATCACGGACTGGCCAGAAGGGAAAGATTTCGGAATGTCGACAGAGGAAGAGGTGACACATGCTGAAGAGGCCCCACCATATAATGAACTACCAGAAAATGAGAAGGAATATGCCCTGTTCACTGATGGGTCCTGTCGTATTGTGGGAAAACATCGAAGGTGAAAAGCTGCTGTGTGGAGTCCTACACGAAGAGTTGCAGAAGCCACTGAAGGACAAGGTGAATCGAGTCAGTTTGCAGAGGTGAAAGCCATCCAGCTGGCTTTAGATATTGCTGAGCGAGAGAAGTGGCCAGTGCTCTATCTCTATACCGACTCCTGGATGGTGGCGAATGCTCTGTGGGGGTGGTTACAGCAATGGAAGCAGAGCAACTGGCAGCACAGAGGCAAACCCATCTGGGCTGCCAAATTGTGGCAAGATATTGCTGCCCGGCTAGAGAAGCTGGTTATAAAAGTACGTCATGTAGATGCCCACGTACCTAAGAGTTGGGCCACTGAGGAACATCAAAACAACCAGCAGGTGGATCAGGCTGCTAGGATTGAAGTGGCGCAGGTGGATCTGGACTGGCAACATAAAGGTGAATTATTCCTAGCTCAGTGGGCCCATGACACCTCAGGCCATCAGGGAAGAGATGCAACATACAGATGGGCTCGTGACCGAGGGATGGACTTGACCATAGACACTATCGCACAGGTTATCCATGAGTGTGAAACGTGCTGCAATCAAGCAAGCCAAGCGGTCAAAGCCTCTTTGGTTTGGAGGACGATGGGTGAAATATAAATATGGGGAGGCCTGGCAGATTGATTATATCACACTCCCACAGACCCGCCAAGGCAAGCGCCATGTCCTCACAATGGTGGAAGCAACCACCGGGTGGCTGGAAACATATCCCGTGTCCCACGCCACTGCCCAGAACACTATCCTGGGCCTTGAAAAGCAAGGCTTATGGCGACATGGCACCCCAGAAAGGATTGAGTCAGACAATGGGACTCATTTCCGAAACAACCTCATAGACACCTGGGCCAAAGAGCATGGCATTGAGTGGGTGTATCACATCCCCTATCATGCACCAGCCTCTGGGAAAATTGAACGATACAATGGACTACTGAAAACTACACTGAGAGCAATGGGTGGTGGGACCTTCAAACATTGGGATACACATTTAGCAAAAGCCACCTGGTTAGTTAACACTAGAGGGTCTACCAATCGAGCTGGTCCTGCCCAATCAAAGCCTTTCCATACTGTAGAAGGGGATAAAGTTCCTGTAGTGCACATGAAGAATATGTTAGGGAAGACAGTCTGGGTTACTCCTGCCTCGGGCAAAGGCAAACCCATCCGTGGGATTGTTTTTGCTCAAGGACCTGGGTGCACTTGGTGGGTGATGCAAAAGGATGGGGAAGTCCGATGTGTACCTCGAGGGGATTTGATTTTGGGTGAGAATAGTCAATGCATGAACTATTGATAAAACTGAGCAAAGTGCAGCAGTAATGGAAGCAGAACTGGCTTTAGCAACTGGCGCCCATCAACTTCCTCAAGAGATCGACATCTTCAACCCGCAGACCGTGGACATGATGCAGCAGCTGAGCCAGATACCGTGACTGCAAGTTCCAGATGCAACAATCCAACACTACACACCATCCTCCCACTGCGTCCAGTGTCACCTGCCACACCACGCCGAGACCCAGCCCTGTTTCACCGACTGAGCAAACTCCACATCATCTCTCCTGCCCCAAGAGACTATTCTGACAGATGGAGCCTAAAGTCATGGACTAAATGAACTCAATGGACACTTTAAAGGGATGGTCCATAGACTAAGGGAATGATGTCTGTGTGTATATCTATATATATATATCAGGAAAAGTGGTGGTGATTAATTGGAAAGTGTAGGATCTGAGCGTGACATATATGGTATAGAATAAGGGGTGGATAATGTCCTGGTTGTGGCTGGGATAGGGTTAATTTTCACCAGAAGCTGGCCGGGGTCTATTCTCTACCATGTGACCGTCACGCTCACTATTTAGAGGGGGGTTGACTGGAGGGGCGGGGATCGCTGCTCAGGAGCGGGCTGGGCGTCGGGCTGCGGGTGGGAGCGACCTGTCCGGAAAGCACCGCTAAGTACACGCTGTTGTTGTTATTGTTGGGGTTTCTCGCTTGTTTGTTCTGTTTCCCTTTGTTGTTTGGTTAAACTGTTGTTGTTGTTAACCCACGAGTTTTTGCTTTTCTTCATCCCAATTCTCTCCCCGTCCCACCGGGAGGTGGGGGGTGAGCGAGCGACCGCGTGGCTCAGCCTCCGGCTGGGGCTAAACCACGACTTGTTGATAATACACTGACATTGTTGGTTGCTGCTGAACAAGCAGGACATTTTACAGTTTCCCAGATTTTGCTAATGTGCAGGTGCAAAAACTTGGGAGGGGTATAGCCTGTATAGTTGATTCAAACTGGCCAAAGAGAGTATTCCATACCATAGACGTCACACTCAGTAGTTGCTGGAAAGAAAATTAGCTCCATCCAGACTGATCAGGGGCTTGAATCCTGGACCCTCAGTCTGATACTCTCTCAGCTGAACTAGCTGCCCGGGGAAGTGGTTGAGTCACCATCCCTGGAGGTATTTAAAAGACGTGTAGATGCAGAGCTTAGGGACATGATTTAGTGGTGGACTTGGCAGTGTTAGGTTAACGGTTGGACTCGATCTTAAAGGTCTCTTCCAACCTATATGATTCTATGATTCTATTCTATGATTCTATGATAAACAGAATACAAGAATGTCTTGCTGAACAGCCTAGCATGCTTCCTGCTCTGTATATACTAGATGATCTCCAGAGGTCCCTTCCAACCCCTACCATTCTGTGATTCTGTGATAAGGTAATGAATAACATGAAGGAAGGGCATCCAGTTCATGTGATTAGAGCACTACCTCTGTTCTGCCAGGGGTCCAAGTGTTACAGGTTTTATGTTGTAAAGGTGATGAATTGTCTATGAGTGTCTACATAATACCACAAAGATATCACTCATGATTCATGGATGATGATTGTTAAATTGCTGAAAAATAATATACTTAATATAGCCATTCAATCTTTTTCGGGATGAGATTTATTTCTTGTTGTTATTTAATCAGAAGTACACCAAATAATGCATGTATCTATACTCTCACTCTTTGTTCTTCCTTTCCTGTCATTGATGGGATCAGAGTTGGGTACTATCAAACAATCACATCACTTCACTGCAGCTCATGCGAAGAGGAGTGTTGATCCGCTTGACCGCTTCTTCCTTCTAGCCTTCCTGATCTGTGGATTGAAAAAGCAGGTTGCAAAGGAAGAATCTTTCATCTCTTATCTGCAGCAAAAGCAGAGGTCTGCCAATGACATGCATAAGAGTTAGACATTACTGCAGTGTAGTTGAAAGCTTTTTGAGAAAAAGTTTTAATTAATAGAATGATTTATTTTAAAAGGAGATTATATTATATGTAACAAAGTTTGGAGAATAATGTTCAAGGAGCCCACAATCATCTAGGTGAAGCTTATTCCCTCAAACTGTGCTCACTGGGAGCTGAAAAGATCTTTTTAGTCTTGTTTCTTTTTATAACATAGACTGCTAATGTCCTTTTTGCTTTTCCTTTGCTGTTTTAGTGATATCATCTGGGTTTGTGTCTTTGGCGGGGGCATCTTCCTCTGCATCGAACTTCTGTGTGGTTAGGAGGGGAAGAAGAGAACTGGTACTGAGAATTTAATCAAGCATCCAATTGCTTTTATGATCTGTATCTTCTAGATAAACAATGCTGCAAGTGCGTCTGTCTTTGCTGCAACTGGAGTGCAATGAAGAGTAAACTAATTTGCAGATAACGAGGAGGAACCTTTATAAGAATTGTTTTGTTTTGTTCTTTTATTTCTCCTCAAAACAGGGACAAATTGTGGCAATGTAAATTCTTACTTTTAATACAAGTTTTCCCATCTGTCACTGCATTGCAAATCCTCATCCTGAATTTAGTATGAAGGGTTAATTTTGCTCCCATTAACGGAGTAGGTAGGCCAGGCTGGTTGTCTGTGGTATGGAACATAAAGAAAGGTTGCAAGGTTGAACAAAATGTACCTGTGTTTCAGAGTGCTACATGCCACTTCATACCATGGAAGAGCATCTTAAGTTGGCTTGCCACAACCCAGTTTTTCTTCTCGCTGTTCCAAGATAGCTGCTTGGGACTGTTCCGAGATCACTCTTGGTTTTGCTCCATGATCACTGCTCGGGATGGGCTGTATTGGTTGTCGGGTCGTCAGGCGGTGAGAAATTTTGTATATTCTATTATCATTATATTTTATTATTATTATTAATATATAATGTTATTATTATTATATTTTCCTTTGCTGTCCTAGTAAACTGTCTTTATCTCAACCCATGAGTTTTCCTTTCTTTCCAGTTCTCCTCCCCATCCCACTGGGGAGGGAGGGGGAGGGAGCGAGTGGCTGCATGGTACTTAATCGCTGGCTGGAGTTAAACCACGACAAGGAGCTAAGCTCATTGGCATCTGTGAGAAAAGCTGCTGCTGAGAAGTATTAATCTGTAACTCAAAGAGCATGTGTAACAGCAACAAAAAGTAGTTACAGGCATGTACCAAGGGAGGAGTAAAAATAGTGCAGGCACATATCATATCCCCCACAGTACTCTCCTGACATCCAGCTGTTTTCAGCATGAGGGTTTCCTTAAGTCTGATGTGGCTGGTCTATTTACTAATGCCTGTTGGATGTCTCACTGTGAAAATCAACCTCATTATATTTGCTTTGAACCAGGATCCACTATCCTCATTTGGTGGCCCCTGGTTCTTAAAGGGGAAGAGGATGTGAACAAGTCCCTAACTGCCTTGTCCATGCCACTTGCAATTTTTTAGGCCAGTATCATATTCCCTCTCTCTCAGCTCCTTTCCAGGTTTAGTCCTAGCCAATTCAGTCTGTCCAGTACAGACACTATTCAACACGTGATAATTCTGTTTCCTTTCTCTGAGACCTTCATATACCCATACACTGTCACCAAGCTACACAAAGTATTCAAGCCACAGATGGTACAGTGATGACTTCTGGTTTGCTCCCTGTTACTTTCCCAATAGCCCCTAGCATTCAAAACATCTTCTGGCCTTTAACCCGAGGAGGATTGGCTTAGATATCAGCTAGGTAAACTGGACACCCACAAATCCATGGGCCCCGATGGGATGCACCCACGAGTGCTGAGGGAGCTGGCAGAGGTCATTGCCAAGCCACTCTCCATCATCTTTGAAAGGTCATGGAGAACAGGAGAAGTGCCTGAGGACTAGAGGAAAGCCAATGTCACTCCCGTCTTCAAGAAGGGCAAGAAGGAGGACCCGGGAAATTACAGGCCAGTCAGCCTCACCTCCATCCCCGGAAAGGTGATGGAGCAGCTCATTCTGGAAGCCATCTCCAAGCATGTAGAAGAAAAGAAGGTGATCAGGAGTAGTCAGCATGGATTCACCAAGGGGAAATCATGCTTGACCAATCTGATAGCCTTCTACGATGGCATGACTGGCTGGGTGGATGAGGGGAGAGCGGTGGATGTTGTCTACCTGGACTTCAGCAAGGTGTTTGACACTGTCTCCCACAATATCCTCATAGGTAAGCTCAGGAAGTGTGGGCTAGACGAGTGGACAGTGAGATGGATTGAGAACTGGCTGAATGGCAGGGCTCAGAGGGTGGTGATCAGCGGTGCAGAGTCTAGTTGGAGGCCTGTGGATAGTGGTATTCCCCAGGGGTCAGTACTGGGGCCAGTCTTGTTCAATTTATTCATCAATGACCTGGATGAAGGGACAGAGTGTACCCTCAGCAAGTTTGCCGATGACATGAAACTGGGAGGACTGGCTGATACACCAGAAGGCTGTGCTGCCATTCAGCGAGACCTGGATAGGCTGGAGGGTTGGGCAGAGAGGAACCTCACGAAGTTCAACAAAGACAAGTGTAGGGTCCTGCACCTGGGGAGGAACAACCCCATGCACCGGTACAGGTTGGGGGTTGACCTCCTGGAAAGCAGCTCTGCTCTGCGGAGAAGGACCTGGGAGTCCTGGTGGACAACAAGTTAACCATGAACCAGCAATGTGCCCTTGCATCTAGGAAGGCCAATGGCATCCTGGGGTGCATTAAGAAGAGTGTGGCCAGCAGGTCGAGGGAGGTTATCCTCCCCCTCTACTCTGCCCTAGTGAGGCCCCATCTGGAGTACTGTGTCCAGTTCTGGGCTCCCCAGTTCAAGAAAGATGAGGAACTGCTGGAGAGAGTCCAGCGGAGGGCTACAAAGATGATGAGGGGACTGGAGCATCTCTCCTATGGGGAAAGGCTGAGGGAGCTGGGGCTGTTCAGCCTGAGGAAGAGAAGACTGAGAGGGGACCTCATCAATGCTTATAAATATCTCAAGGGCGGGTGTCAAGAGGATGGGGCCAGACTCTTCTCAGTGGTGCCCAATGACAGGACAAGGGGGAATGGGCACAAACTGGAACACAGGAAGTTCCGCCTGAACATGAGGAAAAACTTCTTTACTGTGAGGGTGACTGTCACGGAGGTACACCAAAAGGACTCCACATGGATCATAAACTCAAACAAACTTTTAATTCAGAACTGAAACCAAACAACCAAAACTAACAAAACAACGAGGTAACCAAACGACACTCTGAGAACACTTAACAAGTTATAGGTACAATATACCAGTTAGGGATGTTATCACTACACGGCAAAAACATGAGCATGATGGTCCAGGGTGTGCACACACTCACTCACAAAGTGGAAAACTCTCACTCAAGGGTAACCAGAAAAATAAGATTGCTCACCCAAAGCGGGCGAGGGTTCACTCAAGGATATATCCAGAAGAAATCACTCACCAAAATATGGCGAGGGCACTCAATCCCAGGGAAGTTTCCTTAGGTGACGTCTCAGCCCAAGGGGAGAGTTTCTGATCACAGACCCGCTGCTCTGAGGAAAACCACTCAAAGGGGGCTTTCCAGCGGGGCTCCTTTTATAGCCGGGTCGGATCTGAGCTGTGGTCATTTATGGTCAGTGTTCCAGAAGCTTCTCTCAACCAAGGCACGCCATTGGTTAAGGGTCCTGTCTGCCCACTGAGGGGTCCCAGTATAGTCAGAGGTCTAGAAGTTTCTCTCAGCCGAGGCATGCCGGCAGAGGGGTCCTGCCTTTCCCACTCCCACCACAGGGAGGGGTGAATGGCCAGGGAGGGGTGTGGTTGACACCTGATCTGAGGTGTGTAAGTGACAACTGCCATGGCAGGGTGCCAGAGGCATGAAAATGAGGCATGAAAAGGAGCCATCGGCTGCTGCCCTGAAAAGCTCTGGCCCTTATCAGGGCGAGTGTATCTGCCACAGTGACAGAGCACTGGAACAGGCTGCCCAGAGAGGTTGTGGAGTCTCCTTTTCTAGAGATATTCAGAACCTGCCTGGACGCAATCCTGTGCAACCTGCTCTTGGTGAACCTGCTTTAGCAGGGGAGTTGGACTAGATGATCTCCAGAGGTCCCTTCCAACCCCTACCATTCTGTGATTCTGTGAACACACTTCTGTTACGAATTCAACTCTTTTGTCCCTGATTTTTCTCAGAACTCCTTGATGAATATCATCCGGACCCATTAAGTTTAGCATTCATTTTGTCTAACTAACTGTGACATCATCATTGAAGACATGTAGCACTTGTAGACGTGTAGCTGTCCTGGGAATCACACAGCGTAATGACCTTTGGGACCCATATTTCATTATGGATATGTTTATCTGTCATGGGCACTTCAAACATGGTTAATATGCAGCAACAATGTTAAGTTCAGTGTGAACACAGTAGTCATGGCTATTTTATTTCAAAACCAACCAAGAGATTATGTGTTACCTATGTTTTTCTTAGGAGTGATAACCTTCTGTAGGCTTGCAGATAAACATTCTCCAGGCATTGTTTGCTGGCAGGACCAGTACAACAGGGTGACTACATATTCTCTGTCATCTAGACCAAAGGAGATGGAGATGCTTCAGATAATGGTAAAAAGACTAGTGATTGTGAAGGATGCATTGAGTGCCATGCAGAGACACTGTGACAACTCTCTTGGATCCATCAGGACTAACTGATTCAGTGCTAGCCTGTGTGACATGAGCTTCACAGTCTTTTAAGTGTGGCTGCAATCAACTTCCCTGGTGGTCCAGCTCTTGGGAGGCCAGGGGAAGGGGGAAAGGCATATCTGGTCCATGCACTCTGGGTACCCTGCTTCCCTGTCACATATGCTGCCAGCTGTTGAATGCCACATGCTACCTGCGTCAGCTTAATGCTCACCTGGGTATTGCGTTTTGCCACAGCCTAGAGTGCCCACAGGAGAGAACTGCTGCAATCTCTGATTGCCAGAGCCATGTCAGCAAGAGCCCTAATGTAGCTGTAACCCAGAGACTGCACCTTTGCTGGTAAAACTTGCTCCGTCTGGTCTCCGTGAAATTATTACACTGGTTGTTGTTGTGGTTTAGCCCCAGCTGGAGGCTGAGCCACGCGGTCGCTCGCTCACCGCCCTCTCCCGGTGGGACGGGGAGAGAATTGGGACAAACAAAGGCAAAAACTCGTGGGTTAACAACAACAGTTTAACCGAACAACAAAGGGAAAGAGAACAAACAAACGAGAAACCCCAACAATAACAACAACAGCGTGTACTTAGCGGTGCTTTCCAGACAGGTTGTTCCCCGCCTGGAGCCCAGCCCACTCCCGAGCAGCGATTTCCGCCCCTCCAGTCAACCCCCCCTCTAAATAGTGAGCGTGACGGTCACATGGTATAGAATAGACCCCGGCCAGCTTCTGGTGAAAATTAACCCTATCCCAGCTGCAACCAGGACAGTTGTGAAGCACAGTCCTGCTGCTAAAGTTATGTCTGCATTTGGAGTGCTTTACCAGTGCACTCTGCTGGTGCACACTCATCGCATGGACTAAGCCTTGTCGTGGAGATGGCTGAACACCTGCCTGCCAATGGGAAGTAGTTGCCGACTGGGGCTAAACCATGACAGTCCTTTCTGGCGCCCAATGTGGAGCTCGAAGTGTTTGAGGTAATGACAGGTTTAATTGGAATGTGCTAGATCGAATTTATAGCTGTTATTGCTGTTTAGCTATTAATTGACAGGCTCCTGTGCTTGCCATGGGGCTTGCTTGCTTTACTGTATATTAGAGTCTAGTGCTTGTTAGTGGCTGCTTTTTGCTTTTACTGCTTGCTGTAGTGCTGTACTGCTTATCATCTTACTCTGCTGTGCCTGGGAACATTCTCTTAACAGCAATGGCCATGTGCCTGGGCTGGCAGATGGCCAGGGCATTGCTGCTGTTTCTGTGCTGCTGTACTGGACGGCCTGGAACTCCAACATGAACTCGAGTTGAAGGGACTGTGACCTGTGGATGAATCCACGCGGGAGCAGGACACCCTGAAGCATCTGCGGCCGTGAATAAGTCCACACCAGAGCAGGTACATCTCAAAGCGTCTGTGACCACGGTTATGTCTGTGCTGCAGCAGGTATACCTCTGAAGGGATTGTGGCCCAAGGATAAGTCCACACTGGAACAGGTGCACCTCAAAATGACTGCGGCTGTGGATAAGTCTATGCCACAGCAGGTATACCCCTGAAGAGACTATGGCTCATAGATAAGGCTCCACTTGGAATAGGTACACCCTTAAGGGACTGCAGTCTGTGGATAAGTCCAAGCCGGAGCAGGGACAAGGGGAGGAGTTCATTGCAATGTTAAACCCTATGGCCTGGTCCAAAAGGACCAGGAGTGGAGACTGTAGTGGAAATATACCTTTAAATTGTTGTAACCCATGATTTGAGTTGCATGTTATAGGAATTACTATAGCAGGAACCACCTGAACCAATGGAGGACAAGTCTTAGAAGAAGCAGTGCAAGTGCAGCAGTGACCCAATCTGAGCTGGCTTTGGTGTCCAATAAATCCATGCAACACACCACTGCTCCTGTCTTGAGTGACCATCTGTATTGGGTTTGCATGGCAAGGTTTTGGCAGTGGGGGAGCTAGAGGGGTGGCTTCTGTGAGAAGATGCTAGAAGCTTCCCCCCATGTCCGATAGAGCCAATGCCAGCCGGCTCCAAGACGGACCTGCCGCTGGCCAAGGCCGAGCCAATCAGCGACCATGGTAGCACCTCTGTCATAACATATTTAAGAAGGGGAAAAAAACCCACAAACCAACTGTGCAGCAGCAGCTGGAGAGAGGAGTGAGAATATGTGAGCGCAACAACTCTGCAGACACTGAGGTCAGTGAAGAAGGAGGGGAAGGAGGTGGTCCAGGTGCTGGAGCAGAGATTCCCCTGCAACCCTTGGTGAAGACCATGGTGAGGCAGGCTGTCCCCCATGCAGCACATGGAGGTTAACAGTGGAGCAGATATCCACCTGCAGCCTGTGGAGGACCTCACACCAGAGTAGGTGGATGTGCCCAGAGGAGACTGTGACCCCATGGGAAGCCTGTGCTGGAGCAGGCTCCTGGCAGGACCTGTGGAGACAGAGGAGCCCATGCTGGAGCAGGTTTGCTGTTAGGACTTGTGACCCCATGGGGCATCCACGCTGGAGCAGTCTGTTCCTGAAGAACTGCACCCCATGGAAAGGACCCATGCTGGAGCAGTTCGTGAAGAACTGCAGCCTGTGGGAAGGACCCACGTTGGAGAAATTTGTGGAGGACTGTCTCCCGTGGGAGGGACACCAAGTTGGAGCAGGGGAAGAGTGTGAGGAGTCCTCCCCCTGCAGAGGAAGGAGCGGCAGAGACAATGTGTGATGAACTGACTGCAACCCCCATTCCCCATCCCCCTGCGCTGTTGAGGGGGAGGAGGTAGAGAAAATTGGGAGTGCAGTTGAGCCCAGGAAGAAGGGAGGGGTGGGTGGAAGATGTTACAGAATCACAGAATGGTAGGGGTTGGAAGGGACCTCTAGAGATTATCTTGTCCAACCCCCCTGCTAAAGCAGATTCACCTAGAGCAGGTTGCACAGGACCACATCCAGGCAGGTTTTGAATATGTCTAGAGAAGGAGACTCCACAACCTCTCTGGGCAGCCTAAGTGTTTTAAGTGTTTTAAGATTTGTTTTTAGTTCTCATTATCCTACTCTGATTTGATTGGCAATAAATTAAACTAATTTTCCCCATGTCGAGTCTGTTTTGCCTGTGATGATAATTGCTGAATGATCTCTCCCTGTCCTTATCTCGACCCACAAGCCTTTTGTTATATTTTCTCTCCCCTGTCCAGCTGAGGAGGGGAGTGATAGAGCGGTTTTGGTGGGCACCTGATGTCCATCCAGGATCAACCCATCACACCACCACCAAGTAGACTGGGGGTACACAAGAAGTTGGGAGGGGACACAGCTGGGACAGCTGACCCCAACTGACCAAAGGGATATTCCATACCATATGATGTCATGCTCAGCAATAAAAGCTGGGGGAAGAAGAAGGAAGCGGGGGACGTTTGGAGCAATGGTGTTTGTCTTCCCAAGTAACTGTTATGCGTGATGGAGCCCTGCTTTCCTGGAGATGACTGAACACCTGTCTTCTGATGGGAAGTGGTGAATGAATTCCTTGTTTTGCTTTGCTTGCATGTGCAGCTTTTGCTTTACCTATTAAACTGTCTTTATCTCAACCCATGAGTTTTCTCATTTTTACTCTTCTGATTCTCTCCTCCATCCCACCAGGGAGGAGTGAGTGAGCAGCTGTGTGGTGCTTAGTTGCCGGCTGTGGTTAAACCACGACAGTTTTGAAGGTGTTAATATCATGCAGTAATGAACATTAATGAGCACCTGTGTAATTAAGCAAGGCAACAAGGTGTGGGAGAATAAAAGCCTATAGATGACCAGTTTGCATTTGGGAGTTAAGAGAAATGCCCCAGTAACAACTCTCAGCTCTATCAGTTGGTCACCCCCATGTATTGCAGCCCCTGTGACATGTCAATTAAAGCAGACAGCTCTGTAGAAACAGTGGACACAGAGGGATGTTGTCTGTAATTTATGGCAGTTCTGAAAATCACCGTATAATAATTCTTACGGTTGGCAGGATTTTAATTGCTAAACCTTGCATGCATGAAGTGACAAGTGCTCTGGCTGAGAACGAGCATGAACTGGCACATGAGTGAATGTCTCTCTATTGCAGTCAACAGCTACATTTGGTTCAGTGACTGCACTCTGGCTTTGTGCCTCACCTTCAAGAAGCAAACTGCTGGGAACTGAGTGTTCAGCATGTTTGAGATGGAACCTTTAGTGCAGTTTATTTGATATCCCTCCCCCCCTTATAGCGCTTGCCAGTTCTCAGCTACTGGGTGTAGAGAGGAAGGAAGTGATGCACGGACATGATGCAGTGCGGAACATCATCAGCATTCACACTTTCTGTGCATTGAGTCTGAATTCAGGACAGTATGCATTCCTGATGCTGTAGTTTAGCAGCTGGGTCCATGCTTCCCCTGGCTGAATGTCTGTGATGGGGACTGTGCTGTCACATAATTCACTGTGGGATGCAGGGAGGTAGAGCCTGTTTGCATGGAGCCTGTGTCTGTATTTCTGAGCACCGGGAAAATGGAGTAATTTAACATGGGAAAACAAAGGATATGCTGCCTCTTTGGAGAGGCTGGCCCGCTGGATAAGAGGAAATGAAGAAAATAATTAACTTGTAGAAAATAAATTAAAAAAAAAAAAAGATACAATGGGTAGAGGGAGTTTCCTGAAAGTCCTGAAGTCTCCTGTGTCCATGCATTTACAAATGCTGGGGGGCAGGATATGAAGAAAACACAAGAAACAATAGATGAGTCAAAATGGCAGTGTCGGCTAGGAAGGGAACACCATGCTCTGATGCTCGCTGGCATTTGGCTGGCAGTGACTCAGGACTAGTGCATGCTTCCAGTTTGACACTTCATGACCCCTTGATATTTCATCTTCAAATCCCAGTGAGGCAAACCCATCTGTTTTTCTGTGAGCAAATGAACTGAGCAACATGGTTCACAGTGTAAAAATATTGAGGGCAAGCCCTTAACACTAATTCAGAACGTGTTAGAGGCAAGTGGTGCTGTATCACGTTCAAATGAAGTTGCCTGTTTTTTTGATCAAAATCACTAATGTCTCTCAATTAACTTCAGGAGTACAAATGGAAACACTGGAGGTGGCTGTATTGTGATGATGCTATTTGTGAACTGGGGTGGAGGGTGCTTTTGCTGTGAAGAGTGATTTGATGGTAAAATACAACACTAAAAGGAAATTATGGAACTGCTCTGTCATAATTTATGAAGACTGTGTTGTGCGTGTTGGGCTGGTTGCCTGGAAGCTCCCCGTGTGACTATGTGTGATTAAATTGGTAGAGTCATGAATACTACAATAGTAGCCGGTAAGACAATCCTCAGTAAATGTCTGAGTTGCTGCCAGACAGTGGGTGAGTAGTTGAGCCCAAGGAGCCTCGCTCAGCTTCCAGAGTCTGCCTGCACGGGGTTTTGGTTAGCAGGGTCAGTGACAGAAAGCACAAAGGAGCTCTCTAAAGATGATGGCTGATAAGCTGTTCATCAGGGGGCTGTTTGGGCTGATGTCTGAAGAGTGCAGATAGCTTTGTTCAGGTTTGGTATTGAAGGGTGTAGAGCTGGCTCCAACATCGACAAAACTCAGCTCAGGGTGAGCTCTGCAGAATTAAATTCTGTAGCAGGAGCTAAGCAGGGGCTGGAGAAGGAGGGATGGCAAGAGAGAGGGGAGAGAGAGAGTCCTCCCACAGCTACCTTCACTTTGGTAACTCTGTGTTATGGTGGGGCATGGGCAGGTGGATAGGGAGTGTCCTGGCTCTAGGACATGGGAAAGCATGGAGTGGAGATACCACTACCAGAAGTGGGGAAATGGCAGTGCCCGACCCTGCTGCTAAGGTCATGGCTTCCACTGTCTACACCTCAAATCAAGATAGTGGGGCTTTAGATAAGAGAGATGTCAGCAGCCCTGTTGTTTCAAGATTCTTTTCTCTTTCATGCGGGGTTTAAGTTTAAACAACATTTGGTACGAATACCAACTGTAGAGTCACTGCTGGTCACAGGCACCCAAAGACACTGAACCAGAACTGTCAGACATGCTTGGGAGGAACAAGGGCTCCACAGGGCACTGTGGCTTGAGGACGATCTGGGGGGGCTTGTCCACTTAGTGGGGTCACCATACTGTGCACTGAGCTACACGTGTATCCTATGCCAGCTAATGCACAGTTTCCCTTAGCATGAACTCATGGTGCCTTTGTGTTGGGTAGTTCATTCCCTCTTCAAAGGAGAGCGAGCTCCTCACAGTTAGTTTGCACTTGGGAGGGGAGACGAGACACACATCTCTGCTTTGGTATCTAAGCACCCTATATTAGTAGACAGATGGCTGTGGAGGGCAATTCAGCATGTCTAACCTAGCAGCTCCTCCCAGAGCATCCACTTCTCCACCACTTACATGAGGAGCCAAAGCTGCTGCGTTGAAGTCAGAGGTGCAAGCATCTCCTCATCTCTTGGTGTTTCCATGGAGTAGTGTCCACTGTGAACGAGCATCCTCACTTTTGCATATTAACCTCCTAGCTTCAGGAGACTTGCAATATAGGGAAATCTCTTGGTACCATCTCAGCGGAGAAAAGACACAGAGCATGACACAGGAGTGTGGCTTCTCAGCCAAGGGGCAGAGGTACGTGTCACGTACCAACCAAGCTGTCTGCCCAAACCCGGGGATATCTGTGGTATTCAGGAGCTGGCTGAGGACTCTATTTGTCAGCTGGGGAAAGAATTTTAAATATAGAATCATGTTTTGTTTTGTTTTCTGAAAAACTGCAAAAAGAGCTGATACTGTGATTAAAGACTCCCTCTTCTGTTTCTAGCTGCTATTGCACATTTTCTTTAACAAAAGGACAAATGTGAAAGACTTAATCCAGATTTCCCCATGCTGTGCAGATATTTTTGTAATTTCCTATTTCAAACCACACACATATATATGTATATATAATGTCAGAGAATAAGGACTTAACAGATATTAAACATCCCTACTAAGTTTGGCATCAGGGAAGCAGATTGCTAAGGAGAGATATGGGACTCCTGGAGGGTACCTTTTGAAGCAGGATATTCTCACGGTATTTTCCAGTCTCCCCCATTTTTTTTAAAAACATTGTTAAATCGAAATCTTCCAAGCATAATATTATCTGAACAAGAAGAGATGTTGTTGTTTACCTCCTGTAATCCCCAGCTTTCTCAAATAGTACGATATGCAGAAGTTTATTGTCAGCAATAGCTGATTTGTTTAATAATTTTCACAGCATATGAGTTCACGTGAAGTTTGCTATTGTGGAAATCTTGCTTCACCTGAAAATGTCTGGCTGTAACTTAATGCATGTTTAACATGGCCATCATATAGCTACAAATAACTCTGTGCTGGTGAGGGTGGTGACTCAGGTCACTTCACAAGTTGAGAGTGGACTTAAGTAAGAAATAAATGTATTTGTTTCTTAAGTAAGGAATGAATCTTCTCTACTCTTTGAGCAAAGGCAGAGTCCCATTTGTACAGTTTTTTACCAACCTTCGATCTTCCTCTGAGGAATTGTAATACTCTTGCAAGGTGGTGCAAGCATATTTCTGTTTGATATCAAAGGCAGGACTGAGGCTGGGATGCAGCTCTCGAGCTGCAACCCATCATGTCAGGTGAGTCAGGGACAGCTGAGAGTGCTGAACCTGTCCCATCATTGGGGCTGCATTGTTAGAGGAGACAATGAGAGCATCTGCCTTTCATTTTACCACAAACTTCTCTTGATAGTGAACTGAAGAATGAAGAATGGGAAATGACTGAATTCAGTCCCCTGACAAAAAAAAAAAAAAAATCTAAACACTTTGTAATATCATTTAGGAGCTTTCCATGGGGCAGCAACATCTGTAATTTTGGCTGTTGGAAAGTTATTGTTCATTTGCCCTGTGAGTGGCATGATTTTACTTCGATAACCCTTTGTCCTGGTTTAGGCCAGGACGGAGCTAGTTTTGTCTTCAGCAGCTACCATGTTTTGGATTTAGTATGTGAAGAATGGTGATAGTACACTGATGTTGCTGGTTGCTGCTAAACAATCAAGGACATTTTGCAGTTTTCCAGGTTTTGCTAATGTGCAGGTGCAAAAACTTGGGAGGGGTAGAGCCAGAATAGTTGATCCAAACTGGCCAAAGAGTATTCCATACCGTAGACGTCATGCCTGGTATAAGTGAGGGTCGGTCGGTGGGCCACTAGGCTTTTTAGACCCTTAACCTGCCTTAATCCTTAAGCTTCCCTTCAGGTTGCTTTTTGTTTCCCTATTTTTCCTTTTTGTTTTTCATTCGTCTGGCTGTTTGTTCCCTCGCCTGCTCTCTCTGGAACTTGCTGTTCTGGGATAGCTGGGGGGGAATACCCCTGCTCCCTGCCTGCTGCTCGGGATGGGCTGTATCGGTCGTCGGGTGGTGAGAAATTGTGTATCGTTTGTTTTATATATTCTATTATCCTTATATATATTATCATTATTATCATTATTAATATATTTTTATATTTTTCCTTTGCTGTCCTGGTGAGCTGTTTTTATCTCAACCCACGAGTTTTCCTTTCTCTCCAATTCTCCTCCCCACCCCACCGGGGAGTGGGGTAGTGAGAGAGCGGCTGCGTGGTATTGGGTTACAATTTAGGGTTAAACCACGACACCCTTAGAATAAAAGACATCAAAGCCTGTTATACTTGTTGTTTCAATGACCACTGGATGACAGAACATGTGCAAGCAATTAACAAAGGTACCATAATTAGAGGGCTGTAGTTAAGGCAGCAATCACTGCTGATATGATACTGTTTTCTGCCATACTTCTGCCACAGTATGACTCCAAGGAGACTTAACAGCCCCAAGTGTTCAGTATTGGTTCTTTCTATCTGAAAACAGGGATACTTACATTTTTGTACCAAAATGAACATAGTTCAATGGAAATAAGTAGCATGTACTTGTCCCCGAGAACCTGCCAGCTTTCTGGATCTGCCAATTGACCCCAAGAAACAGAAATTCTCTAGAAAAAGAGAGCAAGGAAGGATGGTGACATCATCATCATGCTTTTAATTCCAGGGATGGCAGTGCTTTGTATTATCAAAAGTACATCTGAAATCTCATTTAATACCAGTCTCGGCATTTGTGTCAATGTATTGTCCTGCCTTCGCTGGAAATACCAGAGGGATGATGAACTTTTAAAGAACCTTTAAACAATGGCAAAAGAGTTCATTTGGAAAAGACTTTCTATAAAGGTAAAATCTGATTTCACTCTAAAATCACTGCAAAAAGGCAGAAAAATATTTGCAGAGGAAATGAAAGCTTAAATTCAAAAATGTTGCAGATGATATCTGTCACTGACATTCTCCTTTTCATAGCTCAGGGTCTTTGGTCAAATATCTGAAAAGCAAATAACAGAAATTCATATAGTTCTGATTATGAAAGAATATATTTGCACTGAGATATAAGCCTCTTAGAAGGTACAATATAAATGTTATTAAACGCTTAGGGATAACGAATGTAGAAAGCTCACTGGAATCAGAGAGTTTGAATGCAATCTGTGCAACGTTCTGTGGCTGAGAAAGGGTTTAAACAGTGTTATGTGGCTCTTTGAAGTAAAGAGAAGACCCACCAATCAAAGGTGGAATATTGTGTGGCATGGCAGGGAGATGAGAAGGAAACTGTGAAAGTAACACCAACTTTTTTAAGGTTTTGTTATAGGGGTACTTGGAAAATGGGGTAAGAGCAATAAAACATTACTCATCATTTTAGAAGGCAACAGAGCAGTAAATTTCTAAGTGTATTTATGCATGATTGCTCTGTTTTCCACAACAGACATGATGACTGTTTTTAGTGGCACATAGACAAAGCAGATAATTGCTCTGTGGGCTTTCTATCTGCCATAACTTTTACTCACCTGTTTTAACTCACTTCGGTGATTTTATTCCAGTTTATTTCCAAATTTTAATAACATATTTTAACTGTGATCTGTATTGGTTGAGTAACAGTCCTGTAGTCACTTGTGTCTACTTCTTCTCTTCCAACATCTATCTAATGTCTTTGTTTTTATCATAGAATCATCATAGAAACATAGAATAGTTTGGGTTGGAAGGGACCTTTTAAAGATCATCTAGTCCAACCCCCCTGCAATAAGCAGGGACATCCTCAACTACATCAGGTTGCCCAGAGCCCCATCCAGCCTGACCTTGAATGTTTCCAGGGATGGGGCATCTACCACCTCTCTGGGCAACCTGGTCCAGTGTTTCACCACCCTCATTGTGAAACACTTCTTCCTTATGTCTAGTCTAAATCTCCCCTCCTTTAGTTTAAAACCATTACCCCTTGTCCTATCACAACAGGGCCTGCTAAAAAGTTTTTCCCCATCTTTCCTATAAGCCCCCTTTAAGTATTGAAAGGCCACAATAAGGTCTCCCTGGAGCCTTCTCTTCTCCAGGCTGAACAACCCCAACTCTCTCAGCCTGTCTTCAGAGGAGAGGTGCTCCAGCCCTCTGATCATTTTTGGGGCCCTCCTCTGGACCTCCTTCAACAGGTCCATGTCTGTCTTGTGTTGAGGGCTCCAGAGCTGGATGCAGTACTCCAGGTGGGGTCTCACCAGGGCAGAGTAAAAGGACAGAATCACCTCCCTCCACCTGCTGGCCACGCTTCCTTTGATGTAGCCTAGGATACAGTTGGCCTTCTGGGCTGCAAGCGCACATTGCTGGCTCACGTCCAGCTTTTCATCCAGCAGGACCCCCAAGTCCTTCTCGGCAGGGCTGCTCTCAATCCCTACATCCCCCAGCCTGTATTGATACCGGGGGTTGCCCTGACCCAGGTGCAGGACCTTGCACTTGGCCTTGTTGAACATCATGACGTTCACCTGGGCCCACCTCTTGAGCTTGTCCAGGTCCCTCTGGATGGCATCCCGTCCCTCAGGCATGTCCACTGCACCACTCAGCTTGGATTGCCTACAGCTCGCCGTGCTGCTTTTCCAGCAGATGTTGGGGTTGTTTTATGTGTTAGAGGTATTTGCTGAAACCTGTTCCATTCAGACTACTTCGGTGCATCTAATATAGCAGATTTGAAAGTGAGCTAACTGATCAGCCACAAAAAACAGACTTCCCATAGCAAGACCGTGGGAAATGATGCACAACCTCTTAAGAGAACCTCGTGCTGCAGAGTGAGACCCGATGAGGTCTGCTGGAGCTGCACTTTCGGAGATGAGGGAGTACCTTCCTGCAAATGCAGGGGCTGAAAAGCTGCATGAGTGTTATGCTCGGGAGGTGCAGAGGCAAGGAGAAAAGCAGCAAGAAGTGAAACAGAGGCATCAGAACAACACTCCATGGCAAGTGTTGGCAAAGGCTGGAGAATGGTTTTTGCCATTGTTTGAGCTGTGTCCAGGGAAAAACGAGTGCAGGTGTATTCTCTGTCACCATGCTGGGCTTACATCCAGCCTCTCAGCATCTGACATGCCAGGTGACATAGGACTGTGGTATGAGACAGGAGAGTGTGTGACCAGGGTGTGAGTCAGGAGACCAATGTGAAGCCCATGGGGCCATCACATTGTGTGATGTGAAGGACCCCCGCTGCTGGCCGGCGGCTTGGACGAGGTACCTGCCAGGGCTGGCAGGGCCAGGAGCTCCTGCTGCTGTCCTGCAAAGGTGAGGGATGGAGGCAACACAGCAAGGTGGTGTATCTTGCTGATACACTTGAGTGTATCTGCACAGCACTGTGTATTCTCAGTTTCTCCTCCAACCGGAGTGAAAATATGCAGCCTCAAATTATAGGTAAACTTTAAAGTGTGAAGAGGAAATGATGCCTGTTGACTTTCTCTGTTCCTCCCACCATCTCAACTGTTCTTGGTTCGCACATGCGTGTAACATGTCTCTGGGCCATCATTTATGGTGTTCATTAAAGATGGAACAACCACCTAATTTCCTTGTCTCTTAAAGACAATTAAACCAATTAAACCTTACAAACATCTGCCTCTGACTCTCAATTTACATCAGCTTTTAACACTCAGCCTGGCTCCTGCTGAGACATGCATTGCTCCGATGGTGATGGTCCAGCTCCATTCCTAGTACCATCAAAAATTCACTTTTCTAGAGCAGATCCCTCAGAGCAACTGCAGATGTAATAGCCGTGAGAACATCCAGGGAGGATTGCAAGCACTTTCTGCTTTCAGAGTTTTGCTTTGCTATAACCTGGTCCTGGAAATGGCTGTTTTGTCTACCTTGGATTTTTTAATGAATTTTCTCCCTATTGTGATATTACTGGGACAGCCATTTAAACCAGACTGTCCTCCAGGAAAGCAGAGACTGTTTGTCAGAACTAGTGCTAGACCCACATTATTGTTGGGAGAGATTTTTTTTCACCTAAGAATATAAGTAGCCTTTCATGTCAGACAAAAGCTAGTTCTCGCCTAGTAAGTAACCTGCTAGGAACAGTGGCTGATGCAGGTATGTAGGAAAGAGGACTAGAGTGGGGCAAGGCTGGTACTTCCCCAGAATACTCACCCAGTCTCCAGTGATTTGCATTTCGGAGATATCTTGATGACACAAGCTTTTGTATTTAGCAGCTCTCAATAAATATTTCTCAGGAATTTGTCATAGCAAGTGGTTTCACAAGTTAAAAATGTTCTTCTGTTTGTTTTGTACTACATTTTTTTTTTAATTTCTCCTTATTTTTGTGTTAGAAAAGACCATGAATAATTACTTCTTACTCACCTTTTCCATGCCACTCTCAAACGTATGGACTTCTTTCATATCCCCACTCAGTTATGTCCTTCTGCAGACTGAGATGCCATGTGTATTTAGCTATTTCTAACACAGAAGCTGTTTCTTTGCTGCTCTTCTCCTTATCTCTTCTAATCCTGCCATACTGTTTGTAAGATGGGGACCACCATGATGTTGAAGAAGTGGACTCCCCTTGGACCTATTAAATGACATAAGAACACTTCCTTTTTTTTGTTTTCTATTTCTTTCATAATCCCGTTTGTTTTCAGATTCTTAATGGACCAACATTTCCACTTGCAGTAACCCTAGGATCTCATTCTTGAAGCCTAACAGTCAACTCAAAGCTCATAACTGTGTACAAAACCCTGATTTTCCCCACATCACTTTGTGTTTATCTATGCTGAATTTATCTGACACTATATCACTCAGTATCATGAGGTTCTTCTGCATTCTTCACAGCTAGACTTTAACTTCCTCTCTCTGTATAGCTTTATATCAACAAAAAACTCTCTATCCCTTCATTATTCATGAATACATTGAATAGCACTGGCCCCAGCACAGATTCCTATGGGGTTCCATTGGTGGTATCAGTTCACTTGTAAAAAACAATAATTTATTCTTTATTTCCTATCTTTAACTTAGTCATTTACTGTGTGAGTCTTTTCTTTTTATCCCATGGCAGCCTAGTTTCTTTAAGAGTGAGGAATGCTTTCTGGGAACAAGGTGGACAGTAATCAGGGATGTCACCCATCACAGACTCCTTCAGGGAATGCCAGTAGATTTGAGTTATGACTCCTCTTTACTTTTCCCCTGTATACTGTGTTTAGCCATGTTCCTACCATTCTGGTTTTCAGGCTGATCTCTACCTCTTTACCCAATATGGACAGCAGACTTAATGTCCAGCAGTTCTCTGGATATTGCCCGGCACCTCTCCAATTGGCATTGTACCTGCCAGGTTTCTGCGCTGTGGTCCTGAGGCAGATTTCACACAGTGACTCCCATAGTTCGTCCACCTCAAGTTCCTCTAGAGCTCCATGGTGGATACCATCCAGTCCTGGTAACTTGTTACTGCTTGTTTTGAGGATCTGCCCTACAACAACCACCTATGCTTCAGTTTGAGACAGATCCTACGGCGAGTCCCTTTCTCTGTCCTGTGGGAACCTTCCCAAGCTCCACCACAGTGAAAGCACATGCAAAATATTTATTTAGGTTTTCTGCTATGGCCTTATCTTCTTTCTATAGCCTGACCAACTACTGGCCCTCAATGCCCTCTTCAGGCTTCTTGGTTCCATTGCATTTGGCTTTTTGCAGATTGCTCCTGTAACAACTCTGGAGGAGATAACATTACTCTGGTCTTTTCTCTTCTTCCATTTACTCTCCAAACAGTGGTATTGGCATTAAGTGCTTCTGAACTTTCTTCTTCCCACAGCAGGTGGTAAGTTTGGCATGCATTATTAAGGGCCAGAGGTTTCTATGGATGACTGCTGCTGTGAGCTTGCCTTTCATTAGTGGAATATACGGCATGAACTCAGAAAAGCATGTGCCTAAATCCCATTATTTTAACACTGACCTGTGTTACACACATAAATTCTCTGCAGAGTTTATAGCTCTAGCTAACAAGTCATTGGGCAACGGGTATTTCTTTTCTCTGTAACTGTCAATGATATTACTTCTCATATGGCATGTTGTTAACAATGCAGACCTTTATGCGGAGCTTGTTGTAGTAATGCAGTTGTGAAACATCTATGTGTATCCTTGAGCAGTCAGGTGAGAGCCTAACTCCCTTGGGCCCTGCAGCTTGAATCATTTTGGTAGTCGTTGCTAGCATGAGATCTGGAATCATAGAATCATAGAATTATAGAATCATTTATGTTGGAAAAGACCCTTAAGACGATCGAGTCCAACCATTAACCTAACACTGCCAAGTTCACCACTAAACCATGTCCCTAAGCACTACATCTACACATCTTTTAAATACCTCCTTGTTGAATCTCATACAATTGGCCTCGGCCCATCGATCCAGCCTGTCCAGATCCCTCTGTAGAGCCTGCCTACCCTCAAGCAGATCAACACTCCTGCCCAACTTGGTGTTGCCTGCAAACTTACTGAGGGTGCACTCGATCCCCTCGTCCAGATCATTGATAAAGATATTGAACAGGACTGGTCCCAATACTGAGCCCTGGGGAACACCACGTGTGACCGGCTGCCAACTGGATTTAATTCCATTCACCACAACTCTTTGGGCCCGGCCAGCCAGCCAGTTTTTTACCCAGCGCAGAGTATGCCCGTCCAAGCCATGGGTAGCCAGTTTCTCCAGGAGAATGCTGTGGGAAATGGTGTCAAAAGGCTTTGCTGAAGTCCAGGTAGATAACAACCACAGCCTTTCCCTCATCCACTAAGCGGGTCACCTTGTCATAGAAAGAGATCAGGTTAGTCAAGCAGGACCTGCCTTTCATAAACCCATGATGACTGGGCCTGATCGCCTGGTTGTCCTGTACGTGCCATGTGATGGCACTCAAGATGACCTGTTCCATAGCCTTCCCGGGCACCAAGGTCAGACTGACAGGCCTATAGTTCCCTGGATCCTCCTTCCGGCCCTTCTTGTAGATGGATGTCGCTTTTGCTAATCTCCAGTCACAGAATCACAGAATGGTAGGGGTTGGAAGGGACCTCTGGACATCATCTAGTCCAACCCCCCTGCCAGAGCAGGGTCACCTAGAGCAGGCTGCACAGGACTGCGTCCAGGTGGGTTTTGAATATCTCCAGAGAAGGAGACTCCACAACCTCCCTGGGCAGCCTGTTCCAGTGCTCCGTCACCCTCACAGTAAAGAAGTTTTTCCTCATGTTCAGGCAGAACTTTCTGTGTTCCAGTTTGTGCCCATTCCCCCTTGTCCTGTCATTGGGCACCACTGAAAAGAGTCTGGCCCCATCCTCTTGACACCTGCCCTTGAGATATTTGTAAGCATTTATGAGGTCCCCTCTCAGTCTTCCTCAGGCTAAACAGCCCCAGCTCCCTCAGCCTTTCCCCATAGGAGAGATGCTCCAGTCCCTTAATCATCTTTGTAGCCCTCCGCTGGACTCTCTCCAGTAGTTCCTCATCTTTCTTGAACTGGGGAGCCCAGAACTGGACACAGTACTCCAGATGGGGCCTCACTAGGGCAGAGTAGAGGGGGAGGATAACCTCCCTCGACCTGCTGGCCACACTCTTCTTAATGCACCCCAGGATGCCATTGGCCTTCCTAGATGCAAGGGCACATTGCTGGCTCGTTTTGAATTTGTCATCCACCAGGACTCCCAGGTCCTTCTCTGCAGAGCTGCTTTCCAGGAGGTCAACCCCTAACTTGTACCGGTGCATGGGGTTATTCCTCCCCAGGTGCAGGGCCCTGCACTTGCCCGTGTTGAACCTCATGAGGTTCCTCTCTGCCCAGCGCTCCAGCCTGTCCAGGTCTCGCTGAATGGCAGCACAGCCCTCTGGTGTATCAGCCAGACCTCCCAGTTTTGTGTCATCAGCAAACTTGCTGAGGGTGCACTCTGTCCCTTCATCCAGGTCATTGATGAATAAATTGAACAAGACTGGCCCCAGTACTGACCCCTGGGGAACACCACTAGTCACAGGCCTCCAACTAGACTCTGTGCCACTGATCACCACCCTCTGAGCTCTGCCATTCAGCCAATTCTCAATACACCAACTGAGACCTCCCCGATTAGCCAGGACTTGTGATAAATGATGGAGAGTGGCTTGGTGAGCACTTCTGCCAGCTCCCTCAGCACCCTTGGGTGGATCCCATCCGGCCCCATAGACCTGTGCGTGTCTAGGTGGTGTAGCTGGTCACTGACCATTTCCCCTTGGATTATGGGGGCTTCATTCTGCTCCCCGTCCCTGTCTTCCTGCTCAGGGGGCTGGGTACCCAGAGAACAACTTCCCTTGCTGTTAAAGACTGAGGCAAAGAAGGCATTAAGTACCTCAGCCTTTTCCTCATCCTTTGTCACTGTGCTTCCCCTGCATCCAATAAAGGAGGGAGATTCTCCTTCGCCCTCCTTTTGTTGCTAATGTATTTATCGAAACATTTTTTTTTGTCTTTTACGGCAGTAGACAGACTAAGTTCTAGTTGGGCTTTGGCCCTTCTCATTTTCTCCCTGCATGACCTCACAACATCCTTGTAGCCCTCCTGAGTTGCCTGCCCCTTCCTCCAAAGGTCATAAACTCTCTTTTTTTTCCTGAGTTCCAGCCAGCGCTCTCTGTTCAGCCAGGCCAGTCTTCTTTCCCGCTGGCTCGTCTTTCGGCACGTGGGGATGGCCTGCTCCTGCGCCTTTAAGATTTCCCTCTTGAAGAATGTCCAGCCTTCCTGGACTCCTTTGCCCTTCAGTACAGCAGCAGTTCTTCAGCAGAACACTAAGGGGCAGCCCTGGACCAAAAGAAGTTTTCCTTATTGTTTTATATACATACAAACTAAGAGAAAACTTTATTCATCTCATTTTTCTATATTGATTTAACATAAACAACGCCCAGAAATATTGAATCAAGTCGATCTGGAGTGTTTTTTTTCCCCTTGCAACTTTTGGTAGGTATTTATTTCTGCAAATGCACTGGTGATAAGGAAGGTGAGTTTATTTGCTAGCTGTCACAGGCCTGTTTGAGCTCATGGCTCACAGACAGAGCAGAGAGGATGGAGAAACTGCTGCAAGCTCTGCCTTGGTGGTCGCTCACGCAGCATAGCATGGCCAAGCACATGTACAAGCATGTAGTTGTACGGGCCAGGGGCCTTCACTCCTTGGAGGAGCTAATTGCTACCGGAGACATAGTTGCACCAGCCCTAGGAAGCCCATTCCCAAAGTAATAGCTGCTGTATAGTTTGAGTATAGTATAGTTTGAGACCAGGAAAGAGGAACTGAGGCAGGACTCACTCAATAGCCCACTCAGGAACAGGGAAAACCTGTGGAAGGTTTTCCTGCTGCTACAACCTGGTAGGTGACTTGGCCACTTGTCCTGTGACACAGTCTAAGTTCAACACCCCCTGCAAGGAGGGGTCCTGATAGTTATGAAGCATAACCTGAACCTAGTTGCAAAAACCTTGTGGAAGGAACCAGGTGTTGAAGTGAATTAGGATGAAGGCTACTGCATGTTGATATGAGTTCAAATTAGGAAGAAACATGAGTCAGTTGGAACCAGCATATCTCAAAAGGGTGGTTTCACCTTATTGATCAGTGGATTTATCACAAAGGGAATTACTGTCTTGGCTTTGCTCAGAAGGTTATATATTGCCAAATACTAGCTGTAACTTGAGCTACCAAAGCCAACTAGCGCTGGGTGCGTGTTCTTCTGTTACAGCGGGAAGAGCTGCTCTGCAGCCTTGTAACAGACCTCCCTGCCGCTATGTGAGGCAGAGCTGGCTCTGACTCTGTGTCTACGCTGAGATATTTTACACTATTTTGGTATCCTTCCTTGGTGTGGATAGACTGCATTAAAGTAATAAATGGCTTGGCTGATACATGGTTGGATAGATACATCTGCTTCAGAGGCTTACGAGCAAGAAAGGATTGTGTAGCCAGAATATCACTTCATAACTCCAGTTTAGGGTTAATGAAGGCTTTCTAGGCTATTTTCCAGGTAACAATACATTCCTATACAATTTGATGTTGCCTCCACAGGCTGGTAATGGGTGGTTGCTCACAGAGGGAGGAAAGGGTGGCTGATTTTCTGGGAGGAGGAGAAGGGAGTAGTAAGTAGGTGGTGACCCAAGTCAGTATCTCAAGTACAGACAATGCTCCAATTTCTGTCCTAAATGAGTATCACAAGAGAAATGACCACTATGGGAACAAGCAGGGTTCAATGAGCTGGGCATTTCAATGAAAAAGTCATTTACGTATTTGGAAAAGAAGTGTACAATCTTGTCCAAAATGGCACTCAGAGGATAATGAGATCAGGATACACTTCAGTTGGGCAGCCCTTGAAGCGTAACCCATTAAAAAAAAATCCCTACAGAGTAAACCACCAAATTTAGGTGATAAAAGCTATTAGCAAGAGCTTTAATAGCTCTTTGCTATTCTACTGCCTGTGGGATCACAGCAGTTAAAACAGTCTTGAAGATGTGAACCAGAACCTGTGGTGAAGGGACACATGCCTGATGTAAAGGGATAAATCAGTCAACCACCCAGATATGGAAACAAAACACAACTGAAAATGCTAACAATCCTAAAAATGTAAAAATACTGATTATAACTTATCAAGAAATACTGGTTCAAATGTAAGTTTCTTATAAGCTCTTTAGTCTATATAAATAAGCTTGTTAGTCTAACCTAGGCTCTTTAATCTAATGTAAGATTTTTAATGATGTATAGTATATCTGTCCTTCTGAGCCTTGAAATGTTCCCTGTTGCTTGCCATCACACCTTTTGCCACTTTGGGGGTACAACATTGATTCAAAATACGTGCATCCCAAGAACAGTGTGAGTTTGGGAAAAATAAATAATGACAGGATGCGAGTGGGAGGCTGACTTGCCTTTCCAGCGCAATAGTTATTTGTGAGAAAATATTCCTCACGTGCATTCTGGCACATGTTGAAAACCAGATGTCCTAAGTATGAGATCCTCCCACTTAAACTGAGCAGTATTTTATTGTGGCCTAGACTGTCACTTTATAGGCTGTTCTGGCTTAAAGGCATCTTGTGTTATGTTGCCTCAAGAAAAGACCAAGGAAAAATCCTGGTGATCCAAGAAGCCCAAACTTCTCCTTCCTGGCTGTGGAGGAAGAAGGCCACTGACCTATGTCAAGGGCTGATTGCTCTCATACAGGGCAGAGCTCTGCTCAGTTTTTTGAGGAGCAAAGACCAGTGACAAGATTTTCTGCCTGTGGTCTGACTGCGCCATCTCCATGTAGGAGGGTAGAAGCGGTCCCGTAGAGCCAACCTGCCTTCCAGCTGGGGGTACCTCTACATTACCCCAACTAAAAGTAAAGGAAACACTCAGAGCTGATTGGGTCCTTTCTCAGGTTTACAGGGCAAGGAACAACCTCTGCTTCTCTCAGCAGCCTCCAGTAAAATCAGATGGATTACTCATTCTGTAAGGCTAGCATCTATTACTGCTTTAGCAAAGATGGCAGAATTCGACCTTATAGAGTCTTTATGCCATGCCAGGTGAAAAAATCTTCCCTTCTGCCTTTGACAGTCATTGATTTTGCAGTGTGCACTTTAATCATAGAATCATAGAATAGTTTGGGTTGGAAAGGACCTTTAAAGGTCATCTAGTCCAGCCCCCCTGCAATGAGCAGGGACATCCTCAACTAGATCAGGTTGCTCAGAGCCCCATCCAGCCTCACGTTGAATGTTTCCAGGGATATTGAAATACTCATTAGGAGAATGGCACAGCTGTAGCAGTCTGCAAGGGGCAAGCACATAACATGAAGGGGACGCTAAAACACGGAACTAGATTGGGTGAGTCAGGGGACAGGCTACTTTCAAGATTATTTTTGAGTTTGGGTGAGGAGCCAAGAGTATTTGAAGAGAATTTATAAAGTCAACAGAGTCAAACTCTTTTTGGTAGTGGTAGGTGGTGCAAAAACGGCCAATGGCCATGATGATTGCAACTTGGGATGCTCAGACTGGATATTAGGATAAACATCTTGCCCAGGGAGGTAGTGCAGCACTAGAACAGGTTACCCAAGAACTTGTGAAATCTCCATCCTTGGAGGCTTTCAAGATTTAACTAGATGAAGCTTTGGCTGACCTGGTCTAGTGTTAGTGATCATCCCGCTGTGAGTAGGAGGTGAGACTAGGCACCTCCAGAGATTCCTTCCCACCAACACTGCCATGATTCAGCAGGTTGTGACAGACAAAGTTTGGTCATGAATGAAGAAGGCACCAATCTTCACCATGTCTCCAGTCACACTGCAGTCCTACTCCCTCTGTCAGCCACATCTGGTGCTGTTCCCATGTTTACCCTGGTGGAAACCAGAGTGCAGGGAAGGATCAATGGGGGAATAGTGGCTGCATGGAGTCTGGTCTTACCCTGATACAGAAATGCTCACAGACTGCGTTGACTTTAGTTATCTTCAATGCCTATTAGATATCATATAAAAAGAGATTGTGCTGGAGTTTTGGATGAAGGGTTAAAAACAGTCAACTGATAATCATAAATTTTGAGTAGCCTCTGGGACCTGTCCTCAGAGGAATTAGGAGATGTCTGCTGTTACTGGAGCTGCTGGCAGGATTTCACTAGCCAGGGAGGGAAAGGATGGACACAGCAAATTGGATGAACCTCTTAAAAAACAAGCTCAGTGCAGCCATTCCCTGTGTACATGTAATCCACCAGCGTGGAATAGAGAGTTTCTTACACAATTAGCTGGAGTGAAAGTAGCTATTGAAAGAGACTGCACAGATTATATCACTGAACAAATTATTGAGCTGATGTCCAGGAGATGATAGAGAAAACCCTTCTTTCTTCTGTCCTGAGGATGGCAGCTCTGAAAGTTTATACCTGCTTCCTGGAAGTTGTATCTCCTGTAGACTCTGCTCAGATGATTAATTTGCAATATTCATCAGCCAGAGGATAGATGTAATATATAGACAAACAGGAAGATTTTATACTTATGCATTGACTCAGCTGTCTTTTTTTCTGGTTGTGGGTGAAACTGTTGTTGAATAAATGGCAACCCCCCCTCCCAGTGTTTTAATGTTTATTTGGTTAATATTTCTGAGCAATAGTTATAAGCATTAGTGAATCACAGGCAAGACATAGCATCTGCAACAACATGGAGTATGCCCAGGATCTGAGTGGGAGAGCTGTGCTGTGCCTGATATCACCCATGTTCTCCCACGTGCTGCATATCATCCAGCTAGATCCCTGCGCTTGCTGGAGCACAGGGACTCCCTCTCTACAAAACCAGGCATCTGTTAGCTATCCCCAAATACTGAATAGGTATGGAGGACAACTCTTCACCCCAAGTCTCCCCTGACTGCAGGAAGGATTAGGTTCCTCTTGTCACATGTCAACATTTCCAGGCTGGTTTCCACCTGGACCTTTTCTCTTATTAACCTGAGCATTGGCTCCCCCCATCCCTGGTGAGCACTCATGACCGTAGTGATGGCAGTTGAAGGCGTATGCCCTGCACATAGTATTGTGCATGTCTGCAGGGACCTCTAACCAGAAGAGCCTGCCTACTGTTTCGGAAACAACACTTTACATATGGTCACCTCCCATACCGCTGGGATCCAGCATTTTTGTCTGGCCTCCCTTCCCTCCCCCTTCTTCCAGAGGCACAACTGAGACCCCCCTCGGGTTGTGGAGACTTGTCACAATGGTGCAGATGGAAGAAGCATCATGTCTGGAGGCAAAGGAGGCAGGCAGAGGTGTGGGCTGAGATCTACTGTGGCACTTTTAAAATTACGAGTGCCTGGAGGCTTTCAGAGCTAAAAACAATGCCCATCTCATTTTCTTTCCTCCTGACTGGAATAAAAGAGAGAAAGAGCTGCAGCTGCATGCCCCGTTGCTGTTTATCTGCACAGTTGTGATCACTGAATATGCGTGTGCAGCAGGTAGAAGGCTTTATTGAGGGAAAGCAAACCCAAAGCAAGCAGTTTTCCATTTCATGTGGCTATCATGAAAACTGCAGCCATTTGGTATTTCAGGTGGTAAGTAGGCCCTACTGTAGTGAAGCTACTGTTTCTTGCATCCCCCAGCCATTGCCACCGGGGTCGGTGAGTCCCCGGGGTCGGGGCAGGGGAAGCCCTCTTGGGGGAAGATCACTTATTAAAAGAGAGATGCTGAACTGCAGTTGTGCAGGACTGATAAAAATTAAGCCAAGTCTGTTGATCTGTGCACACTGTAATTTCAAGTGCACCTTCCTCTGAAACTGGTTTCCTCATTTCCTCCTGAGGACATATGTACTACAGCAAGAATTTCAAGAGCGTTGGCAATTTCAAACATAGACAAGAGCCAACGTTCTAGGCTTACGGAAACATCTGACAATAAAGGTAGATGTCTCAAGGGATTTGTGACAAACTCACCTACAAGCCTACCTTTAGGTACCTAAGTATCTTTGAACATTGGCTGCCAGCACCGAGGCGTTTAGACTCATAGCTGTAGAAGTGCAGAGAGACAGATTAGAAAGAGTTCTGTTGAAAATAGGGGAAAGTTGTTTTATACTGACTTTTTGGTTGATGATAGCATTTTCTAATTTTGACCTTCAGGCCCCTGGATGGGCATATTTGTAAAAGGTCAAATTATAAAAAATATCTCACATGTTCCACATACAGCTCTCTGCTCTGCCTAGTGAATATTTTAGTGATCTATTTAGAGCAGGAGGCTTTTATTGAACAGAATAGGCAAATGCAGAGGGAAACAGAAGCCCCGTCATCCTTGTGACAATTATATGTCTGTCTCTATATGTGTAATCCATCCTCTCAGCCTGATAAACAAGAGTCTGTGCATGGGTTTTGAAAGGAAGGTGATCATCACCTTCTGTGATCTGATTTTTTCTTGCATACGCTTCAGCTAGCCTGTAAAGCAGGCAAGTCTTAGCCTTTGCATGGTAATATTGTTCAGGACTCCAGTCTTACTTTGAATTTCATTCTGGCTTTTTAAGCTCTCTCCTGGGGCTTAATCAACATAATGTTTCCCTTTCAGCTGATTTCTAATTTTAGTTATTTTTTTGAGTCAACTACTCATCAACTAATTGCATTTGCAGCTTTTTTCTTGGTGGTGCTTCCCTGTGTACCTTCTTACTGCATGCTCAATGAAGCAAACTCTCTGGGATGCCTAGCTCACATTTGTTTATTCCAGGTAATTTACAGGAAAAAAAGTCAGCCCAAACAAGCAGGATCGAATAAAGTGAAAGCTGATGCTCCTTACTGGTGACTTTCCTCTAACCACCTAAGAAACTGGTGTGTTAGAGTGGAGCCTTCTGTATAAATGCACATGCACTTTGGATGCTGTTATTTGTTGATCTCATTTTCTTGGAGAAACTTTTGAATGAACAGGTAGGAAGGTGTGCCTTCATTTTGCCTGTGTTTTCAGCTATGGGTATGAGAGGTTTCCTTTTACAGTAGTTTTGCAAAATGAATGCACAGTAGATCACTTTCTTAAATAAAGGCCTTCCTTTCCCTTTCCCTTTTCAAAGTAATTGGTACTGAATTCAGGACAATGTTTTATTTTATAACAATCTAGCCTTGCTCACACATAGCTGAAACTCCATTTTTTCAGTACTGGTAACAACTTCTGTCTTCAGCTCTCTCTCCATCCTTTCCCTGAGACCAGACATCGGTTTGGCTCCTGTGCAATGTCATTGATTCTGGATCTTTGCCCCGCAGCCCTCCTGCTCTCTGCTATGTCCACACCACTGGAGGATGCAATGGACACCTTGATCAGGATTTTCCATCGCTACTCTGGCAAAGAAGGAGACAGATACAAGCTCAGTAAAGGAGAACTGAAGGAGCTCCTCAGCGAGCTCACTGACTTCCTTTCAGCAAGATGGAGCTCCTGAATCTCTTGAGTTAGTTTCATGGGTGGGATAAACAACTATCAAAGTGTTCAGGAATAGCATCTCCTTATGCAAGGCACATCTTGCCACAGCCTCTCAGATGACAGTTGTCGTTGTGGAGCTGGATGGAAAGAGAGGAGATCAAATGTCCTGTTTGAAAAGTGTGTTTTCAAAAGGTGGTCCGGCCCCGGCACCCTGCTGTGTGCCACAAGTGATAGAGCCAAGTACCTGCGCTCCACTTACTCCTCTGCACTTTTTAACAGGAGGGCTAAGGGAAGCCTAGAAGCAGTAGCAAAATCAATGCTAAATCAGCCTTTAATAGTTTTTTTGTTTGATTGTTTTTAATAATAGGGAGTAGATAAGTCCCTCAAAGAATTAAATCCAGCAACCAGTTCTCAGGAGACAAGGAAGTAGCTTGCGCGCAATGGCTGCAGACACAGTACAGCTGCTTCTCTGCCCTAGAGAGAAACTAAGAAAATCCTTTCAGTGTAAGCTGCTAACCTGAACATCTCTTTGCACATTTGTTATGTTCTGCATTGCAGAGCATGGATGCTTTTTATGGAAAAATGACCTGATTCATAACTGTTTTTCTGTATCCTCTTAATTGCTCTGCCCTAGTGAGGCCCCATCTGGAGTACTGCATCCAGTTCTGGGCTCCCCAGTTCAAGAAAGAGGAGGAACTACTGAAGAGAGTCCAGCAGAGGGCTACAAAGATGATGAGGGGACTGGAGCATCTCTCCTATGGGGAAAGGCTGAGGGAGCTGGGGCTGTTCAGCCTGAGGAAGAGAAGACTGAGAGGGGACCTTATAAATGCTTACAAATATCTCAAGGGCAGGTGTCAAGAGGATGGGGCCAGACTCTTTTCAGTGGTGCCCAATGACAGGACAAGGGGCAATGGGCACAAACTGGAACACAGGAAGTTCCGTCTGAACATGAGGCAAAATTTCTTTACTGTGAGGGTGACAGAGCACTGGAACAGGCTGCCCAGGGAGGTTGTGGAGTCTCCTTCTCTGGAGGTATTCAAAACCTGCCTGGACATCGTCCTGTGCAACCTGCTCTAGGTGACCCTGCTCTAGCAGGGGGGTTGGACTAGATGATGTCCAGAGGTCCCTTCCAACCCCTACCATTCTGTGATTCTGTGATTCTGTAATTGTAAGAATTGTTGTGGACTCTATTACCATCAGCAGGATTTTTTTATACATTGTATCCATTTCCTTGAATTGGATTTTCTTTTAATCTTGGCTATTGGTTTATTATTATGAGATACACTGTCCTTGCTCCCACTGAATAGAATGTGTTGTTTGCTAAGTAGAGATCTTCTGAATGTGATGAATGGAGGTATAATATGACCAGTTATGAATAGCTTGTTGAAAATCTAAGTACTGTTTTTAGGGGATGATACAGAGAAATGCACCTTATAGATCAGTCCTGTCAAAAGAAATCAGTGCTCAGCAGCTCCTAAAATCTGTTTGATTCATTTCAGTGCCTATTCAGTACCTGTATTCCTTCTAAGAGCTGCACTGTCTTCAGTTTCTGCTGCTGTGCACTTTTAGACCTCCAGACCTATGTTTTTAATGTTGTGACTAGTGGTATATTAGTATTCAGGTGCATATTTCATGCAGCCTTTTATTTAAGCACCTGGGCTTGTGACATACCAGTGGGTTGCACTGTCACGTGTATTAGAATTGCACATTCAAGATCTGCACAGCTAAGTCGCTTTTCTTTCTCTTTAGGGCCAAAAGGACTCCTTTCTGGTTGATAAGATTATGAAAGATCTGGACTCCAATAAAAAGACAATGAAGTGGATTTTAATGAATTTGTCCTTCTGATTGCTGCTTTGACCGTGGCGTGTAATGATTTTTTTGAAGAACAGCTAAAGAAAGAGGGATTTTAAAAATACTCAATACAATCAATCTCCTGGCCACAAATGCAAGCAAAGCATGCCTAGTTAAGTAGCCCTCATCAGCGTTTAGTGAATGCAAATCATCATCCATCCAACTGTTACTGCTCTAAGACACTTACGAACCAGATCATCAGCTGGTGTAAGCTGGACCAAAGCCAGTTTACACTACTTGAGATCTGGCTTTATTTCAGTCTTTGTGCTGCATGCGTCTGTAACATGCATTTGTCAGTTCCCCAGGTGAAGGGCTTGGGGTGACAGACTGTTTGGCAGGAGTTGAGACTTTTATTTTTTAAATGTCATTGGGAAGTAGAAGGCACATGAATGTTACTTATATACTTTCTGAAATGGAAAATTTGGAATGAGACAAAAAACTTGCAATTTAGTTTTCAGTCACTCTGTAACAAACACAATTTTGCAGCTCAAAAAGAGCTGCTTGTTTTGTTGCTCAACTCTGCTTATTCTAAAGCCCTTTTTAGATGCTGCTCCGTACCTCCTCACACTCTCATATTTCAGATGTGGTCACAGCTGTGTCCTGCCGCCTGAGCAGACAGTACTGCTTGCCATTGTTACGGGTTCATTTCCCTCACCTCCCCAGCTTCAATTTTGTTGTGTTGGCATTACTGCATCCCAGTAGTTCACCTCTTCATTTGGCATAAATGAATTTATTCATATGATAAATTATTCAGATACAAGAGGATTTAGTCAGCAAACTGTTCTGAGGGCTGATGGAAGGATTGGGTCTTCAGGGGAAATATAAATGCCTTCTGCTTTCACTATTCTGGCGCCCTTAAGAGGAGGGCTTTTAGAGGACCACTTGTGGGGGTTTTAATGATGGGATCCCAGGGTACAGCTTTGTAATGTGAGTCATCATATGCAACAATGATTTCATCTCACGCTGTCCTGGTTTCGGCTGGGACAGAGCTAATTTTCTTTCCAGTAGCTACTGTGCTTTGGATTTAGTATGTGAAGAATGTTGATAATACACTGATGTTATTAGTTGCTACTAAGCGATCAAGGACATCTTCCAGCTTCCCAGGTTTTGCTAATGTGCAGGTGCAAAAAACTTGGGAGAGGTATAGCCAGTACAGTTGATCCAAACTGGCCAAAGAGAGTATTCCATACCATAGACGTCATGCTCAGTATAAGTGGGGGTCAGCCAGTGGGCCAGTCACTTTTCTTTTTCCCTTTTTTTGCTTGTTCGGGCCTTTTCGTTCATTCGTTTGGCTGTTTGTTCCCTCGCTCTCTCTCTCTGGAACTTACTGTTCTGAGATAGCTGCTGGGGAATATTCCTTTTCGTGACTGCTGCTTGGGACAGGCTGTATCAGTCATTAAGTGGTGAAGAAATTGTGCATTCTTCGTTTTATATATTCTATTATCATTATATTTTATTATTATTATTAATATATACTATAATTATTACTATCTTTTCCTTTGCTGTCCTGGTGAGCTGTTTTTATCTCAACCCGCGAGTTTTCCTTTCTCTCTGATTCTCCTCCCCACCCCACTGGGGAGGAGGAGGGGAGTGAGTGAGCAGCTGTGTGGTATTGGGTTACCATCTGGGGTTAAACCACGACACATGCTGGTCCAACCCACTGCATGGAAGCAGTGCAAAAGGGACAGTGGGACCCCATGGCCAGACGTGGAGAGAGTAGGACAATCCCTTTCAGTGTTAACCTGCCCTTGGGTTGAATTAAGAGTACTTCTACACTCCTGTTTGAGTTAAGTATATTGCCAAAGCCCTGCAAATCTTCAGCAGCAGGGCATCATGGCTTTTTATCTTGCATGGAGAGTTCTCTTTGTTCATTGTTGTTGGTAACTTCAAACTATAATAAAAGGCGTCTGAATTAAGTGAAGATTTTCTATTTGTGTAAGAGGTTAATAAAAAAACATCCCCCAATGAAGACATGCCCCGCTAGACAACATTTGAAGAATGCATTTCACTTGTCTCTCCTCCCCAGATCCCTGGACATCATTCAGTAAAAACTATAATAATTGTATAAAATCATATATATTTAAAAGATGTAATTTACTATAAGAAGGGGATTCTATAGGGTCTAATAAATATAAAAAGGAGCAGACAACATCCCAAGAAAGAGGCCACCACCAGATGATGTTATCCTGGTAAAAAAGGAGACTTTGGGGTGGTGACAGAACCAGAATGTGCTGCCACTCTAACTCTCCAGTGACTGAAGTTATATAGTATTCACTGAAGATCTTATAGGGGAAAACTGCAAAAAGTATTAAAGTAAAACTGATGATAATCGCACAACTTCTTGCCTCCTGTGATGTCATAGAATCATAGAATCATTTAGGTTGGATGAGACCTTTAAGATCATCAAGTCAAACCGTTAACCTAACACTACCAAGTCCACCACTAAACCATGTCCCTAAGCTCTGCATCTACACATCTTTTAAATACCTCCACGGACGGTGACCCTACTGCTTTCCTGGGCCGCCTGTTCCAGTGCTTGACAACCCTTTTGGTGAAGAAATGTTTCATAATATCGAATCTAAATCTCCCCTGGCACAATTTGAGGCCATTTCCTCTTGTTCTGTCATCTGTTACTAGGGAGAAGAGTCCGACCCCCATCTCACCTCCTTTCAGGTAGTGGTAGAGAGCGATAAGGTCTCCCCTCAGCCTCCTTTTCTCCAGGCTAAACATCCCCAGTTCCCTCAGCCGCTCCTCATAGGACTTGTGTTCCAGACCCTTCACCAGCCTCATTGCCCTTCTTTGGACACGCTCCAGCACCTCAATGTCTTTCTTGTAGTGAGGGGCCCAAAAGTGAACACAGTACTCAAGGTGCAGCCTCACCAGGGCCGAGTACAGGGGGACAATCACCTCCCTACTCCTGCTGGCCACACTATTTCTGATGCAGGCCAGGATGCCATTGGCCTTCTTGGCCACCTGGGCACACTGCTGGCTCATATTCAGCCGACTGTCTACCAACACCCCCAGGTCCTTTTCCGCCAGGCAGCTTTCCAGCCACTCCCCCCCAAGCCTGTAGCATTGCCTGGGGTTGTTGTGACCCAGGTGCAGGACCCGGCACTTGGCCTTGTTGAACCTCATACAATTGGCCTCGGCCCATTGATCCAGCCTGTCCAGGTCCCGCTGTAGTGCCTGCCTGCCCTCCAGCAGATCAACGCTCCCTCCCAATTTGGTGTCATCTGCAAACTTACTGAGGGTGCACTCGATCCCCTCGTCCAGATCATTGATAAAGATATTGAACAGAACTGGCCCCAGTACTGAGCCCTGGGGAACACCACTTGTGACCGGCCGCCAACTGGATTTAACTCCATTCACCACAACTCTTTGGGCCTGGCCATCCAGCCAGTTTCCTACCCAGCGCAGAGTACGCCCATCCAAGCCATGGGTAGCCAGTTTCTCCAGGAGGATACTGTGGGAGACGGTGTCAAAGGCTTTACTAAAGTCCAGGTACACAACATCCACAGCCTTTCCCTCATCCACTAAGCGGGTCACCATGTCGTAGAAGGAGATCAGGTTGGTCAGACAGGACCTGCCTTTCATAAACCCATGCTGACTGGGCCCGATCACCCGGTTGTCCCGTATGTGCCGCGTGATGGCACTCAAGATGATCTGCTCCATAACCTTCCCGGGCACTGAGGTCAGGCTGACAGGCCTGTAGTTCCCCGGATCCTCCTTCCGGCCCTTCTTGTAGATGGGCGTCACATTTGCCAGCCTCCAGTCAACTGGGACCTCTCCGGTTAGTCAGGACTGCTGGTAAATGATGGAGAGTGGCTTGGTGAGCACTTCTGCCAGCTCTTTCAGCACCCTTGGGTGGATCCCATCCGGCCCCATAGACTTGTGCGTGTCTAGGTGGCGTAGCAGGTCACTGACCATTTCCCCTTGGACTTCGGGGTCTACATTCTGCTCCCCGTCCCTGTCTTCCTGCTCAGGGCGCTGGGTGCCCAGAGAGCAACTTCCCTTGCTGTTAAAGACTGAGGCAAAGAAGGCATTTAGCACCTCAGCCTTTTCCTCATCCCTTGACACTAAGTTTCCCTCCGCATCCAATAGAGGAGGGAGATTCTCCTTAGCCCCCTTTTTATTGTTAATGTATTTGTAGAAACACTTTTTGCTGTCTTTTACGGCAATAGCCAGACTAAGTTCTAGTTGGGCTTTGGCCCTTCTAATTTTCTCCCTACATAACCTCACAACATCCTTGTAGTCCTCCTGAGTTGCCTGCCCCTTCCTCCAAAGGTGGTAGACTCTCTTTTTTTTCCTAAGTTCCAGCCGGAGCTCTCTGCTCAGCCAGGCCGGTCTTCTTCCCCGCCGGCTCATCTTTCGGCTCATGGGGACGGCCTGCTCCTGCGCCTTTAAGATTTCCCTTTTGAAGAATGTCCAGCCTTCCTGGACTCCTTTGCCCTCCAGGACTGCCTCCCAAGGGACTCTGCCAACCAGACTCCTAAACAGGCCAAAGTCTGCCCTCCGGAAGTCCAAGGTGGCAGGTCTGGTGACCCTCCTCTTTACTTCTCTGAGAATCAAGAACTCTGTCATTTCGTGGTCACTGTGCCCAAGACGGCCTCCGACCGTCACATCACCCACAAGACCTTCTCTGTTCAAAAACAACAGGTCCAGCGGGGCACCTTCTCTCGTTGGCTCCCTCACCAGCTGCGTGAGGAAGTTATCTTCCACACACTCCAGGAACCTCCTGGACTGTTTCCTCTCTGCTGCATTGTATTTCCAGCAGACATCTGGCAAGTTGAAGTCCCCCACGAGAACAAGGGCCAGCGATCGTGAGGCTTCTCCCAGCTGCCTGTAGAATACTTCATCTGCCTCCTCATCCTGGTTGGGTGGTCTATAACAGACTCCCACCATGATATCTGCCTTGTTGCCCTTCCCCCTGATTCTAACCCATAGGCACTCAACCCTCACGTCACCATCCTCGAGCTCAAGGCAGTCCAGACTCTCCTTAACATAGAGGGCTACCCCACCGCCTCTCCTTCCTTGCCTATCCCTTCTAAAGAGTTTATAGCCGTCCATCGTGGCACTCCAGCTATGTGTGTCATCCCACCATGTTTCCGTGATAGCAACTATATCGTAGTTTTCCCCTTTCACAACAGCCTCAAGCTCCTCCTGTTTGTTGCCCATGCTCTGTGCATTCGTGTAGATGCACTTCAGCTGGGCTAGTGATCCTGTTGCCTTTGTGGTGGGAGAAGCCCTACTCCCTACATGTCCCATCTCAGGTATTTCTGTGGTTCCTAGCTGATCAATGATCCCTGTGTCCCTGCTGCCGCACGGGTCTCTGTCCTACCTCATCTGAGACAGCCGACCGAAGGGCCTCGCTGGCACGCCATCCCTCATTCATTGGCGTGCCACCCCCAGGCTTCTCTCTAGCGAGCCTAGTTTTATCCCCTTCCCCCTTCAAATCTAGTTTAAAGCCCTCTCAATGAGCCCTGCTAACTCCTGTGCTAGGATCCTTTTCCTCCTTTGGGACAGGTTTGCCCCATCTGCCGCCAGCAGGCCTGGTGCCATGTAAACCAACCCATGGTCGAAGAACCCAAAGTCCTGCCGGTGACACCAGGCTCGGAGCCAGGTGTTGATCTGCTGGCTCCTCCAGTTTCTTCCCTCATCCTTCCCCAGAACTGGAGGGATAGAGGAGAACACTACCTGTGCTCCTGATCTCTTAACCAGTTGCCCCAAGGCCCTGAAGTCCCTCTTGATTGCCCCGGGACTTCTTTTTGCCACCTCCTCACTGCCTACCTGGAAGATTTGTACCTTTCCAGATGAACCACTCACAACACTCAGTAGGATCTTAGAATAAGCAGCAAATGTACTATATGCTGAAAGAGTTGGTTATAAAACTGGGGCTGTGACAATGACCAGCACTGATCATAGCGCAAATCAAGCTGTCCTTACTATGCTCCACTCAAAATGAGTTACAATTTGTATTGGGTTTGCGTGGCAAGGTTTTGGTAGTGGGAGGGCTACAGGGGTGGCTTCTGTGAGAAGCTGCTAGAAGCTTCCCCTATGTCCGATAGAACAGACGGCCAGCCAGCTCCAAGATGGACCCACTGCTGGCCAAGGCTGAACCAATCAATGGTGGTAGTGCCTCTGGGATAACATATTTAAGAAGGGGGAAAAACTGCTGTGCAACAGCAGCCAGAGAGAGGAGTGAGAATATGTGAGAGCAACAACTCTGCATACACCAAGGTCAGTCAAGAAGGAGGGGGAGGAGGTGCCTCAGGCGCCAGAGCAGAGATTCCCCTGCAGCCCATGGTGAAGACCATTTATTTCTCATTACCCTACTCTGATTTTGATTGGCAATAAATTAAATTAATTTCCTCAAGTCAAGTCTGCTTTGCCCATGACAGTAATTGCTTAGTGATCTCCTTGTCCTTATCTTGATCCATGAGCCTTTTGTTATATTTTCTCTCCCTTGTCCAGCTGAGGAAGAGGAGTGATAGAACAGCTTGGTGGGCACCTGGCATCCAGCCAAGGTCAACCCGCCACACAATTATAGTAGTTTCTTGACCAATACAACAAGCAAGAGTAAAAAACTCTCTAAGCAAACCCTTACACAAAGTACAGTAATGCTATTTGTCCCTACTTTTGTCACAAAGCATTTGTTTGATGAGTTTAAGGAACTAACACCACCTACAAGGATCCTCATGCACGATATTGCGTCTTTGCTTATAAAAGTGAGCTCCAGATGTTTCTCCATGTGACATTTGTTCCCAGTGAACTATATTGGAAGATCATCCTTAAAAACTTCTTCCTTTTGTTGTGTGCAGTCTCATTGCTGCAGAATGTAACTAACTTGTGATTTGCTAGAGAAGCCCTAAAGACTAAAGTCTGTGGGGCTGGATCTCTTTATCGGGGTCATTATGAAAAGTGATTGACTCTGGTTATGGCTCATAAAACATCTGGTTTCTATATTCGAGAAAGAAATACAGGAAATGCCTGCTTGATAGTGCTGCTGTCATGGTTACAGCAATGGATTAAAATAAAACTGTCTGATAAGTGACTAATACATACACATATACATATACATGCTGGACATGGGACTCATAGGGTGGGTTCCCATCTCGCACACACTCCAGGGTGGCTGCACCTCAGGCATCAGCAGCATTTCGTAAGATTGCTCTGTAACCCTACGTGCTCGTGTGTCCCATGCCAGTGGAGAGGCTGTGTCGGTTTACTAACGCAAGGGTGATGCCACTTCTAGCTCCATGCTCCCACCTCCCTCACATAGTTCCTTCCCTTCTCCTCCCTCATCATAAGGTCTGATGCAGGTTGTTCCTGTTAGGAGAGGAGTAAACCTGGATTGTTTGTACATTGCTCACACAGGAAGACGAGATGCTGAAGGGGAACTGGAGGCAGCTAGGCTCTTTTCTTTGGCACTGGGACCAAGAGATATTATTCCTCAGTCAAAAGGAAAGCCCTAAATTAGCCTATCCAAGGTCTCACACATGGACAAAACCACACCATTTTAGGCAGGAGTAGCTCGTTTGCTGTATCATTGATAAGCTAAGTCCTGTTTCCTTTCAACAGAGGTGAATAAATCTTAATGCAGTCTTCTAAAAGTCAAGGGTTGGGCATGGTTTGTGGCGCAGATAAGGCTGGCACCTGCCTATAAATGGGGGCAGCAAAAATCCCTGCCCTGCGCATGTGAGAGGAAACCCAGGCTCTGCTTGGCCCGAGCACCCACAGGCATGGCTGTCACTGCGCTTGGGGGCAGAGGCTGAGCAAGCTCCTGAGCCCCAGAAAAACGTGACACACAGGCTTGCTTGCTGCGCACCCCAGAGCTTGCTGTGCATGAGAGCCCAGGCTGTAGCAGAGAGTTTCAGCCATGGAGATGGAGGAAGGTGGAGGCTGCCTTCATCCTGCCTGCCCCTTCTCCTCCTCCTCAATTTGGATGTGCGACTGTGCTCGAGAGCTGGGCAGGTGGGTGAGTGAAGGGCCAGGAGAGCTAGGACAGCCAAGCCACAGCTGCTGAGGTGCCCGCTGCCACCCCAGCTGGTCCCAGGGACCTGGGGGGCTGCTCATCCCCAGCCCGAGCTTGAGGAGGCGATGCCAGGCTGGGTGCACGCAGCTTTCACTATAGCTGCAAATTGTCTGCTTGCTCCGCTGAGAAACATCTCACTACTTTTGCAAGGATAGATTGGCCTTTCTTTAATGATTTTGAAAATCATAACAATTAAAGAAAATTTTTAAATCCCAGTTAGATTCCAGTATCACTACCCAGCCACTACAGGTAGGTTGTGCTTCTCTCCCTCGAGCATCTGGCTAAGCACACAAAACTTTAAAAGAAGACACTGTTAATATCTTTGTAGTTTCTCATATATTCGTATGAGAAATGTAAACCCCATCTCTGGGCAATGCTTTTACAGACCTCAGTTTGCCCCCAGTGTCAAAAAATAGCACTGAATCAAGAAGTGGCTTCTCCTTGTTGCTGCTCTTTGCTCAGTTTGTTTTTTATGTGCTAGTCCAGAAGGAGGGAGTGAGAAAAGAAAAAAAAAAACCCAACTTGTTTCATTAGGGTACAAACAGGAGATACTGTGATCAAGCAAAGACAAAATATTTCTATCAAAATAGCAATAGCTCTTCATGACTGATTTTCAAGTTAGGAAATATTTCCACTGCTTTAACAAAACATGTCAGTAGTTGTACAGAGTATGCTGCACTACTGATTGTATTTTAGAAACTAAGATAAGAAAATATAAACCTGGAAAGCTACCCAGAATGGTTTAAAGTACCCAAAACATTGTCTCTTTTTTCCACCAAAATGTATCTGTTGGGCTAATGAAAGATAATATATCTTTAGGCAAGCCTATCTCTTCAACAGTCTTAACATTTTAAATGTAATTTTGAAAGAATTTTCAGTACTAAAACTCAGTATCCCTGATGCAGAGATATAAAAAGTTTAGAAATATTTTAACTGTTTAATGAAAAATGTCCATATAGTTCACAGCAAATTTACAAATATGTAAATTAATTATCTACTGAGTGAAGTGCAATAAGTCCCTCCTTTTAAAAGATTTTACTAAAGATAATATGCAAAGAAAAATTGGAAAAAATGTTAAAGCAAAGTAGGAGATCTAAGCTGAATTTCAGAGCTTCTGTAAATATAAATGGGCATTTTCATTGGTAGGAGTACTGTTTACTTGGTCATCCCTAGCTTGTGTTTGAGTGATAGAAAGCAGAAATCTTTGGCATATTTTTTCCATTTCCTTGGACATTTAATTCAACAGAAAAAACAGTGATAATTAACCGGATGTATTATATTCTTTGCTGTGTAGAATTGCATGTACCTCTTAGAGTCAGCAAAGGTGGAGACAAAAAAAAGCATGAAAATAAATTAAAAGAAATTATACAATTGTCACTGCTACTGAGGTTTATTCCTTATGTGACCTATATAATAAAAGCATGCAAGAAAAAAATTCTTGGAAATATAGTTAAAATATTATTCTGAAGGAAGGAGATTTATTAGTGATTGAACAGCAATGTCTGGGTAGCAAAGTTTTCTCCCTCCCTCTCTCCCTCTCTTTTCTTCCCCATCCAGGACTGAGTTCTCAGTACTATGTGCTTTAGGCAGCTGTAAAGCTTTATTCACATACATGCTATGCAATTATTCCGGTTATGCTAGCAGACCGGATTTTTGAACTTAACAAATTTCTCGCATTTTATGGTTCCTGGAAAACGTCAGATGTGAGTGGTATCACTTTACAAATCCACAAGTTTGCTTCAGGCAAGAACACATCTTTTATTTAGCTTTGCAACAATATTAATGAGCAATGAAAGATTGGAACAGGCAGTAAAAATTGTTAGCTGTAAAAGAGAAAAGATAAGATGAAAATCGCGTGAGTGACCATATCAGAAAAGAAACATTTAAATCAGTGAGTTAAGTTGTAATGAGTCAAGACTAACTAGCTGATGGCAAAACCCATGTGAAAAAGTAAATCCCCAAGGCACCTTGCTGCATAAATGGTGAGGATATGCGTGGGATATGTCTTAGACAAGAAACACTTAGTGTTTAGGGAGTTATCAGTAAACAGGACATTACATTAGGAGATGGCAGTGACAAAATGCACCCTCCAGAGCTGAACGCCTGTTTCCAATTAAGTGCCATGCTGCGGGAAAAGAAGCAGACTCCCATGACGTGTTCAGCAGCATCATTTCCCATCTGTGGTACCGCTGGCTTCTGTACCACCGTATCCCCTTCTAGCAGGTGTGCAGGATCTGAGGGAGGCTCCACACCTGCTGAAGTGGATGGACTTAGGTGTCTGTTGAAACAGATTTGAAAGGTTTGGTCCTAACCTGCTTTCCATATTGCTGATGGTGATTGCTCTTTCCTGTTTATAAGCCAAAAAATGGAATTATTTAAACATAAAACCAAAAAAAGAATACCATAAGGAGCCAATAGTGATAAAATATTTATAGGCAATCTGGCTCTGAAAGTCTATTCAGTTCTTTTCCTTTTCTGTGTTCAGGCTCCTGAGGGAAGCAGCGGTGTCCTGCTTGCTGTCTCCAGCTGAGTCGAAGGGAGAAACATGGAAAGCCAGCATGAGTAGGCTGCGAGCCCCGTGGGAAGACGAGCTTCGCTGCTGCTTGGGCACACACTGCCCCATCCTTGAGGATGAAAACAACATACGCAAGAGCTTCCGAAGAATTGATGCCTCTAGTATGTAATGGTGTGGCACAAAAAAATCCAAACAGACCCCAAATTCCTAACACAAAACCCAAAAACTATCAAACAAAGGCAAGGACAGGGACTTTCCTAGGCTTACTACGGAATGGAGATGAATTTGACTCAATATGTCATTCATTTTTATTTTGGTGAGGGAACACCAAGCCAAATTTTCATTGTAGGTTGACTTTATCAGCTCTGACCTTCATAGAGTTACGTTGCTGTGTGCAATGCATTTGAGCTTAGTGCCACACTTTAAATGTCAGGCCTTGCTTTTGAGGAGAGAGGCTTGTTTGTGGTGCTTCAGTGCTACAGGCACCACTATTATAAGGCTGGTAGCACAAAGATAAGAAAAATGATTCCCCAAAATTTTACTCAACCTTTTTACAGATTCTGTTTAAAATAAAGTCATCCACTCTTCCAACACATTTCCAATACTTTTTCACCTTTCCAAATCCACGTTTGTTTAGAGGGCTAGTGTTGACTCGGATTATAGCATGTTATTTGTTCAGCTTCTCCAGCTGTGTTAGCTATCACTAAACCATTTCTAGCACTTGCAAAACGCAAAATGCCATGAAAAAGCATTTATGTGGGTCATTAATTTTAAATGCGTGAGAGATCCCATTCATTTTTTCATTTGCTCAGCATCTTGCAAGATCAAACTGTGATCGGATCAAAAAAAGATGAAACTGAGCAATAAAAAAAGGCCTTACCCAGGAATTTACTTAACTATTGCACCCAGCACGAGGACCCTCTCTCTCCTCCTCCAGCTCTCAGAGAGCTCCATTGTGGAGCCGTAGCTGGTAATCTACCAGCTAGCTGGTAGACTCTTTCCATTTCTGGATCCCATCATGAGAAGGGAGAGATCCAGTGGCACCAGCCTGATGCAAAACATCATGAACACAGCAGCCATGCTCACATTTCTGGCTAGGCTTCAACAAAATAAGGAAAACAGAAATAACGGTCAGCAGGCCATACTTTGTCTGCAGTCAAGCTGCAGGGAGCAGGTTGTAATGGCAGGTGCATGCTTGGCATTAACTGATAAAATGCTCCTAGCGCAAACACACCAATCCCTGAAAAATCCTTGCCATGGTAAATTAAGCAAGCCTTCCCCTGTGAAATGTTATACCAGTGACAGCCACTATATGAGGTGTTCTGTCAACAGAAACCATGCTGATTACAAATCTTGCTCCCGCCAATATTGCCACAACATGAAGCTGGCATATCTACAACATTAGCAAGCTTTCTTATGCATTTTTAGTGCTGGACACATCCTCAACTGGAAATTTTATTTGGCACAAGTTTGTTAGCTTGCTTCGTTGTGGTGGGTTGACCCTGGCTGGATGCCAGGTGCCCACCAAGCCACTCTATCACTCCCCTCCTCAACTGGACAGGGGAGAGAAAATATAACGAAAGGCTCATGGGTCAAGATAAGGACAGGGAGATCACTCAACAATTACTGTTATGGGCAAAATAGACTCAACTCAGGAAAATTAATTTAATTTATTACCAATCAAAATCAGAGTAGAGTAATGAGAAATAAAAACAAATCTTAAAACACCTTCCCCCCACCCCTCCCTTCTTCCCGGGCTCAACTTCACTCCCGATTTTCTCTACCTCCTCCCCCCACAAGCGGTGCAGAGGGACAGAGAATGGGGGTTGCGGTCAGTTCATCACACATTGTCTCTGCCGCTCCTTTCTCCTCAGGGGGAGGACTCCTCACACTCTTCCCCTGCTCCAACTTGGTGTCCCTCCCACAGGAGACAGTCCTCCATGAACTTCTCCAATGTGAGTCCTTCCCATGGGCTGCAGTTCTTCACGAACTGCTCCAGCATGGATCCCTTCCATGGGGTGCAGTCCTTCAGGAACAGACTGCTCCAGTGTGGGTCCCCTGCAGGGTCACAAGTCCTGCCAGCAAACCTGCTCCAGCATGGGCTGCTCTCTCCACGGGTCCACAGGTCCTGCCAGGAGCGTGGGCTTCCCACAGGTTCACAGCTTCCTTCGGGCATCCACCTGCTCCGGCGTGGGATCCTCCCCAGGCTGCAGGTGGATAGCTGCTCCACCATTAACCTCCATGGGCTGCAGGGGGACAGCCTGTCTCACCATGGTCTTCACCATGGGCTGCAGGGGAATCTCTGTTCCGGCGCCTGGAGCACCTCCTTCTTCACTGACCTTGGTGTCTGCAGAGTTGTTTCTCTCACATATTCTCACTCCTCTCCTCCAGCTGTTGTTCCCCAGCAGGTTTTTTTTTTCCCCCCCTTCTTAAACATGTTATCACAGAGGTGCTACCACCATTGCTGATTGGCTCAGCCTTGGCCAGCAGAGGGTCCATCTTGGAGCCGGCTGGCATTGGCTCTATCGGACATGGGGGAAGCTTCTAGCACCTTCTCACAGAAGCCACCCCTGTAGCCCCCCCTGCTGCCAAAACCTTGCCACGCAAATCCAATACATTCATACAGAAAGTGATGCAGCTTAATTGCCATATTATGAAAGCAAAGAAAGAATGAGGTGGAGAGTGTATGGGTGAAAGAGCATGTAACATTGATGGGTTTCATTTCTTTTGGTCAGATTTTCGCTCCTTTCCCTTCCCCCTGAAACTAGTCATTCATTTTCTTTCCCAGACAGCAGTGCAAAGGCACATTAAGCATAAAGAGGTGGTTAGCTTTATCTGTTAGCTTGAGTATGTCAGTCTAAATGCAGTACTTCTCTGGTTCAGCTTCCTTGAAAGGCTACCACATTGTGCTGTGCTGCACTGCTATGCTCAGTGGTTATAACCTGTTTTGCAAATGCTGTTTGTGCATGAGATTGGCTCCATAAACTGCTGCTGCTTGAGCAGGTCCTGCCCTTCCTCTTGCCATTTAATGCAGCAGCAAAAGCAGGCACTGAGAAGTGTAGTGCTTTCCAACTGCAAAGTTGGTTGCACAGAAATGCCAAGTTCAGTAAGACCTGAGCTGCCATTGCCTTGATATGAGACTCCTCCCTCCCATCGTGTAGCAATTTTCCAATTTCTGAGGTAGGTGGGCTCTGCAGTAGCAGTTTGCTTATTTTTTGCAATCCAATCAGGCTGAAGCCTCAATAAAATGCTAACAGAAAGCAGAGGTGTGACACTAGCTGTGGGAGTGTAAATGAAGGAACCACTGCTAATGCTTCATTTGCTACGAAAAGGTGGTACTTGCTGTGTGTTTTAGCAAGTATTATGCTGTGTGGGAACTGACTTATTAATCACCTCTTCATATGTAGCAGAAATATGTATTTGTAGGCTTGCTAGAAGCACTTGCAGAGCATCAATACAAGTGGGATGCCTATGCACATATAGAATGCTTTGGGTTGGAAGGGACCTTTAAAAATCATCTAGTCCAACCCCCTTCCATGGGCAGGGACATCCTTCACTAGGTCAGGTTGCTCAAAACCCCATCCAACCTGACCTTGAACACTTCCAATGATGGGGCAGCTTCTCTGGGCAACCTTTTCCAGTGTCTCACCACTCTCATTGTAAAACATTTCTTCCTTCTATCTGATCTAAATCTACCCTCTTTCAGTTTAAAACTGTTACCCCTTGTCCTATCACAACAGGCCCTGGTAAAAAGTCTCCCTCCATCTTTATATATCTTTATATATCCCGCCCCCTTTATATATTGAAAGGTCACAATAAGATCTCCCCAGAGCCTTCTCTTCTCCAGGCTGAACAACCCCAACTCTCTCAGCCTGTCTTCAGAGGAGAGGTGCTCCAGCCCTCTGATCATTTTTGGGGCCCTCCTCTGGACCCACTCCAGCAGGTCCATGTCTGTCTTGTGTTGGGGACTCCAGAGCTGGATGCAGTACTCCAGGTGGGGTCTCACCAGAGCAGAGTAGAAGGGCAGAATCACCTCCCTCGACCACTGGCCACGCTTCTTCTGATGCAGCCCAGGATACAGTTGGCCTTCTGGGCTGCGAGTGCATATTGTTGGCTCATGTCCAGCTTTTCATCCACCAGGACCCCCAAGTCCTTCTCGGCAGGGCTGCTCTCAATCCCTTCATCCCCCAGCCTGTATTGATACTGGGGATTGCCCCAATCCAGGTGCAGGACCTTGCACTTGGCCTTGTTGAACTTCATGAGCCCACTCCTCAAGCCTGTCAAGGGTTGTGTTTTCAGACATGCTTAGGCAACATGAAAATATTTTCCAAAGGCAACTTCAGCACTTTATCTAGTTACTGAGAAGTCAAGAGGTCTACTTAGGTTTGTAAGTCCTTTTTATTTAAGGGTTCTATGCTGTAACAGCCTTTTCTGTTTTTCTTTTTTTTTTTTTTTCTCATTTGCGTGCAAGCCAGAATCATCAGCAAACCCAACTTTAGTAGTGTGTATGGCAGAGCTGGGATACTGGTTTACAAACACATACATAAAATCTTTTTTAGTCCTTCTTATTCAGGATCTTTGTTGATTCTCTTAGCCATGAGGATAAACGGTTGCATTCACCTCTCTCATTTTTTTCTCTCTACAAGGTAGGAAGAAGTTGCTCGTTTGCAAATGTTCTCGAGCACACAGAGGTTATGACAAGTGAAATCAACCCATCTGTTCAGTCAGTGCAATCACTTCCTTGCTTTGTTTGCTACAGTGTGAATTTGCTGCATTTCAGTCAAAATTGCACAATATTGGAAAATATCATCCTTAAAAAAAAATGTGATCAAAGAGTTTTAAATTGTTTGTTGTGGATATAATGTTTCACCAGCTGACTTGCAATTACTCCTTTCTGTGCTGTTTTTACTGTGAAACATTTATGTAAACACATTAATGCTCTGCAAAACTGGTCTCGGGCTGTGTCAAGATGTGACGAAATCTGAGATTCAGTTTTGGATGGGAACCAAGATGTTCTGGGGGCTTTGTATGACCAACTGCACTTCCCACGAAGTCACAAGAGGATGAGTAATCCTATGCGTTTCATTGTGATAGAGGGAACTAACACTCAAGGGTTAATAGTAGAGACATTGCTTAGTCTGAGCTCATCATGTAAGATGTTTAAACAAGAAAGAATGTGTTGAAGTGATAGAACGGTCACGCTGACCTTGCTGGGAGATAAGGGAACAATCTGTTCAAAGAAGGAACCTGCTGAGAAAGCAGGACAGTCGTGACTGACCACCAACCTTGCTAAAGTCGTGGCAAGGGTGAAAGTGTGAAAGTGCATAGGCAATGTATTCATATATGCCTGTAACAGGGGCAACGTATTCAGTCTTAAACCAAGCCTTGATGCCCCTGGGAAATGACTATATCATGGTAAAAGGGGCAACTGGCCAAAGTGAAAAGGCATATTTTTTTAAACCTCTGAGATATAAATTGGAAAAACAATGGGGCATTCACAGATTCCTGTACTTGCCCAACTCCCCGAAAGCACTTTTGGGGAGAGATTTATTGGAACAATTGGGAGCAGTAATTAAATTTGAAAAGGGAGAGATTACTCTGGAGGTAAATGACCAACAGTATATCCAAATAATGAGTTTATCCCTAGCTAGTGTTCCCACAGAAGGAAAAATCAGCGAAGAGATCACGGACCAGGTATACCCCGGGGTATGGGCCACCAATGCGCCCGGGAAAGCAAAAAATGCTCCACCTGTTGGGGTCAAACTGAAGGAAGGACGACAGCCAGTAAGAATCAAACAGTATCCCCTGAAGAAGGAGGACAGGGAGGGAATTCGGCCAGTAATAGAAAAATTTTTACAACTGGGATTACTAAAGGAATGTGAATTCGATTTTAACACTCCCATATTACCTGTCCGTAAACCCGATGGGTCATACCGGGTGGTCCAGGACCTCCGGGCTGTAAATAAGATAACTGAAGACCTCTACCCGGTGGTGGCGAATCCATATACCTTGCTGACTGTATTGACACCTGAACTAACCTGGTTTACTGTTTTAGACCTGAAGGATGCCTTCTTTTGCCTCCCTCTCCATAAAGGCAGCCAGAAAATATTTGCATTTGAATGGGAAAACCCTGTGTCATGGTTTAACCCCAAATGGTAACCCAATACCACGCAGCCGCTCGCTCACTCCCCCACTCCCCGCTGGGGTGGGGAGGAGAATTGGAGAGAAAGGAAAACTTGCGGGTTGAGATAAAAACAGTTCACCAGGACAGCAAAGGAAAAATATAAAAATATATTAATAATGATAATAATGATAATATATATAAGGATAATAGAATATATATAAAACAAACGATACACAATTTCTCACCACCCGACGACCGATACAGCCCGTCCCGAGCAACAGGCAGGGAGCAGGGGTATCCCCCCTCCAGCTATCCCAGAACAGCAAGTTCCAGAGAGAGCAGGCGAGGGAACAAACAGCCGAACGAACGAAAAACAAAAAGGAAAAATAGGGAAACAAAAAGCAACCCGAAGGGAAGCTTAAGGATTAAGGCAAGTTAAGGGTCTAAAAGCCTCAAAAGCCTAGTGGCCCACCGACCGACCCTCGCTTATATCAGGCATGACGTCTATGGTATGGAATACTCTCTTTGGTCAGTTTGGATCAACTATCCTGTCTCTACCCCTCCCAAGTTTTTGCCCTTGCATGTTAGCAAAACCTGGAAAACAGCAAAATGTCCTTGGTCATTCAGCAGCAACCAGCAACATCAGTGTGCTATCACTGTTCTTCTCACACTAAAGCCAAAACATAGGAGCTGCTGAAAACAAAACTAGCTCCGTCCCGGCCTAAACCAGGACACCCTAAAAGCGGGCGTAAAACTCAGCTTACTTGGACGGTGTTACCACAAGGGTTCAAAAACAGCCCTACTATATTTGGTAATCAACTCGCAAGAGATCTTGAGTCCTGGGAAGCCCTGCCTGAGGAAGGGAAACTGTTACAATATGTGGACGATATCCTGATTGCCACCAAAACAAAGGACGCTTGTATGACCTGGACGGTGAGTCTGCTAAATTTTTTGGGGCTCCAGGGATACCGGGTATCTAAGAAGAAGGCCCAAGTAATGCAGCATAAGGTGATTTATTTGGGCTGTGAAATCAGTGCTGGACAAAGGACTTTGGGACAGGCCTGGAAAGAGACAATGTGCCAAACTCTGAGACCGCAAACAGTGAAAGAATTACGAACTTTCCTGGGGATGACTGGGTGGTGCCGACTATGGATTTATAACTATGGACTGCTTGTTAAACCTCTGTACACACTAACAACCTCTGAACAGAAATACCTGAAATGGAACAAAGAGGCCATACAGGCCTTTGAGCTGCTAAAAAAGGCCCTGATGTCGGCCCCAGCCTTAGGACTCCCAGACGTGAGTAAGCTGTTTTTCCTTTTTTCCCACGAGAAGCAGGGGATTGCCCTAGGAATATTAGCACAAGATCTGGGCCCGTATCAACGAGTAGTTGCCTACTTTTCCAAACAATTGGACGCAACTGCAAAGGGTTGGCCTGGATGCTTGCGAGCGGTCGCGGCCGTAGTACTAAACATCCAGGAAGCCCGAAAATTCACCCTGGGCCAGAAAATGACTGTGTTGGTGTCTCATACAGTAGCTGCAGTATTAGAGGCGAAAGGTGGACACTGGCTTTCCCCACAAAGATTCTTGAGATATCAGGCTATAATGGTAGAACAAGATGATGTGGAAATTGTAGTCACTAACATTGTCAATCCAGCCTCTTTCCTCAGTGGGAACACAGGAGAACCAGTGCATCATGGCTGTCTGGAGACCATCGAAGCAACATATTCGAGCCGTTCGGACCTGAGAGACAGTCCTATGGAAAACACGGAAAACTGGTTCACGGATGGAAGCAGCTATGTCCTAAGCGGTGAAAGGCATGCCGGATACGCCATTACCACCAGTCAGGAAGTAATAGAGTCAGGGCCTTTGCCCATGAATACCTCAGCACAGAAGGCAGAAATAATTGCTCTGACCCGCGCCTTGGAATTGGCCCAAGGCAAAGCTGTGAATATCTATACAGACTCGAAATATGCCTTTGGAGTTGTACACGCGCATGGAGCAATCTGGAAGGAGAGAGGATTATTGAACTCACAGGGCAAAAACATCAAGCATGCAGAGGAGATCCTGAAACTGTTGGAGGCAGTCCAACTCCCTGAGAAAGTGGCGATCATGCACATTAAGGCACACCAGGAAGTAAGCTCGGAGTTGGAAAGAGGAAATGAGCTGGCGGACAGAGAGGCAAAACAGGTAGCCAAAGCAAAGGTAAAAACAGAAGGGGCTTTGATCCCTGACTGGCGAATCTCCCTAGAAGGTAAGCCAGAATATACAAAGGAAGATCAGAAGCTCATCACAGATCTAGAAGGATCATATAATAAAGAGGGGTGGGCTCTCACCCCACAAGGGAAACTAATCATTCCCTCTTATCTAGTATGGTCTCTGATAAGGGAAGAACATAGGAAGAGACACTGGGGAGCAGAGGCCCTATATAAACACCTAATAAGAGAGATTGTAGCTAGGAATTTATATGCCACTGTGAGACAAGTGACTCAGCAGTGCAATCTTTGCCTCCAGACTGATCCAAAGAATACCCCCAAACCAGAAATGGGCCAAATTGGGAGAGGCAACAGGCCTGGGCAACAATGGCAGATTGATTTTTCAGAACTCCCAAGAAAAGGGGGGTATCAATATTTATTAGTATTAACTGATACCTTTTCACAGGTGATTACGAACTTTGGAAGAAGCATCAGCTTCGACAAAAGGTCGAGTCAGGAAAATACTTTAAGAAATGTTTACAGAAAGAAAACATGCTGTAAGCATAAGTAAAAGAATTTACTAATCTCTTAGAAAAGGGGGGATTGATAGAGGGAACTGACGCTCAAGGGTCAATAGTAGAGACATTGCTTAGCTTAAGCTCATCATGTAAGATGTTTAAACAAGAAAGAATGTGTTGAAGCGACAGAACGGTCACGCCGACCTTGCTGGGAGATAAGGGAACAATCTGTTCAAAGAAGGAACCTGCTGAGAAAGCAGGACAGTCATGACTGACCACCGACCTTGCTAAAGTCGCAGCAAGGGTGAAAGTGTGAAAGTGCATAGCGAGGAAGACATCTGGCCTTCATCCCCGAGACCCCGGCCCACGACCACCAGGAGGCACTGCGCATGCGCAACTGGGAGGAGTTAAAGGTAGAGACTATGGAAATGACTTCATTGTAATAAAGACCGCCTTTTCGGGGAAAGGTTACGAATATGTATAGGCGTTTCCTGAAGTATGATGAATATGTAACACTTTGCTGCATAAATACCAGGCGAACTGCAGCGGTGGGTGCGCACGATTGTGGTGGGGCGACCCCCCGTGCTGCCCAGCGCTGAATAAACATACCTACTTTACAACCCTACAAGTTGAGGAGTCTGCTTTCTGCACGTCAATTGCACACTGTATATCTACTGTGCAAAGACATTATGGCCCTGAGGAAATGTCGTGGTTTAACCCCAAATTGTAACCCAATACCACGCAGCTGCTCGCTCACTCCCCCACTCCCCAGTGGGGTGGGGAGGAGAATCGGAGAGAAAGGAAAACTCGTGGGTTGAGATAAAAACAGCTCACCAGGACAGCAAAGGAAAAATATAAAAATATATTAATAATGATAATAATAATATATATAAGGATACTAGAATATATAAAACAAACGATACACAATTTCTCACCACCCGACGACCGATACAGCCCGTCCCGAGCAGCAGTCAGGGAGCAGGGGTATTCCCCCCCAGCTACCCCAGAACAGCAAGTTCCAGAGAGAGCAGGCGAGGGAACAAACAGCCGAACGAACGAACGAAAAACAAAAAGGAAAAATAGGGAAACAAAAAGCAACCCGAAGGGAAGCTTAAGGATTAAGGCAGGTTAAGGGTCTAAAAGCCTAGTGGCCCACCGACCGACCCTCACTTATACTGGGCATGACATCTATGGTATGGAATACTCTCTTTGGCCAGTTTGGATCAACTATCCTGTCTCTACCCCTCCCAAGTTTTTGCATCTGCATGTTAGCAGAACCTGGGAAACTGCAAAATGTCCTTGGTCGTTCAGCAGCAACCAGCAACATCAGTGTGCTATCACCGTTCTTCTCACACTAAAGCCAAAACACAGGAGCTGCTGAAAACAAAACTAGCTCCGTCCTGGACTAAACCAGGACAGTATCCACCCCTTATTCTATACCATTTACGTTATGCTCAGGTCTCTCACCTTCCAATTAATCACTGCCACTTTTTCTGTCTTTGATATATATACACAGATATCATTCCCTTAGTCTGTGGACCATCCCTCCAAAATGTCTGTTGAGTTCATTTAGTCCACGATCCTGGGTTGCATCTGTCTTGACAGTCTCTCAAGTCAGGAGAGTTGGTGTGCGGTGCTGGATTGTTGCATGCTGCATCTGGAACTTATAGTCAGGGTATCTGGCATGGCTGGTGTAACTTGTCCGCAGTCGGCAGGTCGAGGATGTTGATCTCGACTACGCGCCAGTTGTTGAAGTCAGTCCATCACTGCTGCACTTTGCTCGGTTTCATCAGAGTTTGCTCTTCATTGAGTCGGGTGATTCTCACTGTAATACCTTTGATATAGAACACAACTATAGAAATGATTATATACATGATTATATACAATATATACATAATATAAATGATTATATGCAGTATATTATAGCAATTAACATCATACAGTTCAGACTACTGGCTATATTCACCTAAAATCAAATATCCTTGAGGTACACATCGGACTTCCCCATCCTCCTGCATTACCCACCAAGTGCATCCAGGCCCTTGAGCAAAAGCAATCCCATGGATGGGTTTGCCTTTGCCTGAGGCAGGAATAACCCAGACTGTCTTCCCCAGCATGTTTTTTACATGCACCACAGGAACTTTGTCTCCTTCTACAGTATGTAAAGGTTTTGATTGGGCAGGGCCAGCTCGATTGGTGGATCCCCTAGTGTTGACTAACAAGGTAGCTCTTGCTAAATGTGTGTCCCACTTTTTGAAGGTCCCACCACCCATTGCTTTCAGTGTAGTTTTTAACAGTCCATTGTACCGTTCCATTTTCCCAGAGGCTGGTGCATGATGGGGAAAGTGATACACCCACTCAATGCCATGCTCTTTGGCCCAGGTGTCTATGAGGTTGTTTCGGAAATGAGTCCCACTGTCTGACTCAATCCTTTCTGGGGTGCCATGACGCCATAAGACTTGCTTCTCAAGGCCCAGGATGGTGTTCCGGGTGGTGGCATGGGGCATGGGAAATGTTTCCAGCCATCCGGTGGTTGCTTCCACCATTGTAAGCCCACGGTGCTTGCCTTGGCGAGTTTGTGGGAGTGTGATATAGTCAATCTGCCAGGCCTCCCCATATTTATATTTCAGCCATCGTTCTCCATACCAGAGAGGCTTTGACCACTTGGCTTCCTTGATTGCAGCGCATGTTTCACACTCATGGATAACCTGTGCGATAGTGTCCATAGTTAAGTCCACCCCTCGATCACGAGCCCATCTATATGCTGTATCTCTTCCTTGGTGGCCTGAGGTGTCATGGGCCCACTGAGCTAGGAATAATTCACCTTTATGTTGCCAGTCTAGATCCACCTGTGCCACTTCAATCCTAGCAGCCTGATCCACCAGCTGGTTGTTTTGATGTTCCTCAGTGGCTCGACTCTTGGGTACATGACGTACCTTTACAACAAGCTTCTCTACCCGGGCAGCAATATCTTGCCACAATTTGGCAGCCCAGATGGGTTTGCCTCTGCACTGCCAGTTGCTCTGCTTCCATTGCTTTAACCACCCCCACAGAGCATTTGCCACCATCCATGAGTCAGTATAGAGGTAGAGCTTTGGCCACTTTTCTCACTCAGCAATATCTAAAGCCAGATGGATGGCTTTCACCTCTGCAAACTGACTTGATTCACCTTGTCCTTCAATAGCTTCCGCAACTCTATGTGTACGACTCCACACAGCAGCTTTCCACCTTTGATGCTTTCCCACAATACGACAGGATCCATCGGCGAACAGGGCATATTGCTTTTCATCTTCTGGCAGTTTATTATACGGTGGGGCCTCTTCAGCATGCATCACCTCCTCCTCTGGTGACATTCCAAAATCTTTGCCTTCTGGCCAGTCTGTGATCACTTCCAGAATTCCTGGGCGACTGGAGTTTCCTATTCGAGCTCGTTGTGTGATCAGTGCAACCCACTTGCTCCATGTGGCATCGGTGGCATGATGTGCAGAGGGGACTCTCCCTTTGAACATCCAGCCCAGCACTGGCAGTCGGGGTGCCAGGAGGAGCTGTGCTTCAGTACCAATCACTTCTGAAGCAGCTTGAACCCCTTCATATGCTGCCAAGATCTCTTTCTCAGTTGGAGTGCAGTGGGCCTCGGATCCTCTGTATCCTCGGCTCCAAAACCCTAGGGGTCAACATCGAGTCTACCCTGGTGCTCTCTGCCAGAGGTTCCAGGTAGGACCATTCTCCCCAGCTGCAGTGTAGAGCACATTTTTAACATCTTGCCCTGCCTGGACTGGCCCAAGGGCTACTGCATGAACTATCTCCTGTTTAATTTGTTCGAAGGCTTGTTGTTGCTCAGGGCCCCATTTAAAATCGTTCTTCTTTCGGGTCACATGATAGAGAGGGCTTACAATCAGACTGTAATTTGGAATATGCATTCTCCAGAAACCCACAACGCCTAAGAAAGCTTGGGTTTCCTTTTTGTTAGTTGGTGGGGACATCGCTGTTATCTTGTTGATCACATCCATTGGGATCCTACGACGTCCGTCTTGCCATTTTATTCCTAGGAACTGGATTTCCTGTGCAGGTCCTTTGACCTTACCTCGTTTTATGGCAAAACTGGCTCTCAGAAGGATTTGGATTCTTTTCTCTCCTTTCTCAAAAACAACTTCTGCTGTGTTGCCCCACACAATGATGTCATCAATGTATTGCAGGTGTTCTGGAGCTCCACCCTTTTCCAGGGCAGTCTGGATCAGTCCATGGCAAAGGGTGGGGCTGTGTTTCCACCCCTGGGGCAGTCGATTCCAGGTGTCCTGGACGCCCCTCCAAGTGAAAGCAAACTGCAGCCTGCCCTCTGCTGCCAAAGGGATGGAGAAAAATGCATTAGCAATGTCAATGGTAGCATACCACTTGGCTGCCTTGGACTCCAGTTCGTACTGAAGTTCTAGCATGTCTGGCACGGCAGCACTCAGTGGTGGCATGACTTCATTCAGGCCACGATAGTCCACTGTGATTCTCCATTCTCCGTTAGATTTCCGCACTGGCCATATAGGACTATTAAAGGGTGAGCGAGTCTTCCTGATCACTCCCTGGCTTTCCAGTCGACGAATCAGTTTATGGATGGGAGCCAGGGAGTCTCGGTTGGTGCGATATTGCCGTCGGTGCACCGTCCTGGTAGCAATTCATACCTGTTGCTCTTTGGCCCTCAGCAACCCCACAACGGAAGGGTTCTCCGAGAGACCGAGCAAGGTGGACAGCTGCTTAATGTCCTCTGTCTCTACAGCAGCTACACCAAAAGCCCACCGGTACCCTTTTGGGTCCTTGAAATACCCTCTCCTGAGGTAGTCTGTGCCAAGGATGCACGGAGCATCTGGGCTAGTCACAATGGGGTGCCTTTGCCACTTGTTCCCAGTTAGGCTCACTTTGGCCTCCAATAAAGTTAACTCTTGGGACCCCCCTGTTACTCCAGAAATGGAAATGCCTTCGGCCCCTCTATAGTTTGATGGCATTAGGGTGCACTGTGCACCACTGTCTACTAGAGCCTTGTACTTCTGGGGGGCTGATGTGCCAGGCCATCGAATCCACACAGTCCAGTAAACTCGGTTGTCCCTCTCCTCCACCTGGCTGGAGGCAGGGCCCCTCTAACTCTGATTATGATACCCACTATCAACCAATGGGTTCATGTGGGACACATGGGGTCAAATCTCATCCCTGTTTCTCATTTCTTGTAAGTACGAATCAGAAGCCCTTCTACCCCATCTGAGGAACTGCCCACTGGAGACTGGAGCAGCAATTTTCCTGGAAGAACCCTTATTTGTAGCTGTTTTGTTTTTCAACTCACGTACTCTTGCCTCTAGGGTTGAGGTGGTTTTCCATCCCACTTCCTCATGTCCTCTCCATGGTCACGGAGGTAAAACCACAGAGTACCTCGCCATGTGTACTGTTTCTCTCGAGCAGGGGAAAATTTTCTTCTAACAGCTGAGCTACAGGTCTGTACAGGTGGCAAGTAGGACCTGTCCTCTTTGAGTTGCCAAAACTCCCGACACATTCTTTTGGCCAGTTTTTCCACAGCCAAGACACAGGCCCGTAAGGAGGAAGAGATATTGTCCTCATACTGTCGGAGTTGGTTAGCCACTGCATGCACCGGTGGTGCCTCATCGTCTTTCCAACCCATTGTTGCCAATGAGTTGGCATACGATGATTGTGCACTATGTACAAACTTCCGCCACATGGGTCGGGTACATTGGACCTCATCTGGATCTACAGGTGTCTGCGGGTCATCCAGGTCATGATAAATCAATTCCCGCACAGCTAATTCCCTCTGAAACTGAATACCTCCCTCCATAGTGATCCACTTCCTTGGGTGGCATACAATATCTTCCTTAAAGAAATACCTGTCCCTCACACCTGACAGGAGTCTCCTCCACAGACTGCAGGCTTCTGGCTCTCTTCCAATCGCCCTATCAATGGCTGCTATCCTAGACTTGGATCTTTCTGGCTTCCCTGCCCTCTAGTTCCAGGCTATTGGCCCCGTTGTCCCAGCATCGGAGCAGCCAGGTGACAAGCTGCTCACCTTGATGATGGCTGTAATCTTTTGGGATATCTCGCAGCTCAGTCAGGGATAGGGGTCGGGTGATTATCTCTGCTTCTGCCTCTCCCTGTTCTTGGGATGTCCCTGGTTCATCATCATCTTTTGCGGCGCGAGCTGATTTCTTTGTGCTTCTCTTCTTTTGTATAGGGGCAACTGATAATGGCACGGGTGGATCTGCAGTACCTGTCACAGCAGCCACATTGCTCACAGCTGAGGCTTGAACAGCCACGGTGCCCATGGCAGGGACTGGGGCAGCAGCGATGCCCATAGCAGGGGGTGGAACGGCCGCGGTGCCCGTAGCAGCGACTGGGGCAACCGTGATGCCCATGGCAGGGACTGGGGCAGCAGCGATGCCCATAGCAGGGGTTGGGACGGCCGCGGTGCCCGTAGCAGCGATCGGGGCAACCGCGATACCCGCGGCGGGGGGTGGAGCAGCCGTGGTGCCTGCCAGAAGGAGTGGGACGGCCGCGGTGCCCGTAACGAGAGTTGGGGCAGCAGCGGTGGCCGCGGCGTGGGGTGTAACAGCAGCGGCGGGGGCTGGGACAGCCGCAACGCCCGTTACAAGGGTTGGGACGGCCGCGGTGCCCGTAGCAAAGGGTGGGGCAGCGGCGATACCCGTCGCGGGGGGTGGCACAGCCGCGGCGGGGGGTGGAGCAGCCGCGATGCCCATTGCAGGGGGTGGAGCGGCCGCGGTGGCCGTGGTGGGGGGTGGAGCGGCCATGGCGGGGGCCGGCACAGCCGCAGTGGCCGGAGCAGGGGGTGGCGCGGCCGCGGTGCCCACGGCGGGGGGTGGAGCAGCTGCAGCGCCCATGGCGGGGGCTGGCGCGGCCGCGGGGGCCGCAGCGTGGGCTGGGACGGTCGCGGGGGCCCTGGCGGGACCTGGGGCGGCCGCGGTGCCTGCGGCGGGGGTCGGGGCCGGGGCAGCCGCGGTACCCGTGTGGCGAGGAGCGGAGCAGCCCCGGTACACATAGCGGAGCGTGGGGCGGCCGCGGCGCCCGTGGCGGGGGCTGGCGCGGCCGCGGCGGCTGTAGCAGGGAACTGGGGTGGCCCTGCGCCTACGCCTGCACCGGCTTCTAAGATTAAGCAAGATTTGACACAACTGTATTCCTACTGATAGGAGTAGCAAGCCAGTCCGAACATCCCAGAGGTATTCCAAGTTTTCATAAACTCCTGTAACTAACCAGGAGGGCCACGAGAAATCAAAGGAAGGCATTTTTACCCAGGAGGGGAAAGAGAAAGCAAAGGAGGAAGTTTCCCCCTGGTGACCCCCCGGGAAGAAAAAAATAAAGGAATAATTACTGATAGTCCCCACCAGATTGCTCCCGAAGTACGAAGCTGTAACTGTTGGTGCTGCTTCGTTCTGCACATCGCCCCCTCCAATCGTATATGAATACAGGTAGTAAACTGGTCTAAACACCAATGATTTTACCATGCCATAAGCCAGTGCTAAAGTATACACCGAAACAATAACCTTAATCCAGCACCCAGAGGTAACAAACCACACATAAATACTGATAAACAGCATAAACAGTAAGTTAGGTGCTGCATGGTACAAATCTGAGAACAACTCTCTAAAGAAATAAAACAACATTGTGACTAGCGACAATTAAAGTAATACAATGGATGCTTATAACAAATTGTTTTAACACACTCTGGTCAAGTCTGTTCTTATCATCTCAACCCTTTGAGCCTGACCGGGGGCTTTAAACCCTGGTCCCTCAATCTGATGCTCTCTCAGCTGAGCTAGCCGGACCCCTCTCGTGACCCACGTTGGGCACCAAAAAGGACTGTTGTGGTTTAACCCCAAATTGTAACCCAATACTACGCAGCTGCTCACTCGCTCCCCCACTCCCCGGTGGGGTGGGGAGGAGAATTGGAGAGAAAGGAAAACTCACGGGTTGAGATAAAAACAGTTCACCAGGACAGCAAAGGAAAAATATAAAAATATATTAATAATGATAATAATGAATATATATATATAAGGATGATAGAATATATAAAACAAACGATACACAATTTCTCACCACCCGACTACCAATACAGCTGGTCCCGAGCAGCAGGCAGGGAGCAGGGGTATTCCCCCCGCAGCTATCCCAGAACAGCAAGTTCCAGAGAGAGCAGGCGAGGGAACAAACAGCCGAACGAATGAACGAAAAACAAAAAGGAAAAAATAGGGAAACAAAAAGCAACCCGAAGGGAAGCTTAAGGATTAAGGCAAGTTAAGGGACTAAAAAGCTAGTGGCCCACCGACCGACCCTCACTTATACCGGGCATGATGTCTATGGTATGGAATACTCTCTTTGGCCAGTTTGGATCAACTATCCTGTCTCTACCCCTCCCAAGTTTTTGCATCTGCACATTAGCAGAACCTGGGAAACAACAAAATGTCCTTGGTCGTTCAGCAGCAACCAGCAACATCAGTGTGCTATCACCGTTCTTCTCACACTAAAGCCAAAACACAGGAGCTGCTGAAAACAAAACTAGCTCCGTCCCAGCCTAAACCAGGACAGGAAAATAGAGACTTCCTCTGTAGTGTACATATACTTATGAGTCAATGCTGGGTACGCTTCCTTACATCCTTAAAATGTCTCAAAGAAAAAACCAAACAAACATGATTTTGTGAGTTTTGAGCATTAAGTCTGTGGTTGGACTGATGTACAGCAATGTTTTTTACATTGCATGGAGCTCACCAAATTTCCAGAGCTCCAAAGTATTTTAAAGTGATGTAATTATATCCTTGAAGAAACAGAAGAGAGACCAATTTATTCGGTTAGTATAGGGATATATAACAAGCAATGTACAGAACGGGCAAATATTTACATACTTTTCTTACCTTGATAAAGCAAAAACATGAAGATGCAGTACAGTGGTTGTTATCTTAAGGAAATACCTCACTCTGGTTGTGCTGTGTCCAACCACAGAGTAAAACAAAGTAAACAAATGCTATGATTGCAGAGCTGTTTTCCATGTACCTTTCCTTCCCTCCTAGCATGTAATACTGCCCCTTGCAAAGTGGACTAGACAGTCTCTTTTGGCTACCTAAAAATAAACCACTATCATCAAACAAAATATCAGGACATTGAAACAAATCCCAATAATGCAATAAATCTAAAAAACAGTCCCCCAGACTGTAACTACAGGAAGCGCAGAGGTAATTTTTTCTGCCAGAAAGAAGTGTTTTCCATAGTTTTAAGATGCATTTGGTTTTTGCTGAATACCTGTAGAGGACCGATACTGGATGTGGTTTGTCTCGACATTGCCATCCCCACCTGTTTGTGGGCTAAACCACAACAGTCCTTTTTGGCGCCCAACGTGGGGCACAGCAATCACACTTTTGCATTAAGTGTGCTATAGTTGTAGTAGTTATTAAGTGACAAGCTCCTGTACAGGTCAAAAAGTTCATTGGCTGCACTGTTTATCTCTTCACTTTTGGCAACATGTTAATGCAAACAATGCGAATGTGCTTTGTCCTGGCATTGATGGCCTTACTGTCCTGGGGGAGCTATCTGGTGGAGAGGATGAGGGAATACATCTCCCTCTCCCTACCCAGGACTGATGTGGATAGGTTTATTACACAGGCTCCTGAGGTCCTTGCTCACCCTTATGTGAGCTGCTTAGTACTACTAATTAATACTGTTGGCATATTACAGGGTTTGTGGAATCTGGTCTCATCCTGGTGGAAGAGAAGACAACTTTTCGGTGAGGCGATATTGAAGCGTGACCTGAGGCAGCCGGTCCCAGGGTGGCAGGGTGTGTGGAAGGACTTGGGCAGGTTCCTAGGGCGGTTATCACCTCCCATAGCCTGGGACTTTACTCCTGAACAGGTGAGCAACCCTGGCAAACTGACGCGCCACCTGATGGAAGGGTGCCTTGCCTATCCCAATGAAAACCAGAAGCTTCTAGCACTGTACTGGGGCCTGGCTTGTGCCTATCGAGCCGCAGTTCAGCATTCTCAGAGGACTCCGGTTGAGGCAGGGACCCAAACTGCACCTGAGGACACCATGGTTGAGATAGGGACCCAAACAACACCACCAACTACAGTAATTGCCCCAGTAGTCAAAAAGAAACAATGGACAAGGAGGACAACGGGTCCATATCCTCGATTAGTAAGGGAAAAGGAAGAAGAGGAAAGGTTTGATCACGAAGCTGGTCCTTCAACAAAGCCATTGGAGGAAGGAGTGAGAGAATTCCGACAGGAAATGGAAACTACCCGGTCCCTGACCGCATCAGAACTTGGAGACATGTGGAAAGATTACAGCCGCCAGCCAGGTGAGCGGATTGCTGCCTGGCTGCTCCGATGCTGGAATAGCAGGGCCGACAGTCAGCAATTGGAAGGTAAGGAAGCCCAACAGCTGGGATCCCTTGCTAGGAACCAGGGAATTGAGAGAGGAATTGGAAAAGAGGCAGCAATTTGCAGTCTCTGGAGATGGCTCCTCTCAAGTGTGAGGGCAAGATATCCATTCAAGGAAGACATTGTGAACTCCCCAGGGAAGTGGACCACTGCAGATGAAGGCATCCAGTACCTGAGAGAATTAGCAGTACTGGAAGTCATCTACAGGGATCTAGACAATGATGAGGTCTCCAAAGATCCAGACGATGTCCTGTGCACACGGGCTATGTGGAGGAAGGTGATTCAGAGTGCCCCAGTGTCATATTCTAACAGCCTGACAGCAATGTATTGCCCGGATATCGAAATGCCAACTGTGGAGAGAGTGTCATCTTGGCTCCAAAACTTTGAAGAAAATCTCTGTCCCTCCTCATCCCTACGGGCCAGTGCCTTGGCTATCAGGGGTGCCCCCAGAAATCAGTCCTCTCCTGCCTCGGTCAGAGGGAAAGGGAGCCCCAGACGCACTCCATGTGGAGCACTCTGGTTCTTCCTGCGTGACCAGGGGGAGGACATGAGGAAGTGGGACGGTGAACCCACCTTTAAGCTGGAAGCCCATGTATGCGAACTGAGAGGGAAGACAGCTGTTAAGAAGGGGCAACCCAGGAAGGCTGTCAGCAGAGTTGCTGTAGAGACACATGAAGGCAATCAGCAATTTCCCAGACAGAGAAGAACTGAAATCACCTCCCTTGATCCTGAGGAGGGGCCTTCTGGTCTGGCGCTGCAAGGGTCAGACAGGGAATACTCTGACGAGGAACAGGAATAGAGGGTTCCTGCCTTCAGCCAGGAGGAGGAAAGGGATGACCGGGTATACTGGACTGTGTGGGTTCGATGGCCTGGCACATCAGACCCACGGGAATATAGGGCTTTGGTAGACACTGGTGCACAGTGTACTCTGGTGCCATCTGAACATAGGGGCACAAAACCCATCTGGATCTCGGGAGTGACAGGGGGAATTGTCGGTATTGGAGGCTGAGGTGAGCTTAACAGGGGACAAGTGGGAAAAGCACCCCATTGTGACTGGCCCAGAGGCCCCTTGTATCCTTGGCATAGACTACCTCAGGAGAGGGTACTTCAAGGACCCAAAGGGATACCGATGGGCTTTTGGTGTAGCCACTGTGAATGCAGAGAAGACCAAACAGCTATCATCTACCCTGCCTGGCCTCTCGGAAGATCCCTTCATTGTGGGACTGTTGCGAGCTGAAGAACAGAAGGTACCAATTGCTACCAGGATGGTGCACCGGCGGCAATATCGCACCAACCGAGACTCCCTGGCTCCCATCCGTGAGCTGATTCATTAACTGGAGAGCCAAGGAGTCATCAGTAAGACTCACTCACCCTTTAATAGTGGTATACGGCCAGTAAGGAAATCTAACAGGGAATGAAGATTAACAGTGGACTATCGTGGCCTGAATGAAGTCATGCCACCACTGAGTGCTGCTGTGCCGGACATGCTAGAGCTTCAGTACGAACTGGAGTCCAAGGCACCCAAGTGGTATGCCACCATTGATATTGCCAATGCATTCTTCTCCATCCCTTTGGCAGCAGAGTGCAGGCCACAGTTTGCTTTCACTTGGAGGGGCGTCCAGGACACCTGGAATCGACTGCCCCAGGGGTGGAAACACAGCCCCACCCTTTGCCATGGACTGATCCAGACTGCCCTGGAAAAGGGTGGAGCTCCAGAATACCTGCAATACATCGATGACATCATTGTGTGGGGCAACACAGCAGAAGTTGTTTTTGAGAAAGGAGAGAAAATAATCCAAATCCTCCTGAGAGCTGGCTTTGCCTTAAAACAAAGTAAGGTCAAAGGACCTGCACAGGAGATCCAGTTCCTAGGAATAAAATGGCACGATGGACGTCGTCAGATCCCAACAGATGTGATGAACAAAATAGCAGCGATGTCTCCACCAACTAAAAAAAAGAAACCCAAGCTTTCTTAGGCGTTGTGGGTTTCTGGAGAATGCATATTCCAAATTACAGTTCTATTGTAAGCCCTCTCTATCACGTGACCCAAAAGAAGAACGATTTTAAATGGGGCCCTGAGCAACGACAAGCCTTTGAACAAATTAAACAGGAGATAGTTCATGCAGTAGCCCTTGGGCCAGTCTGGGCATGACAAGATGTTAAAAACGTGCTGTACACTGCAGCCAGGGAGAATGGCCCTACCTGGAGCCTCTGGCAGAGAGCACCAGGGTAGACTCGAGGTCGACCCCTAGGGTTTTGGAGCCGGGGATACAGAGGATCCGAGGCCCACTATAGTCCAACTGAAAAAGAGATCTTGGCAGCATATGAAGGGGTTCAAGCTGCTTCAGAAGTGATTGGTACTGAAGCACAGCTCCTCCTGGCACCCCGACTGCCGGTGCTGGGCTGGATGTTCAAAGGGAGAGTCCCCTCTACACATCATGCCACCGATGCCACATGGAGTAAGTGGGTTGCACTGATCACACAACGAGCTCGAATAGGAAACCCCAGTCGCCCAGGAATTCTGGAAGTGATCACAGACTGGCCAGAAGGCAAAGATTTCGGAATGTCACCAGAGGATGAGGTGACACATGCTGAAGAGGCCCCACCATATAATAAACTGCCAGAAGATGAGAAGGAATATGCCCTGTTCACTGATGGATCCTGTCGTATTGTGGGAAAACATCGAAGGTGGAAAGCTGCTGTGTGGAGTCCTACACATAGAGTTGCGGAAGCTATTGAAGGGCAAGGTGAATCGAGTCAGTTTGCAGAGGTGAAAGCCATCCATCTGGCTTTAGATATTGCTGAACGAGAAAAGTGGCCAAAGCTCTACCTCTACTCCGACTCATGGATGGTGGCAAATGCTCTGTGGGGGTGGTTAAAGCAATGGAAGCAGAGCAACTGGCAGCGCAGAGGCAAACCCATCTGGGCTGCCAAATTGTGGCAAGATATTGCTGCCTGGCTAGAGAAGCTTGTTGTAGAAGTATGTCATGTAGACGCTCGTGTACCCAAGAGTCGGGCCACTGAGGAACATCAAAACGACAAGCAGGTGGATCAGGCTGCTAAGATTAAAGTGGCTCAAGTGGATTTGGACTGGCAACATAAGGGTCAGTGGACCCATGACACCTCAGGCCACCAAGGAAGAGATGCAACATATAGATGGGCTTGGGATTGGGGGGTGGACTTAACTATGGACACTATCACACAGGTTATCCATGAGTGTGAAACATGCGCTGCATTCAAGCAAGCCAAGTGATTAAAGCCTCTCTGGTATGGAGGACGATGGCTGAAATATAAATAGGGGGAGGCCTGGCAGATTGATTCTATCACACTCCCAGAAATCCGCCAAGGCAAGCGCCATGTGCTTACAATGGTGGAAGCAACCACCGCATGGCTGGCAACATATCCTGTGCCCCATGGCACCCCCTGGAACACCATCCTGGGCCTTGAGAAGCAAGTCTTATGGCGACATGGCACCCCAGAAAGAATTGAGTCAGACAATGGGACTCATTTCCGAAACAACCTCATAGACACCTGGGCCAAAGAGCATGGCATTGAGTGGGTGTATCACCATCCCCTATCATGCACCAGCCTCCGGGAAAATGGAACGGTACAATGGACTGTTAAAGAGTACACTGAGAGCAGTGGGTGGTGGAACCTTCAAACATTGGGAAAAACTTTTAGCAAGAGCTACCTTGTTAGTCAACACTAGGGGATCCACCAATCGAGCTGGCCCTGCCCAATCAAAGCCTTTACATACTGTAGAAGGGGATAAAGTTCCTGTGGTGCATGTAAAAAACATGCTGGCGAAGGCAGTCTGGGTTATTCCTGCCTTGGGCAAAGGCAAACCCATCTGTGGGATTGCTTTTGCTCAAGGGCCTGGATGCACTTTGTGGGTAATGCAGGAGAATGGAGAAGTCCGATGTGTACCTCAAGGATATTTGATTTTAGGTGAAAATAGCCAGTAGTCTGAACTGTATGATGTTAATTGCTATAATATACTGTATACAATCATTTATATAATGTATATATTTGTCCTGGTTGTGGCTGGGATAGGGTTTTCGTGAGAAGTTGGTCGGGGTCCATTCTATACCATGTGACCGTCACCTCACTGTATAGTCAAAGTGGGGGGGTGACACGCAGAGCGGAGTGGCAGCAGCAGTTACGGCTCCATACTTCTGGAGCAATCTGATGGGGACTATCAATAATTATACTTCTTATTTTTCCGCCTCAGAGGGTCACCAAGGCAGAATGCCTTCCTTTGCTTCCCCTTTCCCCTCCTGTGTAGTTACAGGAGCTTATGAGTATTTCGAATACCTTTGGGATGCTCTGACCAGCTTGCTATTCCCATCTCTAGGAATACATTTGTGTCAGATCTTGTTTAATATTAGAAATTGGCGCAGATCTAGGTGCAATGCTACCCCAGTCCGTGTTACAGCCTCTGTGTGCACCCCAGCCCCCACTACAGCTTCCATGGCTGCCCTAGGCCCCGCTACGGTCACTGCGTCCACCCCAGCCACCGCCGCAGCTGCGCCAGCCCCCACCATGGACACTGCGGCTGCTCCACCCCCTGCTATGGGCATCACGGCCGCCCCAGCTCCTCCACGGGTGTCGGGGCTGCCCCAGCCCCAGCTATGAGCACTGTGGCTACCCGGCGATAGTACTGCAGATCCACCTGTGCCGGTATCAGTCGCCCCTATAGAAAAGAAGAGAAGCACAAAGAAATCAGTTTGTCTCATGAAAGATGAGGATGAACCAGGGACATCACAAGAACAGGGAGAGGCAGAAGCAGAGATAATCACCCGACCCCTATCCCTGACTGAGCTGCGAGACATCCGAAAAGATTTCAGCTGTAATCAAGGCGAGTGGCTTGTCACCTGGCTGCTCTGATTCTGGGACAACGGGGTCAGTAGCCTGGAACAAGAGGGCAGGGAAGCCACAGAGATCCAAGTCTAGGGAAGCAGCCATTGATAGGGCGATTGGAAGAGAGCCAGAAGCCTGCAGTCTGTGGAGGAGACTCCTGTCAGGTGTGTGTAGAGGACCGATACTGGATGTGGTTTGTCTCGACATTGCCATCCTGCCACCACACCCCCCCCACACCGGCAGCCAAAGGCGCGAAAAGAAAAGAAAACGGCGCGAAACAGGAGGCAGCTTTAAGGGGACAGCACGCCTGGCACGAGCCGCACGTACACGGTCGCGGACTGCGCATGAGCAGAAGGGGGAGCCCCTATAAAAAGAAGCATGTGCCCGCTCTGGTGGGGGCTTTTTCTTCCCTTCCTCCTCCCATCCCCGTGCCTCTCCCGGACCCCGGCCTCGACGAAGCTTACGGTGATTAAGGACCTCAGACGGAGTCAGCGGAACATCATTGGACTTGGAGTGGTGGTAGCTAGTTTCCTCCCTTTCTCCAACTCTCTCCCTCTAACTTTTCCCCTCTATCCCTCTCCTCTTCCCCGCTTTTCTCCCCTGTTTGTTAAAAATAAAATCAAAAGGTTGTACGATATCTGACCGGTTTTGGTGTCTTAATCTCGTCCCTGGGATCGTAACGAAACCTCCCCGATATTGGATCGGGACAGTGTGAAGGACAGGTATTTCTTTAAGGAAGATATTATATGCCACCCAAGCAAGTGGACCACCACAGAATCATAAAATCATAGAACAGTTTGGGTTGGAAGGGACCTTTAAAGGTCATCTAGTCCAACCCCCCTGCAATGAGCAATGACATCCTCAACTAGATCAGGTTGCTCAGAGCCCCGTCCAGCCTGACCTTGAATGCTTCCAGGGATGGGGCATCTACCACCTCTCTGGGCAACCTGTTCCAGTGCTTCACCACCCTCATTGTGAAAAACTTCTTCCTTAAGTCTAGTCTAAATCTCCCCTCCTTTAGTTTAAAACCATTACCCCTTGTCCTATCACAGCAGGCCCTGGTAAAAAGTTTGTCCCCATCTTTCCTATAAGCCCCCTTTAAGTACTGAAAGGCTGCAATAAGGTCTCCCCAGAGCCTTCTCTTCTCCAGGCTGAAGAAGACCAACTCTCTCAGCCTTTCTTCAGAGGAGACGTGTTCCAGCCCTCTGATCATTTTTGGGGCCCTCCTCTGGACCCACTCCAGCAGGTCCATGTCCTTCTTGTGTTGGGGGCTCCAGAGCTGGACGCAGTACTGCAGGTGGGGTCTCACCAGGGCAGAGTAGAGGGACAGAATCACCTCCCTCGACCTGCTGGCCACGCTTCTTCTGATGCGGCCCAGGATATTGTTGGCTTTCTGGGCTGCAAGCGCACATTGCTGGCTCATGTCCAGCTTTTCATCCACCAGGACCCCTGAGTCCTTCTCGGCAGGGATGCTCTCAATCCCTTCATCCCCCAGCCTGTATTGATACTGAGGGTTGCCCCAACCCAGGTGCAGGACCTTGCACTTGGCCTTGTTGAACCTCATGAGGTTTGCCTGGGCCCACTTCTCGAGCTTGTCCAGGTCCCTCTGGATGGCATCCTGTCCCTCAGGCGTGTCCACCGCACCACTCAGCTTGGTGTCATGCGCAAACTTGCTGAGGGTGCACTCGATCCCACTATGTCATTGATGAAGATATTAAACAGTACTGGTCCCAATATGGACCCCTGAGGGACACCACTTGTCACCGACCTCCATCTGGACATTGAGCCATTGACCACTACCCTCTGGATGCGACCATCCAGCCAGTTCCTCATCCACTGAACAGTCCACCCATCAAATCCATAGCTCTCCAATTTAGAGAGAAGGATGTTGGGGGGGACCATGTCAAAGGCCTTACAGTAGTCCAGATAGATGACATCTGTAGCTCTTCCCTTGTCCACTAGATGTAGTCATTCCATTGTAGAAGGCCACTAGGTTGGTCAGGCAGGACTTGCCGTTGGTGAAGCCATGCTGGCTGTCTCCAATCACCTCCCTGTCCTCCATGTGCCTCAGCATTGCTTCTAGGAGGATCTGCTCCATGATCTTGCCAGGCGCAGAGGTGAGGCTGACAGGGCAGTAGTTCCCAGGGTCCTCCTTCCTACCCTTTTTAAAAATGGCTACAATGTTTCCCTTTTTCCAGTCCCCAGGGACTTCACCTGACTGCCATGACTTTTCCAATATCATGGAGAGTGGCTTGGCAACTACATCAGCCAATTCCCTCAGGACTCTGGGATGCATCTCATCAGGTCCCAATAGACTTCTGTACATTCAGGTTCCTCAGGTGGTCTCGAACCTGATCTTCTCTTACAGTGGGAGGGACTTTGCTCCCCCAGTCCCCATCTTGCAGTCCATCCACTTGAGAGGTGTGGGAAGAGAGGTTGCCAGTGAAGACCGAGGCAAAAAAGTTGTTGAGTACCTCAGCCTTCTCCTCGTCCGTTGATACCAGTTTGCCACTCCTGCTCATCATGGGGGGTACACTTTCTTTGACCTTCCTTTTCTGGCTGACATACCTGTAGAAGCCCTTCTTGTTATTCTTTGCATCCCTTGCCAAGTTCAGCTCCAGCTGCGCCTTGGCCTTCCTTATCCCATCCCTACACAACTGGGCAGCGTCCCTATACTCTTCCCAGGATACCTGTCCCTGCTTCCACTGCCTGTGTATTTCCTTCTTGCCCTTTAGTTTGACCAGCAGGTCTTGACTCAGCCATGCCAGTCTCTTGCCTTCCTTGTCTGATTTCTTGCACCTGGGGATTGAGAGCTCTTGTGCTCTGTGGAAAGCCTCCTTAAAGGTCTGCCAGCTCTGTTCTGCTCCCTTGTCCCTGAGGGCAGTTTCCCAGGGGGTCCTATTGACTAGCTCCTTGAAGAGCTGGAAGTTTGCTTTCCTAAAATTCAGGGTCCTGACTTTACTCCTCGCCTGACCCATATCCCTCAGGACTGTGAACTCCACCAGCGCATGATCACTGCAGCCCAGGCTGCCTCCAATCTTGATGTCACCGATTAGCTCATTCGCGTTGGTGACCATCAGGTCCAGTATAGCATCCCCTCTGGTGGGGCTGTCTATTACCTGGCTTAAGAAGTTATCCTTGATGCGTTCCAGGAGTCTCCTGGATTGCCTACAGCTCACCGTGCTGCTTTTCCAGCAGATGTCGGGATGGTTGAAATCTCCCAGCAGGACGAGAGCCTGCGAGCACGATGCCTCCTGTAGCTGGAGCAAGAAGGCTTTGTCAATAGGATCCCCTTGATTGGGCAGCCTGTAGTAGACACCAACCACAAGGTTCCCTTTGTTGCCTAGGTCTCTGATTCTTACCCATAAGCTTTCAACCTGCTCATGGCTATTCTTCAGAGACAGCTCCTCCCACTCTATCCATTTCTTGATGTAGAGGGCAAAGCCTCCGCCCCTCCTTCCTCGCCTGTCCCTTCTGAACAATCTATAGCCATCGATAGCTGCCCTTCAGTCATGGGATTCGTCCCACCAAGTTTCAGTAATGTCAACTAGGTCATAGCTTTCTAGCAGCATGGTGGCTTCCATCTCCGCCTGCTGCGAGCGTTAATAGAATCATAGAATCATTCTGGTTGGAAGAGACCGCCAAGATCATGAGGTCCAACCATTAACCTATCACTACCAAGTCCCCCACTAAATCATATCCCTTAGGGCCTCATCTAAACGCCTTTTGAATACCTCCAGGGATGGGGACTCCACCACCTCCCTGGGCAGCCTGTTCCAATGCCCAACAACCCTTTCAGTGAAGAAATTTTTACGAATATCCAATCTAAACCTCCCCTGGCGCAACTTGAGGCCATTTCCTCTTGTTCTGTCGTCTGTTACTAGGGAGAAGAGACCAACCCCCATCTCTCTACAACCTCCTTTCAGGTAGTTGTAGAGAGCGATAAGGTCTCCCCTCAGCCTCCTTTTCTCCAGGCTAAACATCCCCAGTTCCCCCAGCCGCTCCTCATAGGACTTGTGCTCTAGACCCTTCACCAGCCTCGTTGCCCTTCTCTGGACATGCTCCAGCACCTCAATGTCTTTCTTGTAGTGAGGGGCCCAAAAGTGAACACAGTACTCAAGGTGCAGCCTCACCAGGGCCGAGTACAGGGGGACAATCACCTCCCTACTCCTGCTGGCCACACTATTTCTGATACAGGCCAGGATGCCGTTGGCCTTCTTGGCCACCTGGGCACACTGCTGTCTCATATTCAGCTGGCTGTCGACCAGCACCCCCAGGTCCTTTTCCGCTGGGCAGCTTTCCAGCCACTCCCCCCCAAGCCTGTAGCATTGCCTGGGGTTGCTGTGTCCCAAGTGCAGGACCCGGCACTTGGCCTTGTTGAATCTCATACCATTGGCCTCGGCCCATCGATCCAGCCTGTCCAGGTCCCGCTGTAGCGCCTGCCTGCCCTCCAGCAGATCAACGCTCCCTCCCAATTTGGTGTCATCTGCAAACTTACTGAGGGTGCACTTGATCCCCTCGTCCAGATCATTGATAAAGATATTGAACAGGACTGGCCCCAATACTGAGCCCTGGGGAACACCACTTGTGACTGGCCGCCAACTGGATTTAACTCCATTTACCACAACTCTTTGGGCCCGGCCATCCAGCCAGTTTCCTACCCAGCGCAGAGTATGCCCATCCAAGCCATGGGTAGCCAGTTTCTCCAGGAGGATGCTGTGGGAGACGGTGTCAAAGGCTTTACTGAAGTCCAGGTAGACAACGTCCACAGCCTTTCCCTCATCCACTAGGCGGGTCACCATGTCGTAGAAGGAGATAATGTAATGTGACAATGTAATGTGTTAATGTAGAGGCCCTTCAGCTGGGCTGTCGGCCATATCACCTTCATGGAGGAACACCCCTTAATTCCTTTGAGGTCTTTCACTGGTGTTTCCCTGTTGGCTTTTATTACCTCAGGACCCCCTGGCTCATCTCCATAAGTCTTCAAGCGTGCTGCAGTGTAGCCAGCGCATCTCGGAGCAACAGGCTGAGGGTCCTCGCTAGCATCCTGTCCCTCTAGCCTTGGCGTGTCATCCCACAGCTTGTCATGGGCAAGCCTGATATTATGCCCCTGCCCCTTCAAGTCTAGTTTAAAGCTCTGTCAATTAGCCCCACTAGCTCGTGGGCAAAGACCCTCTTCCCCCTTTGAGAAAGATGAATCCCATCTGACACCAGCAGACCTGGTGCCGTGTAGGCCATCCCATTATTGAAAAACCCAAAATTGTGGTGGTGACACCAGCCACAGAGCCGTGTATTAATAGACTGGGCCCTTTTGTTTCTGCCCATGTCGCTGCCTGCAACTGGAAGGAGGGAGGAAAAGATAACCTGCACTCCAGATTCCCTTATTGACCATCCCAAGGCCCTGAAGTCTCTTTTGATTGACCTTGGACTACGTGTTGCGAATTCATCGCCACCCACATTGAACAGCAGTAATGGGTAATAGTCCGAGGGCTGTACTAGGCTAGGAAGTTTCCTAGTGATGTCCTTAACTCAGGCCCCAGGGAGGCAGTAGACTTCCCTAAGAGGAGGGTCTGTCTGGCATATGGGACCCTCTGTTCCCCTCAGAAGGGAGTCAGCTACAACTATAACCCTTCTTTTCTTCCTTGTGGAGGTGGTCGTGATACAAGGGGTAGGCTTTTCTGACCTTGGCAACACCTCTGGTGTAGATGGACCATCACCCACATCCTCCATTGACTGGCCTTCCACATCCAGAGCCTCATACCTGTTGTATAGAGGCACCTGGGAAGGCAAGGTGGGCAAGGGAGGGGTATGCCTGCTGCCCCGAGCGTGGCCTTGCCTCCATTCCCTCCTTTCCTTTAAGCTACTGCCTTTATCCTGGCAGGGGGAGGAGACAGGACCCCTTTGACCTTGGGTGTTTTCTGGTGGCTGTTCCTGTTTCTGTCTCAGGGAGGCCAGAGCATGGTTCCACCAGTCTGTCTCTTGCTCAGACTCCCTGATGCTCCTCAACCTTTCTACCTCCTCCAGTAGCTCTGCCACCAGGCTGAGCAGATCATCCACCTGCTCACACCTCACATAGCCGCTCTCACTGCTGCCATCCGTTGCCAGTGAAAGGCTCTGGCACTCCCTGCAGCCTGGGACCTGCACGGTTGAATGTTTTCGTGGGAGCTCCGTCTGGGTAGCCACGACCATTCTGGCAAGTGCAGAGGCCGTGGCTTTTTGCCAGGTGGACACCATACCTGGGCTCCTTCTGAGAGGGCAAGGACCACCAATTGCACTCACCTCTTGAGCCAGTAGGGTGACTACGCCCTCCCCGCGCGCCCTCCTGCGCAAACTGCCGCACAAACTACGGTGCAACGACCTGACTGACGTGCCACGCCTCGTTTGTCCACTTTGTTTGCAGCGCTCCTGGTTGCTGGTGCTCCCCAGTCTGCTTTTGGTAGGTGTGGGGATGGCTGCCATTGCTCTGGCAACGCCCAGGCCTCATCAGCGGCTATCGCGAGAGCTGCCGGCTCCTGGCAGGTCTCCCCGCTGCCCTGGCGGTTCCCTGCCTCAGGAAACCCCCTGTGCGCCAAGATCTGCCGCTCCTCTGCGGATCAGACCGGCTCTGGAACAGCTCCCGTCGGCAACCATGGAGAGAGGTATCAGTTCCTGAGGGAATTAGCTGTGTGGGAGCTGATTTATTGTGACCTGGATAACCAGCAGACAGGCGTAGATCCAGATGAAATCGAATGTACCCGACCCATGTGGCAGAAGTTTGTACAGAGTGCACCATCGTCATATGCCAACTAATTGGCAACGATAGGTTGGAAAGACAATGAGGCACCACGGATGCGTGCAGTGGCTAACCAACTCTGACAGTACAAAGACAATCTCTCTTCCTCCTTACGGGCCTGCATCTTGGCTGTGGAAAAACTGGCCGAAAGATCCCAGAACCACTACGAAAACCTATGCCGGAGGATGAAGCGACTCGAAGAGGATAGGTCCTGCTCCCCACCTGTACGGACCAGTATCTCAGCTATTAGGAGAAAATCTTCCCCTGCTCAAGAGAGATGCTACACATGGCAAGGTACCCTGTGGTTTTACCTCCATGACCATGGAGAGGACATGAGGAAGTGGGATGGAAAACCCACCTCGACTCTAAAGGCAGGGGTACACGAGAAGAAAGGAAAAATGGTCAGAAATAAGGGTTCTTCCAGGAAAATTGCTGCTCCAGTCTCCAGTGGGCACTTCCCCAGATGGGGTAGAAGGGCTTCTGATTCATATTTAGAAGTGAGTAACAAGGATGAGGTTCAACCCAACGTATCCCACACGAACCCATTGGTTGATAGCGGGTATTATAATCAGAATTAGAGGGGCCCTGCCTCCAGCCAGGTGGAGGAGAGGGACAACCGAGTTTACTGGACTGTGTGGATTCGATGGCCTGGCACATCAGCCCCCCAGAAGTACAAGGCTCTAGTGGACACTGGCGCACAGTGCACCCTAATGCCATCGAACTATAGAGGGGCCAAACGCAGTTGTATTTCTGGAGTAACAGGGGGGTCCCAAGAGTTAACTTCATTGGAGGCCAAAGTGAGCCTAACTGGGAAGAAGTGGCAAAAGTACCCCATTGTGACTAGCCCAGATGCTCCATGCATCCTTGGCATAGACTACCTCAGGAGAGGGTATTTCAAGGACCCAAAAGGGTACCGGTGGGCTTTTGGTATAACTGCCTTGGAGACGGAGGAAATGAAACAATTGTCCACCTTGCTCGGTCTCTCGGAGAACCCTTCTGTTTTGGGGTTGCTGAGGGCCAAAGAGCAACAGGTATGAATTGCTACCACAACAGTGCACCAGCGGCAATATCGCACCAACCAAGACTCCCTGACCCCCATCCATAAGCTGATTCATCGACTGGAAAGCCAGGGAGTGATCAGCAAGACTCGCTCACCCTTTAATAGTCCTATATGGCCAGTGCGGAAATCTAACGGAGAATGGAGACTAACAGTGGACTATCGTGGCCTGAATGAAGTCATGCCACCACTGAGTGCTGCCGTGCCAGACATGCTAGAACTTCAATACAAAATGGAGTCAAAGGCAGCCAAGTGGTATGCTACCATTGACATTGTTAATGTGTTTTTCTCAATCCCTTTGGCAGCACAGTGCAGGACGCAGTTTGTTTTCACTTGGAGGGGTGTCCAGTACACCTGGAATCGACTGCCCCAGGGGTGGAAACACAGCCCCACCCTTTGCCATGGACTGATCCAGACTGCCCTGGAAAAGGGTGGAGCTCCAGAATACCTGCAATACATTGATGACATCATTGTGTGGGGCAACACAGCAGAAGTTGTTTTTGAGAAAGGAGAGAAAATAATCCAAATCCTCCTGAGAGCTGCTTTTGCCATAAAATGAAGTAAGGTCAAGGGACCTGCACAGGAGATCCAGTTCCTAGGAATAAAATGGCAAGATGGACATCAATCAGATCCCAATGGATGTGATCAACAAAATAGCAGCTATGTCTCCACCAGCTAACAAAAAGGAAACCCAAGCTTTCTTAGGTGTTGTGGGTTTTTGGAGAATGCATATTCCAAATTACAGTCTGATTGTAAGCCCTCTCTATCAAGTAACCTGGAAGAAGAACGATTTTAAATGGGGCCCTGAGCAACGACAAGCCTTTGAACAAATTAAACAGGAGATAGTTCATGCAGTAGCCCTTGGGCCAGTCTGGGCAGGACAAGACGTAAAAAATGTGCTCTACACCACAGCCAGGGAGAACGGCCCTACCTGGAGCCTCTGGCAGAAAGCACCAGGGGAGACTCGAGGTCGACCCCTAGGGTTTTGGAGCTGGGGATACAGAGGATCCGAGGCCCACTACACTCCCACTGAAAAAGAGATCTTGGCAGCATATGAAGGGGTTCGAGCTGCTTCAGAAGTGATTGGTACTGAAGCACAGCTCCTCCTGGCACCCCGAATGCCGGTGCTGGGCTGGATGTTCAAAGGGAGAGTCCCCTCTACACATCATGCCACCGATGCCACCTGGAGTAAGTGGGTCGCACTGATCACACAACGAGCTCGAATAGGAAACCCCAGTCGCCCAGGAATCTCAGAAGTGATCACAGACTGGCCAGAAGGCAAAGATTTCAGAATGTCACCAGAGGAGGAGGTGACACATGCTGAAGAGGCCCCACTGTATAATAAACTGCCAGAAGAGGAAAAGGAATATGCCCTGTTCACTGATGGGTCCTGTCGCATTGTAGGACAACATCAAAGATGGAAAGTTGCCATGTGGAGTCCTACCTGAAGAGTTGCGGAAGCCACTGAAGGACAAGGTGAATGGAATCAGTTTGCAGAGGTGAAAGCCATCCAGCTGGCTTTAGATATTGCTGAGCGAGAGAAGTGGCCAGTGCTCTATCTCTATACTGACTCAGGGATGGTGGCAAATGCCCTGTGGGGGTGGTTGCAGCAATGGAGGCAGAGCAACTGGCAGCGCAGAGGCAAACCCATCTGGGCTGCCACATTGCGGCAAGATATTGCTGCCTGGCTAGAGAAGCTCGTTGTAAAAGTACGTCACGTAGATGCTCATGTACCCAAGAGTCAAGCCACTGAGGAACATCAAAACAACCAGCAGGTGGATCAGGCTGCTAGGATTGAAGTGTCTCAGGTGGATCTGGACTGGCAACATAAAGGTGAATTATTCCTAGCTTGGTGGGCCCATGACACCTCAGGCCACCAAGGAAGAGATGCAACATACAGATGGGCTTGGGATCGAGGGATGGACTTGACCATGGACACTATCGCACAGGTTATTCATGAGTGTGAAACATGCGCTGCAATCAAGGAAGCCAAGTGGTCAAAGCCTCTCTGGTATGTAGGATGATGGCTGAAATATAAATATGGGGAGGCCTGGCAGATTGATTCTATCACACTCCCACAAACCCACCAAGGCAAGCCACAATGGTGGAAGCAACCACCGGATGGCTGGAAACATATCCCGTGCCCCATGTAACTGCCTGGAACACTGTCCTGGGCCTTGAGAAGCAATTCTTATGGCGACATGGCACCCCAGAAAGAATTGAGTCAGACAGTGGGACTCATTTCCGAAACAACCTCATAGAGACCTGGGCCAAAGAGCATGGCATTGAGTGGGTGTATCACATCCCCTATCATGCACCAGCCTCTGGGAAAATTGAACGATACACTGGACTGTTAAAAACTACACTGAAGGCAATGGGCGGTGGAACCTTCGAAAATTGGTACGTAGGACCTATCCTGTTTGAGTTGCTGAAAATTGCGCGGTTCTTGATAGTGGTTCTCAGATCTTTCGGCCAGTCTTTCCATAGCCAAGACACAGTCTCGTAGAGAGGAAGAGAGTTTGTCTTCATACTGTCGGAGTTGGTTAGCCACTGCATGCACTGTTGCCAATGAGTTGGCATACGATGATGGTGCATTCTGTACAAGCTTCCGCCACATGGGTCAGGTACATTGGATTTCATCTGGTTCTACACGTGTCTGCGGGTCATCTAGGTCATGATAAATCAGCTCCCGCACAGCTAATTCACTCAGAAAGTGGATACCTCCCTCCATAGTAATCCACTTCTTTGGGTGGCATATAATATCTTGCTTAAAGAAATACCTGTTCTTTATGCCTGACAGGAGTCTCCTCCAGAGACTGTGGGCTTCTGGATCTATTCCAATCACCCTGTCAATGGCTGCTTCCTTAGACAGGGGTATCAGCTACCTGGCTTCCCTGCCCTCTAGTTCCAGGCTACTGGCCCCCTTGTCCCAGCATCGGAGCAGCCAGGTGACAAGCTGCTCACCTTGATTACAGCTGTAATCTTTTCGGATATCTCGCAGCTCAGTCAGGGATAGGGGTCGGGTGATTATCTCTGAGTCTGCCTCTCCCTGTTCTTGTGACGTCCCTGGTTCATCCTCATCTTTCATGGGGCGAACTGATTTCTTTGTGCTTCTCTTCTTTTGTATAGGGGCAACTGATAAAGGCAGGGGTGGATCTGCAGTACCTATCACAGCAGCCACGGTGCTCATAGCTGGGATTTGAATAGCTGCGATGCCCATAGCAGGGTCTGGGGCAGCCGCTATTCCCATAGCAGGGGTTGGAACAGCTGCGGTGCCTGTAGCAGGGAGTGGGGCAACTGCGATACCCGCGGCGGAGGCTGGGACTGCTGCGATGCCTGCGGTGGGGGCTGAGCAGCTGCGGCACCCGTAGTGGAGAGTGGGGGGGCCGCAGCGCCCGTGGCGGGGAATGGCGCGGCTGCAGGAGCTGTAGCAAGGAACTGGGGTGACCCTTCGCCTACATCTGCACCGATTTCTGACCTTAAGCAGCAAGATTAGACACAAATTCATTCCTACCGATAGGAATAGCAAGCTGGCCCGAGTATCCCAAAGTTATTTGAAATTCTCATAAGCTCTCGTAATTAACCAGGAGGGGAATGAGAAAGCAAAGGCAGGCATTTTCACCCAGGAGGGGAAGGATAAAGCAAAGGAAGACGTTTCCCCTGGTGACCCTCCGGGGAGGAAAAATAAGAAGTATAATTACTGATTGCTCCCATCAGATTGCTCCAGAAGTATGGAGCCGTAACTTCTGCTGCCGCTCCGCTCTGCGTGTCACCCCCCCCACTTTGAATATGAATACAGGAAATAAAATGGTTTCAGAACCAATGATCTTATCATTTCACAAGCCAGTGCCACATAGCACAGCAAAGCCATACCGTTAATCCAGCAGCTAGAACTTAAAAACTGCATAGACGTTATGGCGAACAGCACACACGGCAAATAGGGTGCTATATAACTCAACTTTAAGAACAACTGCAAGAGCAAATAAAACAACATTGTGACCAGCGACAATTAAACCAATATAATGGATGCTTATAACAAACCAGCCTAAACTAGGACAGTATATCAAAGGTACATTACAGTAAGAGTCACCCGAGCCAATGAAGAGTGAACTCTGATGAAACTGAGCAAAGTGCAGCAGTGATGGAATCAGAAGTGGCTTCAGCAACTGGCGCACAGTCAAGATATTCAACCCACAGACTGTGGACAAGATACACCAGCCACGCCAGATACACCAGCTACAAGATGCAGATGCAGCGTGCAACAATCCAACACCACACACCATCTCTCCTGCCCTGAAAGACTGTCAAGACAGATGGAACCCAAAATCATGGAATAAATGAACTCAACAGACATTTTGGAGGGATGGTCCATAGACTAAGGGAATGATATCTGTGTGTATATATTAAAGACAGAAAAAGTGGCACTGATTAATTGGTAAGTGTGGGACCTGAGCGTGACGTAAATGGTATGGAATAAGGGGTGGATACTGTCCTGGTTTCAGCTGGGCTGGAGCTAGTTTTGTCTCCAGCAGCTACCATGTTTTGGATTTAGTGTGTGAAGAATGGTGATAGTACACTGATGTTGTTGGTTGCTGCTAAACCATCAAGGACATTTTGCAGTTTCCCAGGTTTTGCTAATGTGCAGGTGCAAAAACCTGGGAGGGATTTTAATTATGACCTTGACCAACCACAGATAGGAACGTAATCTTTGCAAAGCCTGAGCTATGCACTGTTCCATTAAGGGTCATATTTACTGAATAAAGTGGAAATGCACTCAAAATTGCTGAACTCCTGAAGGAATTTTACAGCTGATGCAGTGCATTTACGCACACAACTTAAGGGGTAGATATTTCACTAGTGGCAACAAACAGTGAGCATTTCCTTGCTAAAAAAGGGAAGCTGCTACACCCTAATATGTAAATGAGTTCTTTTTTTGGTAAGAGTTTCTCATTCCTGCTGCCTATTCATCCCTAATACTTCCAAGAACATCCTGTTACAGAATTCTGTTAATTTCAAAGACACTGTTACAAATGAGATATAGCTCATTGTTAAAAATTAACAGAAACCTGAAGATGCAGCTTAGGTGTAGGTAAGGACTGTCCTTACAGTTAGGGATGATGTGGTTGAGAGCCTTTGGGTGAGGATTAGGGGGATGGAAAACAAAGCACATGTCGTAGTGGGTGTCTACTACCGATTGCCCAGCCAGGGTGATAGCACTGATGAGTTATTCTATAGACAATTAGGAGAAATCTCTGGATCAGTAGCCCTTGTGCTTATGGGAGATTTCAACTTCCCAGACATCAAGTGGGAATATCACACTGCTGTCATGAGCAAGCCTGGGAAACTCCTGAAGTTTGTGGAAGATAACTTCTTGACACAAGTACTCAGGGAGCCAACTAGGAAAGATGCCCTCCTAGACTTGCTGTTTGTGAATAGAGAAGGACTCGTGGGAGATGTGATGGTAGGTGGCTGTCTTGGCCGCAGTGATCATGAAATGGTTGAGTTTAAAATTTTCAGTGCAATGAGAAAAAAGGACAGCAGAGTTGCTACCCTGGATTTCAAGAGAGCAAACTTCAAGCTACTTAGCAGAGTACCCCGGGAATCTGCTTTTGAGGGCTTAGGAGTCCACGAGTGCTGGTCAGTCTTGAAGAACCACCTTTTAAAAGCGCAGGAGCAGGCAGTTCCACTGTGTCGCAAGTCAAGCAAGTGGGGCAGAAGACCAGCTTGGCTGAACAGGGAACTCCTTGTGGAGCTCAAGAGGAAAAAGAAATTGTACAATCTCTGGAAGCAAGGTCAGGCTTCGCAGGAAGATTACAGAACTGTGGTTCACATATGCAGGGAGAAGACATGAAAGGCCAAAGCTGAACTAGAGTTGAAACTGGATGGTTTTGTGTCAAGTAACAAGAAAGGCTTGTTTTAAGTACATTAATAGCAAGAGGAGGTCAAAGGAAAACATCGGACTGATGCTTGTTGAAGATGGTCACCTGACTAATAGGGATGAAGAAAAAGCAGAGGCATTCAATGCTTTTTTTGGCCTCAGTCTTTAATAATACTGATAGACCTTGGGCTGCCTGGTCCTCTGAGTCAGAGGACCATGACTGCGAGAACAGTGACTTGCCATTTGTGGACACTGAAACTGTAAGGGACCAGCTGTATCAGCTGAATGTTCACAAGTCCATGGGGCCCGATGGGATTCATCCTAGAGTTCTGAAGGAGCTAGCGGATGTTACAGCAGGACCCCTCTCGATCATCTACCAAAGGTCTTGGGAGTCTGGGGAGGTCCCTGCTGACTGGAAGCTGGCCAATGTTATTCCAATTTACAAGAAGGGCATGAGGGGAAGACCCAGGAAACTACAGACCTGTTATTCTAACCTCAGTTCCTGGAAAAATTATGGAGAAGATTATACTGGGTGCTATTGAAAGGCATTTAAAGAACAATGCAATCATTGGGCACAGTCAATATGGGTTCACAAAGGGAAAGTCCTGTTTAACTAATTTAGTATCCTTCTATGATAAGGTCACATGCCTAGTGGGTGAAGGGAAGGCGATGGATGTGGTTTTTCTGGATTTTAATGAGGCTTTTGATACTGTCCCTCACAGCAGCCTTCTGGACAAGTTGTCCAACTGTGAGATGAGCAGGTATGCAGTGTGCTGGGTGAAGAACTGGCTGAAGGGTAGGGCTCAAAGGGTTGTAGTGAATGGGGCTACATCTGGCTGGCGACCATTCACCAGCACAGGGTTCCTCAAAGCTCAATTCTAGGGCCAGTTCTGTTCAATATATTTATCAATGATCTGGATGCAGGAGTTGAATGCACCATTAGCAAGTTTGCTGATGATACCAAACTGGAAGGTGCTGTTGACTCTCTTGAGGGACAAGAGGCCTTGCAGAGAGATCTAGATAGGTTGGAGCATTGGACAATTGTCAATGGCATGAAATTTAACAAGTCAAATGCCAGATTCTGCACCTGGGATGGAGTAATGCCAGACACAAGTATAAATAGGGAAAGGCGTGGCTGAAGAGCAGCCCTGCAGAAAGGGACCTGGGGGTGCTGGTTGACAGCAGGCTCAATATGAGTCAGCAGTGTGCCCTGGCAGCCAAGAGGGCAAACCGCATCCTGGGCTGCATCAAACACAGTATAACCAGCCGGTCAAGAGAGCTGATTATCCCGCTGTATTTAGCGTTGGTGTGGCCTCTCCTTGAGTACTGTGTGCAGTTCTGGGCCCCACAATTTAAGAAGGAGGTGAAGGTGCTTGAATGTGTCCAGAGGAGGGCAACAAAGCTGGTGAAAGGACTGGAAGGCAAGTTCTATGAGGAGCAGCTAAGGATTCTGGGTTTGTCTAGTTTGGAGAAAAGGAGGCCGAGGGACAACCTCATTGCTCTCTGCAGCTTCCTGAGGAGGGGAAGAGGAGAGGGAAGTGCTGAGCTCTACTCCCTGGTATCCAGTGACAGGGCACGTGGGAATGGTTCAATGCTGCACCAGGGCTGGTTTAGACTGGATATTAGGAAGCATTTCTTTATCGAGAGGGTGGTCAAACACTGGAACAGGCTTCCTAGAGAGGTGATCGATGCCCCAAGACTGTCAGTGTTTAAGAGGCATTTGGACAATGCCCTTAATAACATGCTTTAACTTGGTCAGCCCTGAATTGGTCAGGCAGTTGGACTAGATGATCGTTGTAGGTCCCTTCCAACTGAAATAGTCTATTCTAAATATAGCTTTTTGAGCAAAACTTACTTTATCATCAGGCTTTTGAGATCCAGACCTTCACCTTCTGTCGTGGCTTAACCCCACATGGTAACTGAAATACCACGCAGCAGCTCGCTCACTCCCCCACTCCCCGCTGGGGTGGGGAGGAGAATCGGAGAGAAAGGAAAACTCGCGGGTTGAGATAAAAACAGTTCACCAGGACAGCAAAGGAAAAATATAAAAATATATTAATAATGATAATAATAATAATAAATATAAGGATAATAGAATATATAAAACAAACAATACACAATTTCTCACCACCCGACAACCGATACAGCCCATCCCGAGCAGCAGGCAGGGAGCAGGAATATTCCCCAGCAGCTATCCCTGAACAGCAAGTTCCAGAGAGAGCGAGTGAGGGAACGAGCAGCCGAATGAACAAATGAAGAGGCCTGAACAAATGAAAAAAGGGAAAAAAAAAAGGAAGTGGCCCACTGGTCAACCCTCACTTATACTGGGCATGACATGTATGGTATGGAATACTCTCTTCATCCAGTTTGGGTCAACTATACTGGCTATACCCCTCCCAGGTTTTTTCACCTGCACATTAGCAAAACCTGGGAAGCTTGAAAATGTCCTTGATCGCTTAGCGGCAATATTAATAACATCAGTGTATTATCAACATTCTTCAAATCCCATACTAAATCCAAAACACAGTAGCTGCTGGGAGGAAAATTAGCTCCATCCCGGCTGAAACCAGGACACCCTTTTTAAAAATGGGTCCAATGTTTCTCTTTTTCCAGTCCCCAGGGACTTCACCTGACTGTCATGACTTTTCAAATATCATTGAGAGCGGCTTGGTAGCTACATCAGCCAGTTCCCTCAGGACTCTCGGATGCATCTCGTCAGGTCCCATAGACTTATATACGTTCAGGTTCCTCAGATGGAGGAACCTCGTTCTTTATAGTGGGAGGGACTTTGCTCCCCCAGTCCCCATCTTGCAGTCCATCCACTCGAGAGGTGTGGGAGGAAACGCGGTGTAACCGTCACTAGCACTCAGTCACCGAGGCGAGCAGCTCCGGTGCCAGCACGACCCGCAGCGGAGCGTCCTAGCGCGGTGCACAGGGGGATTTCCCAAACCGGGGGAACCTCAGGGGGAGCCGAGAGACCCGCCAGGAGCTGGCAGCTCGCGCAACAGCGGATGATGAGACCTGGGCGGGGCCAGGAGCGGCGGCGCTGAAGCCCCCCCCCCCCCCGTATAAAAAAAGCCCTTAGGGAGCACCAGCAACTAGGAGCACCGCGACCAGGGCGGGCAAACAGGGCGTGGTGCGTCTACAAGGGTGCGGCGCAGCAGTTTGCATGGCAGTTCGTCCAGGGAGGGCGTGCAGGAAGGGCGCTGAAGCTCTGCCAGCTCGACCAGGGAGCAATGGTGTCCACCCGGCAGAAAGCCATGGCTGCTCTAAGCCTTGCACCTACCAAGACATGCAGCTTCCCAGACTGAGCTGCGGTGGGAACACGCTGCCACCCAGGTGTCAGGCTGCAGGGTGTGCCCTACTCTGATGCCAGTACCGGGCAACAGCAGCAGCGAGCACGCCTGTGGGAGGTGTGCCCAGGTAGAGGAACTCCTCTGCCTGGTGACAGAGCTCCAGGAGGAGGTGAGCAGGTTGAGGAGCATCAGGGAGTGTGAGAGGGAGATCGACAATTGGACTTGCACCCTACCTTCCCTGAGACAGGTGCAACAGGCAGCCAAGGTGCATGTCACAGAGGATTCCCTATCCTCTCCCCACATGGCTGAACACAGTGACTTAAGGGACAGGGGGCAATGGCAACTAGTTTCTCCCCAGTGCAGCAGGCGTATCTCCTCCATGACTACCCCACCTCCACAGGTGCCCTTGCACAATAGGTATGAAGCTCTGCAAGTGGAGCCAAACAAGGACAAGGACGATGGTTCAGCTAGCTCAGAGGTGCTGCCGAGGATAAGTCAGCCTATGTCCTGCATCAAAACCGCCCCCCATAAAAGAAAAAAAGAGACGGGTCATTGTCAGAGGAGACTCCCTTCTGAAGGGAACAGAAGGCCTGATATGCAGACTGGACCCGCTCCTTAGGAAAGTCTGCTGCCTCCCTGGGGCCCAGGTCAAAGATGTGAAAAGAAAGCTTCCTACCCTAGTACGGCCCTCAGATTACTATCCCTTGTTGATTTTTCAGGTAGGCAGCGATGAAGTGGCAATAAGAAGTCCCAGGGTGTCCTGGTTTAGGCCAGGACAGAGCTGGTTTTGTCTTCAGCAGCTACTGTGTTTTGGATTTAGTGTGTGAAGAATGGTGATAGGACATTGATGTTGTTGTTGGTTGCTGCTAAACGACCAAGGACATTTTGCAGTTTCCCAGGTTTTGCTAACGTGCAGGTGCAGAAACTTGGGAGGGGTAGAGCCAGAATAGTTGATTCAAACTGGCCAAAGAGAGTATTCCATACCATAGACGTCATGCCCGGTATAAGAGAGGGTCGGCCGGTGGGCCACTAGGCTTTGAGACCCTTAACTTGCCTTAATCCTTAAGCTTCCCTTCGGGTTGCTTTTTGTTTCCCTGTTTTGTTTCCTTTTTTTTTTCCGTTCATTCGGGCCTTTTCGTTCGTTCGTTCGGCTGTTTGTTCCCTTGCCTGCTCTCTCTGGAACTTGCTGTTCTGGGGTAGCTTGGGAGGGGAAATACCCCTGCTCCCTGACTGCTGCTCAGGATGGGCTGTATTGGGCGTTGGGTGGTGAGAAATTGTGTATCGTTTGTTTTATATATTCTATTATCCTTATATATGTTATTATTATCATCATTATTAATATATTTTTATATTTTTCCTTTGCTGTCCTGGTGAACTTCTATCTCAACCCGCGAGTTTTCCTTTCTCTCCAATTCTCCTCCCCACCCCACTGGGGAGTGGGGGAGTGAGCGAGCAGCTGTGTGCTATTGGATTACCATTTAGGGTTAAACCATGACACAGGGCAATCAAGAGAGACTTCAGGGCCTTGGGACAACTGGTTAAGGGATCAGGAGCACAGGTAGTGTTCTCCTCTATCCCTCCAGTTTTGGGGAATGATGAGGGAAGAAACAGGAAGGGCCAGCAGATCAACACCTGGCTCCAAGCCTGGTGTCACAGGACTTCGGGTTCTTCGACCAAGGGTAGGTTTACATGACACAAGGCCTGCTGGCGACAGATGGGGCAAACCTGTCCCAAAGGGGGAAAAGGATCCTAGCACAGGAGTTAGCAGGGCTCATTGAAAGAGCTTTAAACTAGATTTGAAGGGGGAAGGGGATAAAACCAGGCTCACTAGAGAGAAGCCTGGGGGTGGCATGCCAATGAATGAGGGATGGCGTGCTAGCGAGGCCCTTTGGTCTGCCATCTCAGATAAGGTAGGACATAGAGATCCATGCAGCAGCAAGGACGCAAGGGTCATTGGTTAGTAACCCTGGAAATGCCTGAGATGGGACTCATAGGAATTAGGGCTTCTCCCCCCAGAAAGGTGGCAGGATCATTAGCCCAGCTGAAGTGCATCTACATGAATGCACAGAGCATGGGCAACAAACAGGAGGAGCTGGAAGCCATTGTGCAAGGGGAAAACTATGATATAGTTGCCATCACAGAAACATGGTGGGATGACACGCACAACTGGAGTGCTGCGATGGATGGCTACAAACTCTTCAGAAGGGATAGGCAAGGAAGGAGAGGCGGTGGGGTAGCCCTCTATGTTAAGGAGAGGATGGTGAGGAGAGGGTTGAGTGTCTATGGGTAAGAATCAGGGGGAAGGCCACCAAGGCAGATATCATGGTGGGAGTCTGTTATAGACCACCCAACCAGGATGAGGAGGCAGATGAAGTATTCTACAGGCAGCTGGGAGAAGCCTCACGATCGCTAGCCCTTGTTCTCGTGGGGGACTTGAACTTGCCAGATGCCTGCTGGAAATACAATGCAGCAGAGAGGAAACAGTCCAGGAGGTTCCTGGAGTGTGTGGAAGATAACTTCCTCACGCAGCTGGTGAGGGAGCCAATGAGAGAAGGCGCCCTGCTGGACCTGTTGTTTGTGAACAGAGAAGGTCTTGTGGGTGATGTGACGGTTGGAGGCCATCTTGGGCATAGTGATCATGAAATGATAGAGTTTTCGGTTCTTGGAGAAGTAAGGAGGGGAGTCAGCAGAACTGCCACCTTGGACTTCCAGAGGGCAGACTTTGGCCTGTTTAGGAGCCTGGTTGGCAGAGTCCCTTGGGAGGCAGCCCTGAAGGGCAAAGGAGTCCAGGAAGGCTGGACATTCTTCAAGAGGGAAATCTTAAAGGCGCAGGAGCAGGCCGTCCCCATGAGCCGAAAGATGAGCCAGTGTGGAAGAAGACCGGTCTGGCTGAACAGAGAGCTCCAGCTGGAACTTAGGAAAAAAAGGAGAGTCTACAACCTTTGGAGGAAGGGGCAGGCAACTCAGGAGGACTACAAGGATGTTGTGAGGTCATGCAGGGAGAAAATTAGAAGGGCCAAAGCCCAACTAGAACTTAGTCTGGCTACTGCTGTAAAAGACAACAAAAAGTGTTTCTATAAGTTAGCAACAAAAGGGGGGCTAAGGAGAATCTCCCTCCTCTATTGGATGCGGGGGAAGCATAGTGACAAAGGATGAGGAAAAGGCTGAGGTACTTAACGCCTTCTTTGCCTCAGTCTTTAACAGCAAGGGAAGTTGATCTCGGGGTACCCAGTCCCCTGAGCAGGAAGACGGGGAAGGGGAGCAGAATGAAGCCCCCGTAGTCCAAGGGGAAATGGTCAGTGACCTGCTACACCACCTAGACACGCACAAGTCTATGGGGCCGGATGGGATCCACCCAAGGGGACTGAAAGAGCTGGCGGCAGTGCTCACCAAGGCACTCTCCATCATTTACCAGCAGTCCTGGCTAACTGGGGAGGTCCCGGTTGTCTAGAGGTTAGCATATGTGACACCCATCTACAAGAAAGGCCGGAAGGAGGATCCAGGGAACTACAGGCCTGACAGTCTGACCTCGGTGACGGGGAAGGTTATGGAGCAGATCATCTTGAGTGGCATCATGTGGCACATACGGGACAACCGGGCAATCGGGCTCAGTCAGCATGGGTTTATGAAAGGCAGGTCCTGCTTGACTAACCTGATCTCCTTCTACGACAAGGTGATCCGCTTAGTGGATGAGGGAAAGGCTGTGAACGTTGTCTACCTGGACTTTAGTAAAGCCTTTGACACTGTTTCCCACAGCACCCTCCTGGAGAAACTGGATGCTCATGGCTTGGATGGGTGTACTCTGCACTGGGTAAAAAAACTGCCTGGATGGCTGGGCCCAAAGAGTTGTGGTGAATGGAGTTAAATCCAGTTGGCGGCCGGTCACAAGTGGTGTTCCCCAGGGCTCAGTATTGGGGCCAGTCCTGTTCAATATCTTTATCAATGATCTGGAAAATGGGATTGAGTGCACCCTCAGTAAGTTTGCAGATGACACCAAGTTGGGCAGGAGTGTTGATCTGCTTGAGGGTAGGCAGGCGCTACAGAGGGATCTGGACAGGCTGGATCGGTGGAGGCCAATTGTATGAGGTTCAACAAGGCCAAGAGCCGGGTCCTGCACTTGGGTCACAACAACCCCAGGCAATGCTACAGGCTTGGGGAGGAGTGGCTGGAAAGCTGCCCAGCAGAAAAGGACCTGGGGGTGTTGGTAGACAGTCAGCTGAATATGAGACAGCAGTGTGCCCAGGTGGCCAAGAAGGCCAACGGCATCCTGGCCTGTATCAGAAATAGTGTTGCCAGCAGGAGTAGGGAAGTGATCGTCCCCCTGTACTCGGCCCTGGTGAGGCTGCACCTCGAGTACTGTGTTCAGTTTTGGGCCCCTCACTCCAAGAAAGACATTGAAGTGCTGGAGCGTGTCCAGAGAAGGGCAACGAAGCTGGTGAAGGGTCTAGAGCACAAGTCCTATGAGGAGTGGCTGGGGGAACTGGGGATGTTCAGCCTGGAGAAAAGGAGGTTGAGGGGAGACCTTATTGCTCTCTACAACTACCTGAAAGGAGGTTGTAGAGAGATGGGGGTCAGTCTCTTCTCCCAAGTAACAGGCAACAGGACAAGGGGAAATGGCCTCAAGTTGCGCCAGGGGAGGTTCAGATTGGATATTCGGAAAAATTTCTTCACTGAAAGGATTGTCGGGCATTGGAACAGGCTGCCCAGGGAGGTGTTGGAGTCCCCATCCCTGGAGGTATTCAAAAGACGTGTAGATGTGGCGCTAAGGGATATGATTTAGTGGTGGACTTGGTAGTGATAGGTTAACGGTTGGACCCGATGATCTTGGAGATCTCTTCCAACCAAAACGATTCTATGATTCTGTGATTCTAAGAGAGGTTGCCAGCGAAGACTGAGGCAAAAAAGTCGTTGAGTACCTCAGCCTTCTCTTCGTCCGTTGTTACCAGTTTGCCAGTCTTGCTCATCATGGCGGGTACACTTGCTTTGACTTTCCTTTTCTGGCTGACATACCTGTAGAAGCCCTTCTTGTTATTCTTTGCATCCCTTGCCAAGTTCAGCTCCAGCTGCGCCTTGGCCTTCCTGACCCCATTCCTACACAACCAGGCAGCGTCCCTATACTCTTCCCAGGATACCTGTCCCTGCTTCCACTGCCTGTGTATTTCCTTCTTGCCCTTTAGTTTGACCAGCAGGTCTTGACTCAGCCATGCCAGTCTCTTGCCTTCCTTGTCTGATTTCTTGCACCTGGGGATCGAGAACTCTTGCGCTCTATGGAAAGTGTCCTTAAAGATCTGCCAGCTCTATTCTGCTCCCTTGTCCCTGAGGGCAGTTTTCCCAGGGGGTGCTATTGACTAGCTCCTTGAAGAGCTGGAAGTTTGCTTTCCTAAAATTCAGGGTCCTGACTTTACTCTTTGCCTGACCCATATCCCTCAGGACTGCAAACTCCAGCAGTGCATGATCACTGCAGCCCAAGCTGCCTCCAGTCTTGACGTCACCGATTAGCTCACATTGGTGATCATCAGGTCCAATATCGCATCCCCTCTGGTAGGGCTGTCCATTACCTGACATCTTTTACTTCAGTTTGCCAACTTTCCCAAGATTCAATTCATGAAACGAACAAGAACCTAGATAAATCACTAAGTCATCAGAAATATTAACTTTATTAAATAGCACACCCATTCCTACCATTTGGAAGCAGTCATTTTGTTGGATATTGAGCAATCAAAACCATAAGCAAGCTATTTTAAGCCCAGTTAGAGTATTTTGTAAATGCCACCAATTCTTGCTTCTCAAGCTACTGACGTGTAAGAGACTCTCATGCCTTCTTCTCAAAGAAGAATACAGTTTAACATCCTTTGTCCTAACATGCAGTGATAGTGAAAAATGAAAGAGTAGCAGCTACATTAACAGGCTATTCACTTGGAAGCTGGTATTATCCATTGCATCCTAGCTACTTTCCAAACAGTTCACATCCTACTACAGTTAAGGCAAATTAAATATCAGTCACATTTGTGACTTATAACTTTCTAATAGATTTGCATATTTTTTAAAATTGCATTTTTATTTGTATATTTAAATGTCAAAATTAAAAATGGCTATTTTAAGAATTCTCAGTGCACTTTTTGTAAATGGCTAGCCAACACTAGCAATGTTTTTTATCTGCAATTTGGGCACAACTGGATCATTCTGCTAGAACCATTATGCTTGGATTTTGAATCGCATCATTAATCTTTAGAGTGAATAGTGCAATTAGAAGAAGGTTCAACTGTAAGCAATGATGTTTCAGCAAGTGTTCAGAAAAGAATTCTATAGCAAATGAAGAAGCTGTCACCATGAGAGACACGAGAGTTTGTGTATCTTGCAAGTATTTAAATCAAGTCCCCATTTAATCCTACCCCTAGAGTGAAGTTAACTATGAAGATGAAGAACAGCGTACCAAGGAAAGACTCTACATCAGGAACAGGTCCCAGCCCTTCCAGCAATTCGTTCAGCAGGTCATTCGGCTCAGTGGCAATGGCATCCTGGTGTTCTAATAGTAGCTATAAACAAACAAATGAAGTCATCATCCAAAAAGCATACCCAGTGTCTTTATACTTGTAAATAAATCTGGAGACTAAATGCTGAAAAACACAGACCTAGTGTGATCAGGATTATGGAGTACCCAAGGGGAGGGGAAGCATGCTCAGTTCTAGACTACGAGTTTAGAATGGCTCTTGCTGTAAGACAGTTTGCCATGCTCTTCCGGCAGTTATCTCCGGAGTGCTGAACATCACAGCTGAGCAGAAAGAAGTTTAAGATTTGCCTTCAGGACTAACAAAAAGTATCACAGAGTAAAAGAGCGATAATCCCAAGAAGAGCATTTCAGTGCTACATCCTGAACTAAGCACACAAAGGAATAAAGACAGGGTCGGTGGTGCATAGAAAGGTACCTATTTTTCTGTATATCTATTCCAGTAGCTTTTTTGAAATACAATAGCATCAGTGATACCTTTCAGAAATGGCTATTATTTCATAAGTGAGAAACTAGCTATGGAGCATCTGCAGCACAATTTCTAATAGACTTAGGAGTTGCAGGAGATTTGTGAACATATTCACAATAACTTCCATTGCATCTGGGCATATTCCCAAAACTTTAAGCCACAAAAATACTGGTAAGCCAAGTTAATAAAGAGCATGAACAGGGCAGTAGCATTTTCTTGAAAACAGGCTCTCACTATTAGTGAGAAAAGTGACCTCATGCTGAGTTAGATAAAGCCAGCAGTATTAGTGAACACTAGATTCAACAGTCCATTCCCCATAGAAGGAATATTCCTTACTTGGAAGCCTGATGGAAAGACATAGAATCACCAAGCTTCACTGAAATTTAGCTACAGCGAAGCATGCACAGTAGCCAAAAATTACAGGATTCTAAGTATTTTAAACACTGCAAGTTATAGTCAGTCAGAAGTTACTGGTTACCAGAAACTTACTGACAACTAAAAAGCTTATGTCCAGAAAAGAAAGGCATGCTAGCATTTCAGACATACTTACAAGACAGAAGTAAGCATTATAAGCCCGTAACTATTAACTTGTTTAAAACAAGTTTCTCAGTCTTATGTGCATCAGCTACCACACACTGTACATAACATTGACTATGATATTGTGAGAATTGCTGAGAAACACTATGCGTACTGATTAAAACTCCACTGTACTCGATGCTATACAAGCACAGAATGAAAAATACATTCACAGGGTAAATTCTTTGGGGTGAAAGCAAGAGATATATGGGGAAGTGCCAAAAACCAAAGCTGGTGAAACCAACAGATCCCTCATTCCAGCTACATCCTACAGAGGTGTGCAATGAAAATAAAGCTTAGGCAAGTGCCACAGGAGATGATTACAGAGGGCAGATTTGAGAACTATTTATTAAGTTGAACTACACATGACAACGGACAAGATGTCTATGCATCTCCTGTTATTCAAAGTAATTTTTTTTTCTTTTAGCTGTATGACCAGAATGGAAAGTTGAATTTACATTTACTGGGAAGGTATAGTGGGAGAAGACAACTCAGATGAAGGCTTAGGCTCCCAGAGGAGGTTTGGTGGAAGAGGTGGCATGGGACAAGGAGGTTCATCTGCTAAAGGTACTGCACACAGGTAATGTTCAGTCTTCAGATCTAATTGCTTGCTGCTTCTATGCAGGCAAGTGTGCGTAGTGATGTTATCAAAAAAGACCATCTCTTGACCTCCTTTGGCAATTTACTTTCATTAAATTATTTCATATTTTGTAGAGTATTTTATCAGCTAATATAAAATAGCATAGCAATACTTTGTCACATTCGGCTCAAAGAACATATTAGAGATGCAACAGCTCCACTAAATGGAATATTTGACCAAGACTAGTCCTGAAATGTAACCACTGATCAAACATGCAGGCATAGGTCTATGCCTTAAATTAAAATAAAAAATAGGCACAAAGACAATGTAGCAAATATGTTTTTAGCAGACTAGTATATTAGTTTTCACTTGAATAAAGCTAACTTGCAATCTGGTGTACTGGAAGTTGGACATTGTACCTTTTCCATAGCATATCTGAAAATATTTGGGGGGGTTCTTTGTGGGTTTTGTTGGTTTTTTGGGTTGTTTTTTTTTTTTTTTTTGCAAGCCAGGAAACAGATGATAGCAATATCTTAGTTTTAGGAGCACCATGTGGCAGACATTTAACTTACATCCCAATGAGTCATACTACAGACTACAGCTAATCTGTTCTTTACCCAGGATAAAGAACCAGCAGAATGTCACAGCTTCAGTCCTTCTAAATCAGACATCTACATCTGCTTCCAACAAAACATATGATAGAATGCCAAAGTCATGAAATCCACTGAATTTTCCTCTTTTCCCAGAGTCAAAGGAACTTCAAATTGGGGTCACTTTCTTAACCAAGACAGGAAAGTATTTGTAAACATAAGTCAGAAATGCCACACTAGATGAGAACAAAAATGTTCCTCCCTCCCATCGGAAAATGTTACATTCTAATTGTTATTCAAGATGATGCTTTTACATGGAAGCAGCCTTCTAGGAAAAATGAAATCTCAATTCCAGACCATTTCAGAGATTGAACTGAAGAAGTTATTTTGAAAGAAAGAAAGAACACTTTAAGCTTTCCCCAGAGACTGTTTGTTGCAAGTATTTCATAATCTATATACTAGGCAACAGACTAAAGTGTATTTTCATCGACTTACTGAATGGGTATTGATAATTTCTTCAATGGAGATATGACAGGTTTGGTAAGGGTCACCATGTCAGAGTATTCATTGATATTGAATTTCTCCTCTGGTTCAGGAACATCACATGCTGCTTGAAAAAATTCCTAAGAGAAAATGAGAAAGACAAATAATTGTTCCCTATAAACTCACTTCAGTTAATCTATATAAAACCCCAACATAATCAAGTCTTTGACATGCATTATATTTCTCTTATAATCTGCAACCTACACAGTGTTTGAAGGAACCTTTCTGAGACAACGCATTTACACATCAAAACAAACGATGAAGTGTTCCATCTTTCCTGGACAGCTGGTGAAAGATTATTTTCAAGGTAAAATTTTTCTCCTTATTCAACAAGGAGTGATAACTTGGCAAATTTTAAACACTTAGAGAAGTCTCTATTTAATACTCTAGAAATTACGAAAGGATTTCCACAGAAAGACCCTCTGATTTTATAAAGGCACTTTGTAGTATGCAGTGTGCTGAGAAGAAATTATTTGAAATAGCTAGACAAAATTACCGCTTGGCCTACAAATGTTTAAATTGCTATTACTCAGAAATTGAGCTGCTTGAAATGTCAGAAAATGTGGTATTGTTTATAAATGCAAGAATCTTGAGAGGAAAAACCGCAAAGTATGGTTGAAGTGTTACTTTGACTTGACTAGCACATATGTGGAGCTGAGACCTGCTTCCCAAGACAACAATGGGCGTCTCTCCAAGCTACTGACAGCTTCAGGGATGTGCACAACAAAGAAACAGCAAGCTCCTCCTGTCAGAGGACCAGTTTGTTTTCCAAAGTGAGAGGACCTGAATTGGAGCAGCTGGAAGAAACTGGTTTTTAGATGAGGCCTACAGGGATGCTGTAAGAGCCATCCCGCCTTCACCGTGCCAGCCCTGCACTGTTGAGGAGGATGCACGTTTCAGACTCAGAGGACCTTTAAAGTTGGTATTAAGAAGAAAGGGCTGGAATTTCTCAGTTTGGAGAGGAAAAGCTGAGGAAGGATATGATTAAGTTGTACAAAATCATAGTGGTGGTGTATAAGATGGGTGCAGAATTCATTCACCAAATCCCACAACAACAGGATGGTGGGAGGGAGGGTGAGGGAGAATGCAATGAAGCTAGCAGGAAAATATTCATTTCAATAAATGAAAGGAAGCACTGTTTTAACCAACAGGTAGCAAACTTCTGAATATTGCTGCAGGAGGAGGTTGTGGAGGCAGGTGGTGTCAAAAGGTTCAAGAAGGGCTTGGACAAATTAATGCACAAGTTCATAAATGCATAGTAAAAGATCTAGGCAGGGCTGGTAGCTTTTAACATAGCTAATATTGCAATTGCTCTTCCTGGTGTTGCTGGGTACAAGGGGAACAGGCAGCTGAGAACTACCACTGTTGGTGTCTAAGGAGGGTTTAAAGTACAGGTTTAAAGTACAGAGTGCAGTCACCCAGAGACTGTTTTGTATGAAGTCAGCTTAATTAGAAGAGGAATTCTTCCTTCTGTATGATTAAAAGGCCAACTAGAGTAGGCTCTCTTCCTTCATTAGCGTTTGTTATCCTTGCTATAACACTTTCTGTCCTATTCTGTCTTCGTGTTTATGTCATGTCCTTAAATACTTCAATAAACAGAATGACTAAGTATCTTTGTGTTCATGGCTGATCTCTCAAGGAAACCCATTATATGAACAGTGCATTAGCTTTCATTAAGGACAGACACTAAAGATAGAAGTTACAAAAATGAGTTTCTTGCAAGACAGAATAACGCTTCAAGCTAATAGCAGCAACCACACAAAAAGATGAGCAATAATCCCAAAGAGCTTGTGTCCCAGTGTGTAGCAAAACATGCAGTTTCCTATGACTGCACAAGATGAAAGAATAAAACCTGAGTGGAATCTCTCAAAGATGAAAGAATAAAAAAAAAAATACAACTTTTTCCTAACCAATAAGTTTTTCCTCAGACAAAGCATTCAGCTGTCCTGCCCACCCAAAGAACACATTATTTCTGATGAATAATGAATCACTCCATGCTGCTCTCACAATCTATGTAGTAAGGAAGCCTTACTGCAACCAAGTCAGCAGAGCTGATCATTTCTCAAAGTATTGCTCAAGTAGAAATGCAACATGTTACTTTTGCTTCAAGTTCCTCAGCACTGAGAATTTCTCTATGGCAGACCACTCAACATTTTTAACTCTGAGCAGGACTTTTGCCATACAACCTAGGTTCCTCCTCTGGTGAGGGTGTATCTGGTCCCTGGCTGTCATATCAATTATATCAAAACCATCAGGAGCAACAATGGCAGGGTTCATGTAGCGATAGTACAGGAGGGTTTTCGACAATCTAAAAGAAAAAAATTAAGAAATCTTCCCTTTGCATACAGTAATTACATTTTACAAAACAAGATCAATCATTTCTACTTCTAAATTAGACCATAGAAATTCTTCTAGCACCAGTTCCTAAGACATATGTGTTACCTACGTGATTAACTGAAAGCATCTGTGGTCTTTTATAAGCTGCAAGCACAGTAACAGGCACCACACCCTGACACAAGAATAAAAACATACTTCCATCTCAAACCAATCACTTTCTTAGGCAAGATCTTTCCAAAATATTAAACAGTTACAGATTAAAAAGCCCAGAATTATTAGAAATAGAACTCCTTGGTTTCAATTAGATTATTTCTGTAAAAAAGGACCATCTGCTTGTGACCGTCAGAAATCTACCAGACATACTTGGGAATATACTACTTTTTATTCCAACCAGTGCCAGAAATAAAGTCTACAAATAGGGCTTGTTAATTTTAAGTTTTAGAATAACAAAATTTCAGTTTAAGATGGCTCTTAAATTTCTAGTAAACTATTATGGATGAGAAAAATTAAATGCTTATTTCACAACAAATTCTTCCAACATCCATGCACTGACAGCTACCCCAATAACATTTACTTTGCACAAAAGCTCAAGTTCATTAATGTACCAAAACTCACATTCATACAGGAATGGAATCAGTCCTTTGTCCTAACAACTCCTCAAAGACCAGTAGTCCATCTGCTAGGCTCTTACTGTTTTTATCTTCATTGGATTGTTTCTCCACAGCAAAAATAACAAAAGTTTTACATATTCTAAACTTTGTAATGAGAAACAGCCATTTTCAATTAGACAGGAATTATTGCCCTTGTTTGTGCTTGGAAATTGTGCCTCAAAACATCTCTGTGAACATCAGTTATGGACTTTTACAACCAGGTTTCAATTTGGTGCTACTGGCTTTAGGTCAGCTAATGCAAGGCATTGAGTTGAACACATCAAGACAAATACAACTCTCCTTTCTTCTAGATTTTGCAAAGTTCTGCTCCAGAGGCTCATTCTCTGAAGTGCTACAGATATCTGCCAGCATTTAATGCATTCATTGACAAGGGACCCATTGTTTCTAATGAGGACTGCATGCAGCCCTAAAAGACTAGAGAACAGATTTTCCAAAGCTGCAATTTCTATAATGATGTTACAGTAACTTGTATCAAGCAGATGGCTGTTTCAAATCATTCCTGGTCCCAGAAAAAGCCAGGACTTTTCTTTCTGCAGTTACAGAATCACAGAATCACAGAATGGTAGGGGTTGGAAGGGACCTCTGGAGATCATCTAGTCCAACCCCCCTGCCAGAGCAGGGTCACCTAGAGCAGGCTGCACAGGACTGCGTCCAGACAGGTTTTGAATATCTCCAGAAATGGAGACTCCACAACCACCCTGGGCAGCCTGTTCCAGTGCTCTGTCACCCTCACAGTAAAGAAGTTTTTCCTCATGTTCAGGCGGAACTTCCTGTGTTCCAGTTTGTGCCCGTTGCCCCTTGTCCTGTCGCTGGGCACCACTGAAAAGAGTCTGGCCCCATCCTCTTGACACCCGCCCTTGAGATATTTATAAGCATTGATGAGGTCCCCTCTCAGTCTTCTCTTCCTCAGGCTGAACAGCCCCAGCTCCCTCAGCCTTTCCCCATAGGAGAGATGCTCCAGTCCCTTAATCATCTTTGTAGCCCTCTGCTGGACTGTCTCCAGTAGTTACTCATCTTTCTTGAACTGGGGAGCCCAGAACTGGGGCAGTTAGCCTCAGCTTGTGTAGTCACCTGCAGAACTTCCAGCTGACATATTTAAAGGCTTTCAGCTGGGTGCCTCATGCTCCATTTGCTACTTATGAAATAAGTTGAGCAATGCCTTAATCTGCATTCCTGGAGTGATGGACAGAAGTACATCATAAATGCTGCTTGCAAGGATCTCCAATGCATTGTTAAAACATGCAAAAGCAGAATTAATTTTTCAGCTGAGGAGTTTGGAGTCCTCTAAACAGGCACCAGTATATATATTTTTTTAAAAAACACTGAACAGTATCTTTTTGAAGGATAATAGGAAAGTCCTATTAAAATGAATACCTTGTAATTTTAGAACTATTTCATTAAACATTAATAAAAGGACCTTTACTGAAATGCAAATAGTTCTAATTTGAGAGAGTTGTCAGTCTCTGAGTTGGCTGGAAGGCCCATGAAGCAATTCCTCTAAGTCCTCTGAAGAGGCACCATGGCTGTGATAGGTTAGAGATGGGCACTGTGTTGGTACCATGCTTATCACTCGCACTTTACTTTTCAGTTTGTACAAGTGTCATTCCCACAACTTTTACAAGCATCTTAAATAAGTGTAATGGAATGGAATGATCTACTTGCAATTTGATTTTAGAGCCCTTCCTCATTGTATTTAAATTACAATATTAACTCAATTTTTTTCAATACATTATTTTTAATATGCTAACTTAAATTCAGGTGAGAAAAAAAAAATCAGGACCACAGTGTTCTTCATGAAAGGATTGCTGGTGGTAAGGACAAGAGTACAAAACCAAAACCCAAGATGATTCAGATGATAAACTCCAACCCTCTAAGAACAGTTACTGAGCTGACTATCCAAAACAGGTTGAGCACTGTCTTCCATAGGAATTGCTGAACACCCAGATTAAGAAAGCTAGGTTGTTGCAAAGAAATTCCCTCCTCCCCTTCCACCACCCCTTTGAACCCGAGAAGGACCAAATTCCTTCAGAAAATGCTGGTATTCTCAGTTCCTTAGAATGCTTAGTGTCAATAAAAATCCCCTTTGGCAGTAAAAGAACAAGCTTCTGGCAGTTTGCTCTCAGAAGTCTACCTTTAAGAGTTCGTCTTCTGTTGCATCTGGGAATTTCTCATGGAGCGAGCTCTTCAGAACTTTGGCTATATATCTCATTCCATAACTACATGTAGAACAGATGAAAAGGAAAATAATGGAAAGACTTAGATGAAACAAACAAATCATTCTAGTCAGCCAAGTTATTGGCTCTTTCCTCAGCCACTTAAAAACACAAAACGAGATGGTAATGGAAAATACAAAAAGTTTCAAGTACAGGGAGACAATCACAAGGCAGAGTAGAAGAGGAGAAACCACTCCCTCTACTGGGGAAGCCATTCGAGATGCACGTATCAAGCCATTCAATTTGAAAGGATCGCCATCGCCGAGTTTCACGTAAAGCTTCACTGTGCACATGAACTGCAGCTTGGAGAGTCCTAACTCAGCACTTACAGCATCATATTAAGAGATGAGAATATGGACATGAGTACTTTATCAGTTACTGCTCGCAAACACTGTATCGATGACTCCAGTTTATTGACCACTTCTGTGTATGTTAATGCTTGTTCCATGATTATATCATATGGCAATTTGCTGCAAAGCAAACAGAAATTAAACCAAGCTAAACATATTTGAGAATCAAATACATGTTTTTTGCTTCATAAGGGTCATCAGTGATGTTGTGGTTTAACCCCAGATGGTAACCAAATACCACGCAGCTGCTCGCTCACTCCCCCTCCTCTCCAGTGGGGTGGGGAGGAGAATCGGAAAGAAAGGAAAACTCGCGGGTTGAGATAAAAACAGTTCACCAGGACAGCAAAGAAAAAATAATAATAATTATATTATATATTAAAAATGATAATAATAATAAAATATAAGGATAATAGAATACATTAAATGAACGATGCACAATTTCTAACCACCCAATGACCGATACAGCCCGTCCCTAGCAGCAGTCAGGGAGCACGGATATTCCCCAGCAGCTATCCCAGAACAGCAAGTTCCAGAGAGAGCAAACGAGGGAACAAATAGCCGAACGAATGAATGATCGAAAAGGCCTGAACAAAAGAAAAAAAGGGAAAAAGAAGGGGGACTGGCCCACTAGCTGACCCCCACTTATACTGGGCATGATGTCTATGGTATGGAATACTCTCTTTGGCCAGTTTGGATCAACTATTCTGGCTCTACCCCTCCCAAGTTTTTGCACCTGCATGTTAGCAAAACCTGGGAAACTGGAAGATGTCCTTGATCGCTTAACAGCAACTAATAACAATAGTGTATTATCACCATTCTTCACATACTAAATCCAAAACACAGTAGCTCCTGGGAAGAAAATTAGCTCCATCCCAGCCAAAACCAGGACAACTGAACAGAAAACAACATATCAAATACAGCTGAAGTTGGTTAAGTAACAAAAGTCTCAGATGCATTAGCTTCCTTTTTTTGGAGGGGGGCAGTTCATTTGGGTGGGGGTGCACATGCCATCATGTGCCTTCCCTTAGTTGCAAAAGGGGAATTCTAATTTAAAGAGGGATTAAAATTCCAAGGCATGCATCTCTGCATCCCAATCCCAGCATAGCTGCTTAAAAGCCCGGGACACTACTAACATACTGTTATAAAACTTGGGCAAAAGACTGTAAATTCTTCCATGGCATAGCCTACTACACTTGTAAAGATCATAGAATCATAGAATAGTTTGGGTTGGAAGGGACCTTTAAAGGTCATCTAGTCCAACCCCCCTGCAATGAGCAGAGACATCTTCAACTAGATCAGGTTTCCCAGAGCCCCATCCAGCCTGACCTTGAAAGGTTGTATGCAGTTATCCACATTTTCTAAACATTTTTCAAAAAACCCACACTTTTGAAATTATCCTATTTATATGTTGAAATGTATTTATACATTCTATTTCTTAGGCTTTCATGTAAAATGAGATTATAGAAGCTACTACCTTAATTCTATATGTGTTATAATAATGTCCCTGGAACATAGCATAGTGAGTGGCAGCTAATATATACCTGATTCAGGCCCAAATACCTGTTCAGCAAATACCTGTTAAGGGCATAAAATAAAATTTTATTGTTTCAGGCTAAGCCACCAACTCTCCACTTACAGAACATACATGTACATAGAGAAAAAAAAACAAACAACTTTCTCCACCCTTAAATACTCAAGCACAAAAGCAAGAAGCTCCAGTGTCTATTTTTTCAAGTGATTTTATCATACAAAAATATTCTCCACCATAGAAAGATTTTTCTGAATTGGAAATAGCTTGAGTTAATAAGTTATTACCCTGAAGACAAATTTCTCTAGTAACAAAAATATGTATACAATTTTACAGCAGTTTAAAGATTAACCAAATTCTTTTAGGTATAAATAATTCATTGAACTGTCTGTAACACAAATTTACTTAAGTCTTCTAGTAAGTGCGCATACTTTATCTCCTCTTCTAGAGCAGTTTTGAAGAGTTTGAGAAGCAGATATTCTTCTCATTGATTAGAGGCATAGTCGTATAGAGTGAAGATGACTGTATCCATAAACTTGGTTAATTTGTTTTGAGGCATCTGGAAAATCAGCTTCGCCAGATATGTGGGATTAGTCTACAAAACAAACAAATTAATACTATTGTCCAAGACAAACTAATCCCACTTGGGAGGCAGCTTATTCTATATTTCCATTAACACCAAAAGGATTTATGTTGAGTCCCATATATGCCACTTTTCCACACTGGCTTTACTTTTTTACCACTGAATACTGTTCAGTTAGATATTTGCGAGCAGCACAAATAAGGATTTTTATTTGTAGTCTCCAAACAGTACCTCTGTGCATCAGGTCTATGTATCCGATGACAATGACTATATACCAAGAAGACATTGCATACTACATGCCCACTTCAGTATTAGAGGGCATCTGCCCTGGGAAGATCTAAAATTCTTCTACAAAAACTTCAGTGAGATGAGATAAATAGAAAGAGCACAAGAACAGATGCATTATATGCTGTCAGCTGCATAGCAGACAGCTTCCTTTCCACCACATACAATGCAGAGTAAAAGTGACAGTAATTTACATGGACTAAAAGGTATACAGTGGAAAACATTTCTCTTCAGCTTCAGTACAGATTGAAGTTATTCTCAAGAAAAAAATCCAGCTATATTCCTTGCACAGCTTAAAGAAAGCAAGGATTTTCTCAATTACAGGAAATATTAGAAGTTGATGATAGTATTTGCTGTGGTCTACATACTACTTTTTGGAAATCTTTTCATAATCACTACTGCAATCACTAAAACAAAGCAAGCAATATACTTCTAGTTTTTCTTTACCAATTTGCTGTCATGTTAATTTTTACATTAAGATTTACCTGTAAAAGGTAGAATAAATGTTGATGAGCCTCCAGTTTTTTCCTTCTCTCTTTACTTAAACCTTTGATACCCTGTTTGTCAACCATACCCATCTCTTCCAGATGTCTTTTACTCTTTTTGTTGTTTCTTACTGTGCAGTACCACATCCTGCAGACAGAATGATCAAAGGTTTAAATTATATATTCACAAAAAAGACAAATTGGAAAAAATAACATTTTCCCAAACATTTTAAATGTCATATTTTTCCTAGGGCCTTTATTAGCAACTTTGTACATTTTGCTGCTCTATTCACTAACCGGTCTTTTGAACATCTTTATCTTGTCACCGGTATGGCTTGCCAACAATGACCATCTGGGAAACCTGATCTCATGTATGGACTCATTCATCATTTAATTAACAATGAACAAGCTCTCAAATATGATCAGAAGTCTACTCCATTCTACCACAGAAAAGATGCTTAAAATCTGCCAAGCAATTACTATTGTCCACAAGTAGCAAAACAAAGAGTGACATTCAGTAGCAAACTGACATACCACTTGGGACAACAGAGCAACTTCTAACACAAGCTATTTTGACAAGATTATTTAGGACAAGCAAAGAAAGTGCTTCATTTCCCAGGAGTATTTTAACTAATTGAGGGTGACCAAGCACTTGCACAGGCTGCTCAGAGAGGTTGTGTAGTCTCCACCCTTGGAGATATTCAAAAGTCATCTGGACATGGTCCTGGGCAACCTGTTCTGGGTGGCCCTGCTTGAGCAGGGGGGGTTGGACCAGATGACCTCCAGAGGTCCCTTCCAACCTCAACCATGCTGTGATTTTGTAATCCTGAGCTTCTTGAACACATGGAAGTGTTAAGTGCATGCGAGCTACCAAGTGAGCCTGAACAGAGCCTGCTGACCTGAAGAGTGATTCTGGTTTTCACCAGCAGTCCAATCTTTATATCCATTAAGTTCAAGTCCTTCTCCAGCTGTTGATTGGATCGAATTTTTGTAACCACTTCTTCCCTTAACCTTGTTACTTCTAGTTCTTCTTGAAAGTCTAAGTGACGTTGGTCCAAAAGGTAGGCAAATTTGCGCAGGACAGTCAAGGGTGTATTTTCAGCACCAACTATAGTTGAAGTAAATAGGCTTGTTAGTTGACATAATACTGAACATCCCTAAAACCCTCAGGAAACTGATCACTACAGAAAATTTCTGAACTGCAGAGAGAATTTTATGCTAGTTAGAGCAAGAGTTGAATACTTTTGTCACACTGTGTAAATACAGTTATCTAAAATAGTTTCAGCTGTAAAACAATTGGTTTACAAATACTCACACCTGCTTTTGAAGGGGAATAGGAGACAGAAATCCTGGGTGAAAGTTTAAAAAAAAATGACTGAATGCAGTAACATACTGCTTCCCAAATATACAACATTCAACTGTTACCACTTTGTCCTGGTTTCAGCTGGGATGGAGCTAATTTTCTTCCCAGTAGCTACTATGTTTTGGATTTAGTATGGAATTTGGTATGTGAAGAATGTTGATAATACACTGAAGTTATTAGTTGCTGCTTAAGTGATCAAGGACATCTACCAGCTTCCCAAGTTTTGCTAATGTGCAAGTGTAAAAACATGGGAGGGGTATAGCCAGTATAGTTGACCCAAACTGGCCAAAGAGAGTATTCCATACCATAGACGTCATGCCCAGTATAAGTGGGGGTCAGCTGATGGGCCAGACCCCTTCGTTTCTTTTTCTTTTTCGTTCATTCCTTTTCGTTTGTCCGGCTATTTGTTCCCTCGTTTGCTCTCTCTGGAACTTGCTGTTCAGAGACTGCTGCTGGGGAATATTCCTGTTCCATGATCACTGCTCGGGATGGGCTGTATTGGTCATCGGGTCGTTGGGTGGTGAGAAATTGTGCATCGTTCACTTTATATATTCTATTATCCTTATATTTTATTATCATTATTAATATATAATATTATTATTATTATGATCTTTTTCTTTGCTGTCCTGGTGAACTGTTTTTATCTCAACCCGCGAGTTTTCCTTTCTCTCTGATTCTCCTCCCCACTCCACTGGGGAGGGGGGGAGTGAGCGAGCGGCTACGTGGTATTTGGTTATCAGCTGGGGTTAAACCACAATATACTTACTTAGTGTTCTCTAGTCCTCCCTGACTTTGTTTTCTCTGAGAAATCATAGTATCTTCATAATTTCTTCATTCTGGAAGGGACCAAGGTTAGGCAAAAGAATCAAAGTTATGACATTTCTGCTCAGAAACATACTGCAGAACCTGCACACTCTTTCCTGAGATTCCCAAAACTGCACATACAGTCATATTACCCTATTTTAATGCTCCATGTTCAAAATGGAGAAAAAGGACTTATGTGATCCTTGAAGCACTGCAGCTGTTTCCTGTAAGCTCTCTTTGCTAGCCACATTTTGACCCATGACTGAATCTGAAAATTAAATAAAAACTTAACAGACACTGCACAAACTGTTTTGCATGTGTGTCTGCAAGTGTGTGTGTGCTTTAAACTCACTTCCGACAGTCCTCTGCTGCAAGCATGCTGTTCTCACATGCTTAGGGCCATAGATGATTGGGCTCCTAGAGTCCAGTGACCAGATTAATGGGCTTTGATGAAAATAGCAAGTCAAATTCAAGGCTCTATCTACTACCCATGTGTAGCATTACCTTTGGAAGTAATTTCTACCTTCAAGTCTCAGCTCTTAGTTGTAAACCAGTCTCCCTCAGAGACAGGAGATCAATATCCCATCTGCAATCTACTATCTACTCATGCCATAGTATCCTATTAGCATCTCAGAAAAGTGAACGCTTTTCAGACAGATATATTTGGCAGATTTTAATGAAATAACACAGCTCCAATATTTTCTAATTTAGTATTATGGAAAGGGAAGCATAAGGAAACCTCTATTATGAGCTACTCAAATTCAGCAAAGACCAATAAAAGTCTGTCGTGGTTTGACCCTGGCTGGACGCCAGGTGCCCACCAAAGCTGTTCTATCACTCCCCTCCTCAGCTGGACAGGGGAGAGAAAATATAATGAAAGGCTTGCGGATCAAGATAAGGACAGGGAGATCACTCACCAATTACCGTCACATACAAAACCGACTCGACTCGGGGAAAAATTAATTTAATTTATTGCCAGTCAAATCAGAGTAGGATAATGAGAAATAAAACCAAATCTTAAAAACACCGTCCCCCCACCACTCCCTTCTTCCCGGGCTCAACTTCACTCCTGATTCCTCTACCTCCTCCCCCCTGAGCAGCACAGGGGGACAGGGAATGGGGTTAGCGGTCAGTTCATCACGTATTGTCTCTGCCACTCGTTCCTCCTGAGGGGTGTCGCGGTTTAGCCCCAGCCAGAGGCTGAGCCACGCAGTCGCTCGCTCACCCCCCACCTCCCGGCGGGACGGGGAGAGAATCGGACAAAGAAAGGCAAAACTCGGGGAGAGAATCGGGACAAAGAAAGGCAAAACTCATGGGTTAACAACAACAACAGTTTAACAGGACAACAAAGGGAAAGAAAAAACAAACAAACAAGATACCCCAACAATAACAACAACAGAGTGTACTTAGCGGTGCTTCCCCGTACAGGTCGCTCCCCGCCCAGAGCCGGACACCCAGCCTGCTCTGGAGCAGCGATCCTGCCCCTCTCGTCATCCCCCTCTATATAGTGAGCATGACAGTCACATGGTATAGAATAGACCCCAGCCAGCTTCTGGTGAAATTTAACCCTATCCCAGCCGCAACCAGGACAAGGGGGAAGGACTCCTCACACTCTTCCCCTGCTCCAACATGGGGTCCCTCCCTTGGGAGACAGTCCTCCACAGACTTCTCCAACATGAGTCCTTCCCACAGGCTACAGTTCTTCACGAACTGCTCCAGCGTGGGTCACCCACGGGGTCACAAGTCCTGCCAGCAAACTTGCTTCAGCATGGGCTCCTCTCTCTCCACAGGTCCTGCTAGGAGCCTGCTCTCTGGTGTGGGCTTCCCATGAGGTCACAGCCTCCTTCGGGCATCCACCTGCTCCGGCGTGGGGTCCTTCACGGGCTGCAGGTGGATATCTCCTCCACCGTGGACCTCCATGGGCTGCAGGGGGACAGCCTGCTTCACCATGGTCTGCACCAGGGGCTGCAGGGGAATCTCTGCTCCGTTGCCTGGACCACCTCCTCCCCCTCCTTCTCCACTGACCTTGGTGTCTGCAGAGTTGTTGCGCTCACATCTCACTCTTCTCTCCGCTGCTATAATCCCGCAGCAGTTTTTTTTTTTCCCCTTCTTAAATATGTTATCCCAGAGGCGCTACCACCATTGCTGATTGGCTCAGCCTTGGCCAGCAGTGGGTCTGTCTTGGAGCCAGCTGGCATTTGCTCTATTGGACATGGGGGAAGTTTCTAGCATATTCTAAGAGAAGCCACCCCTGTAGCCCCCCTGCTACCAAAAACTTGCCACACAAACCCAGTACAAAGTCAAACACGTAGCCTTCAAGAGGCTATTTACTTAAGCTGTCAATTAAACAATTTTCAACACCATGCAAATTTCTAGAGCACAAGTCCATTCAGTTTTTGCTGCTAGTCTCTGATTCCCAGGTGGAGGACCATGTCAAGGGATAAAGCATACTCAGGCCCCGAAGCACAGTGAAATCTTACCTTAACAATAGCAGCAACATTGCCTTGAAGCACCTGTAATCTGTAAACATAGCTTTTCCTTTGTTTGAATCCTTTCCAGAAAGTCTATTTTATAAAAGGCAGAAGACCATTATTACTAATAAGAAATTAACATTTTTTCAAGTCTACATATATACACAAAAATCACTAAGTGTTTATCTTGTAAAGAAAAACTGCCATTGTGGCAAAATGATAATTAAGGTGTTAGCAAGCTTGCCTCTATGTTTTCAAGGTGCCCTGATACATTTCATGTCAATTTTGGCCAATCTCAGCACAAACACTTTTGTTGTCCACTGCCATTTCCTTCCCTCCCCTGAAGCCATCCTTATTCTTATCATCAGTACACCCACATCCTTTAGCATCCCAATCACTTGCTTCATCCCACACATGGGAAGACTCGTCCGTCTCTTGCCCATTACATCCAAGAGCTGTCTCCTTTCCTAGCTAGACCCCCATTGTTCTTGGCCTGGCCTCCATCCCAAGTCTCTGGTCTTCCAGAGTCAATCAGGATCATCATCTTGTACCAAAGATGAAAACCTCCCTATTCCCTCACTTGGCTCTCCCTTTGCTAGCTCAGAAGCAAACTCTTGGCAAGGACCCAACAATGGGGATAACCATATTTTGCCTTTCATCTCTATCCAACCAGTGACACCAGTTTTGTCCTCTACTCATTGGCTTTTCACAAGCCATTTCCATTTTAATGGCCACGGAAAACAATCAGAGAAGAACTTTATCTAAATTTCCCCATACTTTTGAACCTGTTCATAGACCCTGAATTCCTCAAAGAACATTACAGTCCTTTAGTGGGCCCAGACACCAAAAAAATGAAAACTCAATCCAAATAACAGCTATTAGTGGTAAAGGTATTTATCATCATGAATTGTTAAATTAAGTTACTATAGATAAAAAAAAAAACAGTTGTACATTTTTCTATAATTTTGGGGTGGTTGATTGTTTTTCAAGACTGGAATAAATTGCTTCTAACAGGAGGTGGCTATTTCGCCATTTAAAACCAGTGTGCATGCATTTGTCAGTGTTCACACCCTCAGCACAAAGTTTCCTTTATACTCCTTTCAGAGTTCAGCAAACTGAAGACATCCAAGTAATACTGCCAGAACCCAAGAATACCATGGCAGCTGCCACTCCCTACCCAGTTATGACTTCAAGAAGCAGAGGCAAACCACTTCCAAGTGGGGATAGTCTAGAAAGGAATGTATTTCTTAAGTCATGCTTTGCGAACGAATTGTTGCTTCAATACTCAACAAATATCTTCCGATCTTGTACTGCATGTAGTTAGGTATACCATGTAAAACCTGAACGCCTCAGAATAAAGCCAGGGCTGTGTATTTCTGAGCTTCTCCCACTGAAGTAACTTAGACTGCAGGTGGATATGATCCATTCTTTTAAAACTAGAGATTTGCTATTTTAAAAACACAATTACTCCAATGAGGACAAGAACATATTTGCAGATGTAGAAGTTTGAACTGCTGCTAATGAAGACAGGGAGACAGACCTATTTGAGAATTTTATTAGCAGCAATCAGCCACATCACCTGTCACATGCAGAAAGTTACCCAAGCCAGGTTACCTTCTTGTTCAATACCTGTATTTTGACAGCAGATGGTTCCTGGTTTCGGAGGTATGCTTTTCTCTCACAATAATTTTTTCTGACTAAGAATCCCATTGCCCGGGCTTGCAGCTGAACAATCAGATTTGCATTAGCAAGCCACCGCTGCTCTCAATTGTAATCTGTTGTAACTTGCCCAATAATGCTCTGTTAAGAGATCATGAAAAAAGGTCATTTAAAAGGAGCTAAGCAAAAAAATGAGCCAAAAAAAAATCTGGAATTTGCCCTGTATTCTCTCCATCTGTACGGCTTATGTGCATCATATCCAAGCCCCTCCAATTCACCCCTAGATTTTAATGAGTATGAATGAAGAGCTACTTTGCTACCACTGAAATTTATATGAAGGGTAACTGAATTCCTTTCAAGCCTCAGTTAACCAGCTGGACATGTTATTTTGAGAGTGGTTTTTTATACCTTAGGAGAGTTCTGCTTTCTTAATACTTACAAGTTTTTTGTAGAAGTCAGGCATCTAGAAATACTCACTGAATCAGTGAGCTCTCTATAGAGAAGCACACTCGAGTATTGCTACAGTCAGAATTTCAGAAGGAGCTGTTTGTGCAGCAGAGTAAACCTGTAACCTAGATGGGCTGCATCAGAATAAAAAACAAATTGCACAGAAGCTTGTGTGATCTACTTTGTTCTAAGTTATATTTCATGCTAATGCAAAGCCTCCACAGTAAGGGAGTTTAAGTATCACACTCATCCTATTGAATTTGGAGATACCAGAATGCTGTCAGATGATTACATTTAAACATAAAACAGTGCTCCCACCTGCCCCCAAATACATAATGAAATTCCTTGTCATAGGCCAAAGTGAAGTCCAATAAATATGAAAGGATACAAAAAGTAATCAGACTTTCCTCCACAGATGTCTATTGGTGGCCATATTAAAAATTAATCTGTAACCTCCAGTTAGGAAGTCCCTGAATCTTTGTCAGACATAAGACAGGACGCTGCGCTATCACTATCTGCTTAGGATGCTACTATTGTCAGAAGCAGATATTAAACTAAAATGATATTCAATCTCACCCAGCATAGCCTCTTCCCTTGATATTGCCATGTCTTGCTATCTCTCTCTCAAATGTTTATGCTGCATTTGCAATAAAAACAAACATTTCATCCACCTACCTGGAATTCTTCACCAGTTTACTAAGCAGGTTTTAGTACAACTCTGTTGTGATTTAACCCCAGATGGTAACCAAATACCACGCAGCCACTTGCTCACTCCCCCACTCCCTGGTGGGGGGAGGAGGATTGGAGAGAAAGAAAGAACTTGCGGGTTGAGATAAAAACAGTTCACCAGGACAGCAAAGGAAAATATAAAAATATAATAATAATAATAATAAAAAATAATAACGATGATAAATAAGGATAATAGAATATATAAAATGAACAATGCACAATTTCTCACCACCCGACGACTGATACAGCCCATCCCGAGCAGCAGTCAGGGAGCAGGGATATTCCCCCGCAGCTATCACAGAACAGCAAGTTCCAGAGAGAGCGAGCGAGGGAACAAACAGCCAAACAAACGAATGAAAAGGCCCGAATGAACGAAAAAAGGGAAAAGAAAGGAACAACAAGGGAAACAATAAGGGAACATGAAGGGAAGTGGCCCACCGGCTGACCCCCACTTATACCAGGCATGATGTCTATGGTATGGAATACTCTCTTTGGCCAGTTTGGATCAACTACACTGGCTCTACCCCTCCCAAGTTTTTGCACCTGCACGTTAGCAAAACCTGGGAAACTGCAAAATGTCCTTGATGGTTTAGCAGCAACCAACAACATCAGTGTACTATCACCATTCTTCACACACTAAATCCAAAACATGGTAGCTGCTGGAAAGAAAATTAGCTCCGTCCCAGCCTAAACCAGGACAGTATCCACCCCTTATTCTATACCATTTATGTCATGCTCAGGTCCCACACTTTCCAGTTAATCACTGCCACTTTTTCTGTCTTTAGTATATACACACAGATATCATTCCCTTAGTCTATGGACCATCCCTCCAAAATGTCTGTTGAGTTCATTTATTCCATGATTTTGGGTTCCATCTGTCTTAACAGTCTTTCAGGGCAGGAGAGATGGTGTGCGGTGTCAGATTGTTGCATTCTGCATCTGGAGCTTATAGCTGTTGTATCTGGTGCAGCTGGTGTAGCTTGTCCACGGTCTGCAGGTTGAGGATGTCAATCTCGACTGTGCGCCAGTTGCTGAAGCCACTTCTGATTCCATCACTGCTGCACTTTTCTCAGTTTCATCACAGTTCGCTCTTCATTGATTCAGGTGATGCTTACTGTAACACCTTTGATATGACATATAACAACTATAGAAATAATGACATAGAGTAAATTATAGCAATTAACATCATACAGTTCAATCTATTGGCTATTAACATCTAAAATCAAAAGTCCTTGAGGTACACATCAGACTTCTCCATCCTCCTCCATCACCCACCAAGTGCACCCAGGTCCTTGAACAAAAGGAATCCCACGGATGGGTTTGCCTTTGTTCAAGGCAGGAATAACCCAGACTGTCTCCACCAGCATGTTTTTTACATGCACCACAGGAACTTTATCCCCTTCTACAGTACATAAGAGTTTTGATTGCGCAGGGCCAGCTCAATTGGTGGATCCCCTAGTGTTGACTAACCAGGTGGCTTTTGCGAAATGATTATCCCAATGTTTGAAGGTCCCACCACCCATTGCTCTCAGTGTAGTTTTTAACAGTCCATTGTACTGTTTGATTTTCCCAGAGGCTGGTGCATGATAGGGGATGTGATACACCCACTCAATGCCATGCTCTTTGGCCCAGGTGTCTATGAGGTTGTTTCGGAAATGAGTCCCATTGTCTGACTCAATTCTTTCTGGGGTGCCATGTCGCCATAAGACTTGCTTCTCAAGGCCCAGGATAGTGTTCTGGGCAATGACATTGGATATGTTTCCAGCCATCTGGTGGTTGCTTCCACCCCTGTACGCACTTGGCGCTTGCCTTGGCGGGTCTGTGGGAGTGTGATATAATCAATCTGCCAGGCCTCCCCATATTTATATTTCAGCCATCGTCCTCCATACCACAGAGGCTTTAACCACTTAGATTGCTTGATTGCAGCACATGTTAAGGACACTTTCCATAGAGCGCAAGACCTCTCAATCCCCAGGTGCAAGAAATCAGGCAAAGAAGGCAAGAGACCAGCATGGTTGAGTTGAGACCTGCTGGTCAAACTAAAGGGCAAGAAGGAAATACACAGGCAGTGGAAGCAGGGACAGGTATCCTGGGAAGAGTATAGGGACGCTGCCCAGTTGTGTAGGGATGGGGTCAGGAAGGCCAAGGCGCAGCTGGAGCTGAACTTGGCAAGGGATGCAAAGAATAACAAGAAGGGCTTCTACAGGTATGTCAGCCAGAAAAGGAAGATCAGAGAAAGTGTACCTCCCATGATGAGCAAGACTGGCAAACTGGTAACAACGGACGAGGAGAAGGCTGAGGTACTCAACAACTTTTTTGCCTCGGTCTTCACTGGCAACCTCTCTTCCCACACCTCTCGAGTGGATGGACTGCAAGACAGGGACTGGGGAAGCAAAGTCCCTCCCACTGTATGAGAAGACTAGGTTCATGTCCACCTGAGGAACCTGAACATACATAAGCCTATGGGACCTGATGAAATGCATCCCAGAGTCCTGAGGGAATTGGCTGATGTAGTTGCCAAGCCACTCTCCATGATATTGGAAAAGTCATGGCAGTCAGGTGAAGTCCCTGGGGACTGGAAAAAGGGAAACATTGCACCCATTTTTAAAAAGGGTAGGAAGGAGGACCCGGGGAACTACTGCCCTGTCAGCCTCACCTCTGCGCCTGGGAAGATCATGGAGCAGATCCTCCTAGAAGCAATGCTGAGGCACATGGAGGACAGGGAGGTGATTGGAGACAGCCAGCATGGCTTCACCAAGGGCAAGTCCTGCCTGACCAACCTAGTGGCCTTCTATGATGGGGTGACTGCATCAGTGGACATGGCCTTTGACATGGTCCCCCCCAACATCCTTCTCTCTAAATTGGAGAGCTATGGATTTGATGGGTGGACTGTTCGGTGGATGAGGAACTGGCTGGATGGTCGCATCCAGAGGATAGGGGTCAATGGCTCAACATCCGGATGGGGATCTGTCATAAGTGGTGTCCCTCAGGGGTCCGTATTGGGACCAGTACTGTTTAATATCTTCATCAATGACATAGACAGTGGGACTGAGTGCACCCTCAGCAAGTTTGCAGACAACACCAAGCTGAGTGGTGCGGTGGACACGCCTGAGGGACGGGATGCCATCCAGAGGGACCTGGACAAGCTCTAGAAGTGGGTCCATGTGAACCTCATGAGGTTCAACAAGGACAAATGCAAGGTCCTGCACCTGGGTTGGGGCAACCCTCAGCATCAATGCAGGCTGGGATGTAGGGATTGAGAGCATCCCTACCAAGAAGGACTTGGGGGTACTGGTGGATGAAAAGCTGGACATGAGCCAGCAACGTGCACTTGCAGCCCAGAAAGCCAACCGTATCCTGGGCTGCATTAGAAGAAGTGTGGCCAGCAGGCCGAGGGAGGTGATTCTGCCCCTCTACTGTGATCTGGTGAGACCCCACCTGGAGTACTGCATCCAGCTCTGGAGCCCTCAGTACAGGAAAGACATGGAGCGGGTCCAGAGGAGGGCCACGAAGATGATCAGAGGGCTGGAACACCTCTCCTATGAAAACAGGCTGAGAGAGTTGGGGTTGTTCAACATGGAGAAGAGAAGGCTCTGGGGAGACCTTACTGTGGCTTCTCAGTACTTAAATGGGGCCTATAAGAAAGATGGGGAAAAACTTTTTAGCAGGGCCTGCTGCGATAGGACAAGGGGTAATGGTTTTAAACTAAAGGAGGGGAGATTTAGACTAGACTTAAGGAAGAAGTTTTTCACAATGAGGGTGGTAAAACACTGGAACAGGTTGCCCAGAGAGGTGGTAGAAGCCCCATCCCTGGAAACATTCAAGGTCAGGCTGGATGGGGCTCTGGGCAACCTGATCTAGTTGAGGATGTCCCTGCTCATTGCAGGGGGGTTGGACTAGATGACCTTTAAAGGTCCCTTCAACCTAAACTATTCCATGATTCTGTTTCACATTCATGGATAACCTGTGCAATAGTGTCCATGTTCAAGTCCACCCCTCAATCATGAGCCCATCTATATGTTGCATCTCTTCCCTGATGGCCTGAGGTGTCATGGGCCCACCAAGCTAGGAATAATTCACCTTTAAGTTGCCAGTCCAGATCCACCTGCGCCACTTCAATCCTAGCAGCCTGATTCACCTGCTGGTTGTTTTGATGTTCCTCAGTGGCCCAACTCTTAGGTACATGGGCATCTATGTTATTTTTACAACCAGCTTCTCTAGCTGGGCAGCAATATCTTGCCACAATTTGGCAGCCCAGATGGGTTTGCCTCTGCGCTGCCAGTTGCTCTGATTCCATTGCTGCAACCACCCCCACAGGGCATTTGCCACCATCCATGAGTCAGTATAGAGACAGAGCACTGGCCACTTCTCTTGCTCAGCAATATCTAAAGCCAGCTGGATGGCTTTCACCTCTGCAAACTGCCTTGATTCACCTTGTCCTTCAGTGGCTTCTGTGACTCATCATGTAGGACTCCACACAGCAGCTTTCCACCTTCGATGCTTTCCCACAATACAACAGGACCCATCAGTGAACAGGGCATATTCCTTCTCAGGCAGTTTATTATATGGTGGGGCCTCTTCAGCATGTGTCACCTCCTCCTCTGGTGACATTCCGAAATCTTTGCCTTCTGGCCAGTCTGTGATCACTTCCAGAATTCCTGGGCGACTGGGGTTTCCTATTTGAGCCCACTGTGTGATCAGTATGACCCACTTACTCCATGTGGCATCAGTGGCATGATGTGTAGAGGGGACCCTCCCTTTGAACATCCAGCCCAGCACCGGCAGTCGGGGTGCCAGGAGGAGCTGTGCTTCAGTACCAACCACCTCCAAAGCAGCTCCAACCCCTTCATATGCTGCCAAGATCTCTTTTTTCAGTTGGAGTGTAGTGGGCCTCAGATCCTCTGTATCCCCGGCTCCAAAACCCCAGGGGTTGACCTCGAGTCCCCCCTGGTGCTTTCTGCCAGAGGTTCCAGGTAGGACCATTCTCCCCGGCTGCAGTGTAGAGCACATTTTTAACATCTTGTCCTGCCCAGACTGGCCCAAGGGCTACTGCATGAACTCTCTCCTGTTTAATTTGTTCAAAGGCTTGTCGTTGCTCAGGGCCCCATGTGAAATCATTCTTCTTTCGGGTCACCTGATAGAGAGGGCTTACAATCAGACTGTTGTCCCACAGGCAATGTCCGGTACCCGGTGTGCAATTAGCCAATCTTACACACAGAGCTGAGATATTTATTTATTTCATGTTTCCACACAGATGGGTGCTAGGTGGTAATTCCACAAAGCCAACACACCACACACAAGGACTTACGTGTATTTATGTCATTACATGATTAGTAAAGAACCCACCTAGCTTTATGCTTTTAGGTTAATACTCACCATCCTATCCACTATTGGTTAGTTACATTCAAATTAGCATCATTTGCTATGTAAATTGGCACACATGCTCCTTGCAGGTATGGGGTGGCAAGTCTTTTTGGTCTTGAACTGAGTCGGTGGTCATGATCTCCACCTGCCGCCTTTACCTTTCCCCCAGTTACCGTAGTTTCTGACTTGGTGTTTCTTTGACAGTCATCCAGTCTTCTGCACCTTCTGTGGCAGGATGTTCCCTTCTTATCGGTCTTTTAGCTCCTCTTCAAGGGTGTAGCCATTAGTAAGGCATACATTGTTTATACAAAGTAGTCAGGCTTGCACAATGAAGCTATTGAGTAATAGTCCTCCTTAGAGAGTCAGTGCAGCATGTTTAACGCTAAATTAAACAGTGTCACTACGGCCTAGGCATTAGCTCAAACATATTGCTACAAGACTGTAATTTGAAATATGCATTCTCCAGGAACTCACAACGCCTAAGAAAGCTTGGGTTTCCTTTTTGCTAGGTGGTGGGGACATAGCTGTTACTTTGTTGATCACATCCATTGGGATCTGACGACTTCCGTCTTGCCATTTTATTCCTAAAAACTTGATCTCTTGTGCAGGTCCCTTGACCTTACTTTGTTTTAAGGCAAAGCCCTCTTTCAGAACGATTTGGATTATTTTCTCCCCTTTCTCAAAAACAACTTCTGCTGTGTTGCCCCACACAATGATGTCATCAATGTATTGCAGGTGTTCTGGAGCTCCACCCTTTTCCAGTGCAGTCTGGATCAGCCCATGGCAAAGGGTGGGGCTGTGTTTCCACCCCTGGGGCAGTCGATTCCAGGTGTACTGGATGCCCCTCCAGGTGAAAGCAAACTGTGGCCTGCCCTCTGCTGCTAAAGGGATTGAGAAAAATGCATTAGCGATATCATTTCTGACATACCACTTGGCTGCCTTTGACTCCATTTTGTATTGAAGTTCTAGCATGTCCGGCATGGCAGCACTCAGTGGTGGCGTGACTTCATTCAGGCCACGACAGTCCACTGTTAATCTCCATTCTCCGTTGGATTTCCGCACTGGCCATATAGGACTATTAAAGGGTGAACAAGTCTTGCTGATCACTCCCTGGCTCTCCAGTCAATGAATCTGGGAGGACTGGCTGATACACCAGAAGGCTGTGCTGCCATTCAGTGAGACCTGGACAGGCTGGAGGGTTGGGCGGAGAGGAACCTCATCAGGTTCAACATGGGCAAGTGCAGGGTCCTGCACCTGGGGAGGAATAACCCCATGCACCAGTACAGGTTAGGGGTTGACCTCCTGGAAAGCAGCTCTGCGGAGAAGGACCTGGGAGTCCTGGTGGATGACAAATTCACCATGAGCCAGCAGTCTTCCCTTGTGGCTAGAAAGGCCAATGGAATCCTGGGGTGCATTAAGCAGAGTGTGGCCAGCAGGTCGAGGGAGGTTATCCTCCCCCTCTACTCTGCCCTAGTGAGGCCCCATCTGGAGTACTGTGTCCAGTTCTGGGCTCCCCAGTTCAAGAAAGATGAGGAACTACTGGAGAGAGTCCAGCGGAGGGCTACAAAGATGATGAGGGGACTGGAGCATCTCTCCTATGGGGAAAGGCTGAGGGAGCTGGGGCTGTTCAGCCTGAGGAAGAGAAGACTGAGAGGGGACCTCATCAATGCTTATAAATATCTCAAGGGTGGGTGTCAAGAGGATGGGGCCAGACTCTTCTCAGTGGTGCCCGACGACAGGACAAGGGGCAATGGGCACAAACTGGAACACAGGAAGCTCTGCCTGAACATGAGGAAACACTTCTTTACTGTGAGGGTGACAGAGCACTGGAACAGGCTGCTCAGGGAGGTTGTGGAGTCTCCTTCTCTGGAGACATTCAAAACTCTCCTGGACGCGGTCCTGTGCAAATTTCTTCACCGAAAGGGTTGTCGGGCATTGGAACAGGCTGCCCAGGGAGGTGGTGCAGTCACCATCCCTGGAGGTATTCAAAAGACATTTAGATGTGGCGCTAAGGGATATGATTTAGTGGTGGACTTGGTAGTGCTAGGTTAATGGTTGGACCCGATAATCTTGGAGGTCTCTTCCAACCAGAACGATTCTATGATTCTATAACCTGCTCTAGGTGAACCTGCCAAGGTGATCAGCTCCGGTGCCGGCACGACCTGCAGCAGAGCGTCCTAGCGCGGCGCACAGGGGGGGTTTCCCGAACCGGGGAGCCTCAGAGGGAGCCGAGGGACCCGCCAGGAGCCGGCAGCTTGCGCGAGAGCAGCTGACGAGACCTGGGTGGGGCCAGGAGCCGCAGCGGCCAAGCGTCCCCCCGTGTAAAAAAGCCCTTGGGGAGCACCAGCGACGCGGAGCGCGGCGACCAGGGCGGGCAAACAGGGCGCGGCGCGTCAGGAAGGGCGTGGCGCGGCATTTTGCGTGGTAGTTCGCACAGGAAGGGCGTGCAGGAAGGGCGCTGAAGCTCCACCGGCTCGATGGGGGAAGCAATGGTGTCCACCCAGCAGAAAGCCATGGCCGCTCTAAGCCTTGCACCCGCCACAACTGACGCAGCTTCCCAGACTGAGCGGTGGTGGGAACACGCTGCCACCCAGGTGTCAGGCTGCAGGGTATGCCCTACTCTGATGCCAGTACCGGGCAACAGCAGCAGCAAGCACGCCTGTGGGAGGTGTGCCCAGGTAGAGGAACTCCTCTGCCTGGTGACAGAGCTCCAGGAGGAGATGAGCAGGTTGAGGAGTATCAGGGAGTGTGAGAGGGAGATCGACTATTGGACTCGCACCCTGCCCTCCCTGAGACAGGCGCAACAGGCAGCCAAGGTGCCTGTCGCAGGGGACTCCCTATCCCGATCCTCTCCCTGCACGGCTGAACACAGGGACTTAGGGGACAGGGGACAATGGCAACTAGTGCCTCCCCGGCAAGGCAGGCCTGTCTCCTCAGCGCCTACCCCACCTCCGCAGGTGCCCTTGCACAATTCGTACGAGGCCCTGCAAGTGGAACCAAACAATGACAAGGCTGATGGTTCAGCTAGCCTGGAGGTGCTGCCGAGGATTAGTCAGCCTATGTCCTGCGTCAAAACTGCCCCCATAAAGGAAAACAAGAGACGGGTCGTTGTCATAGGTGACTCCCTTCTGAAAGGAACAGAAGGGCCCATATGCAGACCAGACCCACTGCTTAGGGAAGTCTGCTGCCTCCCTGGGGCCCAGGTCAAGGATGTGAGGAGGAAGCTTCCCACCCTAGTAAGGCCCTCAGACTACTATCCCCTGTTGATCTTCCAGGTAGGCAGCGACGAGGTGGCAAAAAGAAGTCCTGGGGCAATCAAGAGGGACTTCAGGGCCTTGGGGCGACTGGTTAAGGGATCAGGAGCACAGGTAGTGTTCTCCTCTATCCCTCCAGTTCTGGGGAAAGATGAGGGAAGAAACAGGAAGAGCCAGCAGATCAACACCTGGCTCCAAGCCTGGTGTCACCGGCAGGACTTAGGGTTCTTCGACCACGGGTTGGTTTACATGGCACCAGGCCTGCTGGCGGCAGACGGGGCGCACCTGTCCCAAAGGGGGAAAAGGATCCTAGCACAGGAGTTAGCAGGGCTCATTGAGAGGGCTTTAAACTAGATTTGAAGGGGGAAGGGGATAAAACTAGGCTCGCTAGAGAGAAGCCTGGGGGTGGCACGCCAATGAATGAGGGATGGCGTGCCAGTGAGGCCCTTTGGTCAGCTGTCTCAGATGAGGTAGGACAGAGAGACCCATGCAGCAGCAGGGACACAGGGGTCACTGATCTGCTAGGAACCACAGAAATACCTGAGATTGGACATGTAGGAAGTAGGGCTTCTCCCACCACAAAGGCAACAGGATCATTAGCCCAGCTGAAGTGCATCTACACGAATGCACAGAGCATGGGCAACAAACAGGAGGAGCTTGAGGCTGTTGTGAAAGGGGAAAACTATGATATAGTTGCCATCACAGAAACATGGTGGGATGACACGCACAACTGGAGTGCTGCGATGGATGGCTATAAACTCTTTAGAAGAGATAGGCAAGGAAGGAGAGGCGGTGGGGTAGCCCTCTATGTTAGGGAGAGTCTGGACTGTCTAAAGCTCGAGGATGGTGAGGAGAGGGTTGAGTGTCTATGGGTAAGAATCAGGGGGAAGGCCACCAAGGCAGACATTGTGGTGGGAGTCTGTTATAGACCACCCAACCAGGACGAGGAGGCAGATGAAGTATTCTACAGGCAGCTGGGAGAAGCCTCACGATCGCTAGCCCTTGTTCTCGTGGGGGACTTGAACTTGCCAGATGTCTGCTGGAAATACAATGCAGCAGAGAGGAAACAGTCCAGGAGGTTCCTGGAGTGTGTGGAAGATAACTTCCTCACGCAGCTGGTGAGGGAGCCAACGAGAGAAGGTGCCCCGCTGGACCTGTTGTTTGTGAACAGAGAAGGTCTTGTGGGTGATGTGACGGTTGGAGGCTGTCTTGGGCATAGTGACCATGAAATGATAGAGTTCTCGATTCTCAGAGAAGTAAAGAGGAGGGTCACCAGAACTGCCACCTTGGACTTCCAGAGGGCAGACTTTGGCCTGTTTAGGAGACTGGTTGGCAGAGTCCCTTGGGAGGCAGCCCTGAAGGGCAAAGGAGTCCAGGAAGGCTGGACATTCTTCAAGAGGGAAATCTTAAAGGCGCAGGAGCAGGCCATCTCCATGAGCCGAAAGACGAGCCGGCAGGGAAGAAGACCGGCCTGGCTGAGCAGAGAGCTCCAGCTGGAACTTAGGAAAAAAAGGAGAGTCTACCACCTTTGGAGGAAGGGGCAGGCAACTCAGGAGGACTACAAGGATGTTGTGAGGTCATGCAGGGAGAAAATTAGAAGGGCTAAGGCCCAGCTAGAACTTAGTCTGGCTATTGCCGTAAAAGACAACAAAAAGTCTTTCTACAAATACATTAACAATAAAAAGGGGGCTAAGGAAAATCTCCCTCCTCTATTGGATGTGGGGGGAAACTTAGCATCAAGGGACGAGGAAAAGGCTGAGGTACTTAATGCCTTCTTTGCCTCAGTCTTTAACAGCAAGGGAAGTTGTTCTCTGGGCACCCAGCCCCCTGAGCAGGAAGACAGGGACGGGGAGCAGAATGAAGCCCCCATAATCCAAGAGGAAATGGTCAGTGACCTGCTACGCCACCTAGACACGCACAAGTTTATGGGGCTGGATGGGATCCACCCAAGGGTGCTGAAAGAGCTGGCAGAAGTGCTCACCAAGGCACTCTCCATCATTTACCAGCAGTCCTGGCTAACTGGGGAGGTCCCAGTTGACTGGAGGCTGGCAAATGTGACGCCCATCTACAAGAAAGGCCGGAAGGAGGATCCGGGGAACTACAGGCCTGTCAGCCTGACCTCGGTGCTGGGGAAGGTTATGGAGCAGATCATCTTGAGTGCCATCACGCGGCACGTACGGGACAACCAGGCAATCAGGCCCAGTCAGCATGGGTTTATGAAAGGCAGGTCCTGTCTGACCAACCTGATCTCCTTCTACGACATGGTGACCCGCTTAGTGGATGAGGGAAAGGCTGTGGACGTTGTGTACCTGGACTTTAGTAAAGCCTTTGACACCGTCTCCCACAGCATCCTCCTGGAGAAACTGGCTACCCATGGCTTGGATGGGCGTACTCTGCGCTGGGTAGGAAACTGGCTGGATGGCCAGGCCCAAAGAGTTGTGGTGAATGGAGTTAAATCCGGTTGGCGGCCGGTCACAAGTGGTGTTCCCCAGGGCTCAGTATTGGGGCCAGTTCTCTTCAATATCTTTATCAATGATCTGGACGAGGGGATCAAGTGCACCCTCAGTAAGTTTGCAGATGACACCAAATTGGGAGGGAGTGTTGATCTGCTGGAGGGCAGGCAGGCACTACAGCGGGACCTGGACAGGCTGGACCGATGGGCAGAGGCCAATTGTATGAGGTTCAACAAGGCCAAGTGCTGGGTCCTGCACTTGGGACACAGCAACCCCAGGCAATGCTACAGGCTTGGGGGGGAGTGACTGGAAAGCTGCCTGGCGGAAAAGGACCTGGGGGTGCTGGTCGACAGCCAGCTGAATATGAGACAGCAGTGTGCCCAGGTGGCCAAGAAGGCCAACAGCATCCTGGCCTGTATCAGAAATAGTGCGGCCAGCAGGAGTAGGGAAGTGATCGTCCCCCTGTACTCGGCCCTGGTGAGGCTGCACCTCGAGTACTGTGTTCAGTTTTGGGCCCCTCACTCCAAGAAAGACATTGAAGTGCTGGAGCGTGTCCAGAGAAGGGCAACGAAGCTGGTGAAGGGTCTAGAGCACAAGTCCTATGAGGAGCGGCTGGGGGAACTGGGGATGTTCAGCCTGGAGAAAAGGAGGCTGAGGGGAGACCTTATCACTCTCTACAACTACCTGAAAGGAGGTTGTAGAGAGATGGGGGTCAGTCTCTTCTCCCAAGTAACAGACAACAGGACAAGAGGAAATGGCCTCAAGTTGTGCCAGGGGAGGTTTAGATTGGACATTTGTAAAAATTTCTTCACTGAAAGGGTTGTCGGGCATTGGAACAGGCTGCCCAGGGAGGTGGTGGAGTCACCATCCCTGGAGGTATTCAGAAGAAGATTAGATGAGGCCCTAAGGGATATGATTTAGTGGTGGACTTGGTAATGCTAGGTTAATGGTTGGACCCAATGATCTTGGAGGTCTCTTCCAACCAGAACAATTCTATGATTCTATGATTCTATCATTCTAACCTGCTTTAGCAGGGGGGTTGGAGTAGATGAGCTCCAGAGGTCCCTTCCAACCCCTACCTTTCGATGATTCGGTGAATCTGTTTGTGGATGGGGATCAGGGAGTCTTCGGTGGTGCAATATTGCTGCCGGTGCACCGTCCTGGTAGCGATCAGCACCTGTTGTTCTTTGACCTTCAGCAAGCCCACAGCAGAAGGATCCTCTGAAAGACCAGGCAAGGTGGACAGCTGCTTAATGTCCTCTGTCTCCACAGCAGCTATACCAAAAGCCCACTGGTACCCTTTTGGGTCCTTGAAATACCCTCTCCTGAGGTAGTCTATGCCAAGGATGCACGGAGCATCTGGGCCAGTCACAATGGGGTGCTTTTGCCACTTGTTCCCAGTTAGGCTCACTTTGGCCTCCAATGAAGTTAACTCTTGGGACCCCCTTGTCACTCCAGAAGTACAAATGGGTTCTGCCCCTCTATAGTTTGATGGCATTAGGGTGCACTGTGCACCAGTGTCCACTAGAGCCTTGTACTTCTGAGGGGCTGATGTGCCAGGCCATCGAATCCACACAGTCCAGTAAACTCGGTTGTCCCTCTCCTCCACCTGGCTGGAGGCAGGGCCCCTCTAATTCTGATTATAATACCCGCTGTCAACCAATGGGTTCATGTGGGACACGTGGGGTCGAATCTCATCCCTGTTACTCACTTCTTGTAAATACGAATCAGAAGCCCTTCTGCCCCATCTGGGGAACTGCCCACTGGAGACTGGAGCAGCAATTTTCCTGGAAGAACCCTTATTTGTGATTGCTTTTCCTTGCAACTCACATACCCTTGCCTCTAGGGTCGAGGTGGGTTTTCCATCCCACTTCCTCATGTCCTCTTGAGGGTACCTCGCCGTGTGTGCCATCTCTCTTGAGCAGGGGAAGATTTTCTCCTAATAGCTGAGATACTGGTCCGTACAGGTGGGGTGTAGGACCTATCCTCTTTGAGTTGCTGAATCTCCCAGCACAGTTTTTCGAACAGGTTCTCGGATCTTTCGGCCAGTCTTTCCATAGCCAAGACACAGTCTCGTAGAGAGGAAGAGAGTTTGTCTTCATACTGTCGGAGTTGGTTAGCCACTGCACGCACCGGTGGTGCCTCCTCATTTTTCCAACCCATTGTTGCCAATGAGTTGGCATACAATGATGGTGCACTCTGTACAATCTTCCACCACATGGGTCGGGTACGTTGGATTTCATGTAGATCTGCAGGTGTCTGTGGGTCATCCAGGTCACGATAAATCAGCTCCCGCACAGCTAATTCCCTCAGATACTAGATACCTCTCTCCATGGTGATCCACTTCTTTGGGTGGCATATAATATCTTCCTTAAAGAAATACCTGTCCTTCATGCATGACAGGAGTCTCCTCCACAGACTGCGGGCTTCTGGCTCTCTGCCAATTACCCTGTCAATGGCTGCTTCCTTAGACAGGGGTATCAGCTACCTGGCTTCCCTGCCCTCTAGTTCCAGGCTACTGGCCCCATTGTCCCAGCATCGGAGCAGCCAGGTGACAAGCTGCTCACCTTGATTACAGCTGTAATCTTTTCGGATATCTCGCAGCTCAGTCAGGGATAAGGGTCGGGTGATTATCTCTGAGTCTGCCTCTCCCTGTTCTTGGGATGTCCCTGGTTCATCCTCATCTTTCATGGGGTGAACTGATTTCTTTGTGCGTCTCTTCTTTTGTATAGGGGCGACTGATACCAGCACGGGTTCATTTGCAGTACCTATTGCCTGGGTTTGAGTAGCCACAGTGCCTGTAGCGGGGATTTGAGTAGCCACGGTGCCCATGGTGGGGGGCTGGGCCAGGCACAGCGAGGGCTGGAGCTGCCGTGGCGCCTGCAGAGAGGAATGGAGCCGCCACATCAGCCGTAGCAGGGAGTTGGGGAGGCCGCAGTGGCCACAGCAGGGGCTGGGGCAGCCACAGTGCTTGTGGCGGGTACTGGGGCAGCTGCACCATGCCTCTATCTGTGCCGATTTTTAATCTTAAGCAAGATCAGGCACAAATTCATTCTGAGTAATAGAGGCAAGATGGTTCGAGCATCCCAAAGGTATTCAAAATTCTCATAAGCTCATGTAACTACCCAGGATGGGAAAGTGAAAGCAAAGGAAGGCATTTCCCCCTGGGGACCCTCTGGGGAGGAAAAATAAAAGGAATAATTGCTGACAGTCCCCGCCAGATTGCTCCCAAAGGAGCCCCATCGCTGCCACTCCACTCTGCACATCACCCCCCCACCACTGAATACGAATACAAGTAATAAAATGGTCTAAGCACCAATGATTTTGTCATACCATAAGCCAGTGCTACACTGCACAGCAAAGCGATAACCTTAATCCAATGCCCAGAGGTGACAAACCACACATAAACACTGATAAACAGCATATAAGGCAAGTGAGGTGCTACATAACACAATTCTGAGAACAACTGTCTAAACAAATAAAACATTGTGACCAGTGACCATTAAACTCATATAATGGATGCTTATAACAAATTGTTTTAACACACTCTGGTCAAATCTGTCATTATCTCAACACTTCGAACCTGACCAGGGGCTCGAACTCTGGACCCTCAGTCTGATGCTCTCTCCACTGAGCTAGCTGGGCCCCTCTCAGCCCCTCTCAGTCCCTCTCGAGCCCCACTTTGGGCGCCAAAAAGAACTGTCGTGGTTTAAGCCCAGCCGGTAACCCAATACCACGCAGCCGCTTGCTCGCTCCTCCCCTCCCCAGGGGGGTGGGGAGGAGAATCGGAGAGAAAGGAAAACTCATGGGTTGAGATAAAAACAGTTCACCAGGACAGCAAAGAAAAAAAAGATAATAATAATTGCATTATATATTAATAATGATAATAATAATAAAATACAAGGATAATAGAATATATAAAACAAATGATGCACAATTTCTCACCACCTGACGACCGATACAGCCCATCCCGAGCAGCAGTCAGGGAACAGGAATATTCCCCAACAGCTATCCCAGAACAGCAAGTTCCAGATAGAGCAAGCAAGGGAACGAACAGACGAACGAATGAACGAAAAGGCCCGAATGAATGAAAAAAGGGAAAAAGAAGGGAACTGGCCCACCAGCCAACCCCCACTTATACTGGGCATGATGTCTATGGTATGGAATACTCTCTTTGGCCAGTTTGAATCAACTATTCTGGCTATACCCCTCCCAAGTTTTTGCACCTGCACGTTAGCAAAACCTGGGAAACTGGAAGATGTCCTTGGTCACTTAAGCAGCAACTAATAACATCAGTGCATTATCAACATTCTTCACATACTAAATCCAAAACACAGTAACTGCTGAAGACAAAATTAGCTCCGTCCCCGTCAAAACCAGGACACTTGGTTAAGCAGTATAATGGTTGAATTGATTCAAGAAGTTAAGATGATGCAAATCGCATAGCAAACACCACAAAGAGTTAGAAAGCACACCAGCGTTTACTGAACACATCTTCCTAAATGCAGGTACAAGATATAGAGTACCTGTATTGACAGGGAAGACAGTTTGTAAAGGCCTTTTTAAATTTTAATACTGTAGTATTTAATATTTATATAAGGCATAAAAATGACTTTGGAAGAAATCAAGACTGTTTCAGTACAGCTGTCAGTACCTTCTCTTATTTTACAGCTATTGCCATTACTGCAGCAATCTCAAAAATACCCTTTTTCTGACAAAAAAAAAAAAAGTCTTTGACTGCCTTGCAAGTTTTGGAGTGGTAGGTGGACAGTTGTTTGCCTTTCAAAAATAGCTTCTCTGAGATAGATTGAAATAAAAGCTCATTTCCAAGTTGTCAAACTGAACTTTAAGTTTAGATTACATGAACACAACATGCTAACTTTCCTGAGACAGGATGTTTTTGTTATAGGAAATATCAGGTTCTGTGCTGTGGGGAAATTTTGAATCTCAGTTTTTAGCTGCAAAACCTTAGAGAACTTCTGAAGAATGTGCTGTGCTGACACTGCTTCATTTCAACCCAGAGGGCAGAGTACAGGAGATTAGTTATTTCCATTAGTGACTTGTTAAAATAGTTCTACTGATCTGTCGTGGTTTAACCCCAAATTGTAACCCAATACCACGCAGCCACTCGCTCACTCCCCCACTCCCCGCTGGGGTGGGGAGGAGAATCGGAGAGAAAGGAAAACTCGTGGGTTGAGATAAAAACAGCTCACCAGGACAGCAAAGGAAAAATATAAAAATATATTAATAATGATAATAATGATAATATATATAAGGATAATAGAATATATATAAAACAAACGATACACAATTTCTCACCACCCGACGACCGATACAGCCCGTCCCGAGCAGCAGTCAGGGAGCAGGGGTATCCCCCCGCCCCAGCTATCCCAGAACAGCAAGTTCCAGAGAGAGCAGGCGAGGGAACAAACAGCCAAATGAACGAAAAACAAAAAGGAAAAAACAGGGAAACAAAAAGCAACCTGAAGGGAAGCTTAAGGATTAAGGCAAGTTAAGGGTCTAAAAGCCTAGTGGCCCACCGACCGACCCTCACTTATACCGGGCATGACGTCTATGGTATGGAATACTCTCTTTGGCCAGTTTGGATCAACTATCCTGTCTCTACCCCTCCCAAGTTTTTGCATCTGCACGTTAGCAGAATCTGGAAAACAAGCAAAATGTCCTTGGTCGTTCAGCAGCAACCAGCAACCTCAGTGTGCTATCACCATTCTTCTCACACTAAAGCCAAAACATAGGAGCTGCTGAAAACAAAACTAGCTCCATCCTGGCCTAAACCAGGACAGTATCATACTTAATTATGGAAAGCTGTGTATTTACTTAAAACATGGTGTCACAGATTAAATGAAAAGATTTTACTGTAACAACCAGTAGATGGAGCAGTGGCCTATCTTTAGTAACATTGTATGGTGTTGGTATATGGATAACTGTGCTAATTTCTGCAAGCCATTTATGCAATGTATCCATAATGCTCTTACACCAGTGGACACAAACAAGGACATTTTCAAGTCACTCTAGCTTTAACTTACATCTCTTCATAAGCTATGCATCTCCTTCTCTTCTCTGCACTCAGATGTTTCCACATGCTTTCTCTTCTCATGCCTCTTGGTGGCATTGATGGAAGCCATTTTTGTCCATAAAAGAACATATCAACACTCCTGATTACAAGAGCTCAGTTCGGACAATGTATGTGCATCTGATCCTGTCTCAGAAGACAAGCCAGGTGCATCCCATCAGGGCCCATGGACTTGTGGGTGTCCAGTTTGCCCAACTGATCTCTAACCCAATCCTCCTCAATGAAGGGAAGGCCATCCTTTCTCCAGGCTTCCTCTCTTACCTCCAGGGTCTGGGATTCCTGGGGGCCAGCCTTGGCAGTAAAGACTGAAGCAAAGAACACATTCAGTAACTCCGCCTTCTCTGTATCCTTCATGACCAGGGCACCCACCTCATTCAGCAGAGGGCCCACATCTTCCCTAGTCTTCCGTTTGTTGCCGATGTACTTGAAAAAGCCCTTCTTATCGTCCTTGATGTCCCCTGCCAGATTAAATTCGAGGCGGACCTTAGCCTTCCTTGTAGCATCCCTGCATACCCTGACAGCATACCTGTACTCCTCCCAAGTGGCCTGTCCCTTTTTCCACATTCCATGGACTTCCTTCTTCCATTTGAGTTTTGCCAATAGTTCCTTGCTCATCCACACAGGTCTCCTGCCTCCCTTACCCGATTTCTTACTCCTGGGTATTTATACACCAACAGTGGAGGGAGTGTCTTCTTGGCTCCAAAACTTTGAAGAAAATCTCTGTCCCTCCTCATCCCTACAGGCCAGTGCCTTGGCTGTCAGGGGGGGCCCAAGAAATCAGTCCTCTCCTGCCTCGGTCAGAGGGAAAGGGAGCCCCAGGCGCACGCTGCGTGGAGCACTCTGGTTCTTCCTGCGTGACCAGGGGGAGGACATGAGCAAGTGGGATGGTGAACTCACCTTTAAGCTGGAAGCCCGTGTACGTGAACTGAGAGGGAAGACAGCTCTTAAGAAGGGCCACCCGGGAAGTCTGGGGTGAGCTTAACAGGGGACAAGTGGGAGAAGAACCCCATTATGACTGGCCCAGAGGCCCCTTGTATCCTTGGCATAGACTACCTCAGGAGAGGGTACTTCAAGGACCCAAAGGGATACCGATGGGCTTTTGGTGTAGCCACGGTGAATGCAGAGAAGACCAAACAGCTATCATCTACCCTGCCTGGCCTCTCAGAATATCCCTTCATTGTGGGATTGCTGCAAGCTGAAGAACAGCAGGTGCCAATTGCTACCAGGATGGTGCACTGGCGGCAATATCGCACCAACTGAGACTCCTTGGCTCCCATCCATGAGCTGATTCATCAACTGGAGAGCCAAGGAGTCATCAGTAAGACTCATTCACCATTTAATAGTCCTATATGGCCAGTGCGGAAATCTAACGGAGAATGGAGAATCACAGTGGACTATCGTGGCCTGAATGAAGACACACCACCACTGAGCGCTGCCGTGCCGGACATGCTAGAACTTCAGTATGAACTGGAGTCCAAGGCAGCCAAGTGGTATGCTACCACTGACAATGCTAATGCATTTTTCTCAATCCCTTTGGCAGCAGAGTGCAGGCCACAGTTTGCTTTCACCTGGAGGGGCATCCAGTACACCTGGAATCGACTGCCCCAGGGGTGGAAACACAGCCCCACCCTTTGCCATGGACTGATCCAGACTGCCCTGGAAAAGGGTGGAGCTCCAGAACACCTGCAATACATTGATGACATCATTGTGTGGGGCAACACAGCAGCAGAAGTTTTTGAGAAAGGAGAGAAAATAATCCAAATCCTCCTGAGAGCTGGCTTTGCCATAAAACAAAGTAAGGTCAAAGGACCTGCACAGGAGATCCAGTTCCTAGGAATAAAATGGCAAGATGGACATCATCGGATCCCAATGGATGTGATCAACAAAATAGCAGCGATGTCTCCACCAGCTAACAAAAAGGAAACCCAAGCTTTCTTAGGTGTTGTGGGTTTCTGGAGAATGCATATTCCAAATTACAGTCTGATTGTAAGCCCTCTCTATCAAGTAACCTGGAAGAAGAACGATTTTAAATGGGGCCCTGAGCAACGACAAGCCTTTGAACGAATTAAACAGGAGATAGTTCATGCAGTAGCCCTTGGACCAGTCCGGGCAGGGCAAGATGTTAAAAATGTGCTCTACACCACAGCCGGGGAGAATGGCCCTACCTGGAGCCTCTGGCAGAAAGCAGCAGGGGGGACTCGAGGTCGACCCCTAGGGTTTTGGAGCTGGGGATACAGAGGATCCGAGGCCCATTGCACTCCCACTGAAAAAGAGATCTTGGCAGCATATGAAGGGGTTCGAGCTGCTTCAGAAGTGATTGGTACTGAAGCACAGCTCCTCCTGGCACCCCGAATGCCGGTGCTGGGCTGGATGTTCAAAGGGAGGGTTCCATCTACACATCTTGCAACTGATGCTACATGGAGTAAGTGGGTCACACTGATCACACAGTGGGCTCAAATAGGAAACCCCAGTCACCCAGGAATCTTGGAAGTGATCACGGACTGGCCAGAAGGCAAAGATTTCGGAATGTCACCAGAGGAGGAGGTGACACATGCTGAAGAGGCCCCACCATATAATAAACTGCCAGAAGATGAAAAGCAATATGCCCTGTTCACCGATGGATCCTGTCGTATTGTGGGAAAGCATCGAAGGTGGAAAGCTGCTGTGTCGAGTCCTACACATAGAGTTGCGGAAGCTATTGAAGGGCAAGGTGAATTGAGTCAGTTTGCAGAGGTGAAAGCCATCCAGCTGGCTTTAGATATTGCTGAGTGAGAAAAGGGGCCGAAGCTCTACCTCTATACTGACTCCTGGATGGTGGCAAATGCCCTGTGGGGGTGGTTGCAGCAATGGAATCAGAGCAACTGGCAGCGCAGAGGCAAACCCATCTGGGCTGCCAAATTGTGGCAAGATATTGCTGCCCAGCTAGAGAAGCTTGTTTTAAAGGTACGCCACGTAGATGCTCATGTACCCAAGAGTCAAGCCACTGAGGAACATCAAAACAACCAGCAGGTGGATCAGGCTGCTAGGATTGAAGTGGCTCAGGTGGATCTAGACTGGCAACATAAGGGTGAACTATTCCTAGCTCAGTGGGCCCATGACACCTCAGGCCACCAAGGAAGAGATGCAACATACAGATGGGCTCGTGATCGAGGGGTGGACTTAACTATGGACACTATCGCACAGCTTATTCCTGAATGTGAAACATGCACTGCAATCAAGCAAGCCAAGCGATTAAAGCCTCTTTGGTATGGAGGACGATGGCTGAAATATAAATATGGGGAGGCCTGGCAGATTGACTATATCACACTCCCACAAACCCGCCAAGGCAAGCGCCATGTGCTTACAATGGTGGAAGCAACCACCGGATGGCTGGAAACATATCCCGTGCCTCTTAAGAGGAGGGGAGTGAGCGAGCGGCTGCGTGGTATTGGGTTACAATTTGGGGTTAAACCACGACACCATCCAATACAAATACTGAATAATACCGCCAAGTGCGCAGAACTATAGCATTTGTAATGCTGCAGAAGGCAGGAACCCTGGGACATCTTTCGGCCAGCCAAAATGTACCCAGGAATACTTCAAGGAGATTTAAAGACCGACAGGCATTCAAAATTATTTAACTCTTCTCTCTTGAAGAGTGCCTGTACAAGGTCATTCATCACAGAAATTTATGTACCAAGGACCAGACTATCATCTCTGTGGGCAATGTAGAGGAAGCATTACTTACTTTCACTTTCTTCTTGAATTTGCTTATTCACCATGTCAATGCAGTTCTGGATATCATTGCAGCTTAAATAATCTTGGCCTTGAGATGAAGCCTTTGACTTAATAGACAATAGTGTATCAGCATAACTATAAGAAGATATAAAATACATAAACATATTTCATCTACTAGCATAAGTATTAGTCAGATGTATCATCCATCATTTAGTGCCTAGTATTTTTTTTAATGAATGAATTTCAGACAAACTCATTTCTTGCCAGAAATTATATAGACATACAAGCTGCTTTGCTGGTTCTACACATGCATTTCAGAATCTGAAAAACTGGCCCTATACACTAATTCAAAGCATTTTGCTTCGCAATGTGAAACAACAGTAATATATAATTACAAGAAGTTGTTGCCTTTCATGCAGATACCGCCTTAAGAGTGAGATGTCAGTATTTCCAGGGACACTGCTATAGCTCTCTGTGATTCTATTTTCTTATCAACAGTAGAAGTATTTCACTCCTGAAATGTATGGTTGCCAGAAAAAATGCTAGAGAATCATTGTTTTCTGCTCTGATTTGCCCTTCCAGCATTCATCAGCCTGCGTTTAAGGGCTTCCCATGCTGGAGGCTGCATATCACTTTAATAGTTACAAACAATTCTGTGCTCCATTAATTTATCTACTATTTTGAAAGCTTATATATTCTTGAGCAATGAGTCCCACTATTTAAGTATTTTGTGAGATGGTAGTTCCTTATGTAAATTTTAAACTTGATGATATTTGATAGTGTCCAATCTTTTCTCACTCCAATTCTCATAAGAAAATAACAAAGTTGAAAGCAAAACTAGCAACTCTTATTAACCTTCCCCGCAACATGCAGAGTTTTGCAGATCTATGTCATATTTCCCCTTAAATTCTCTCTTCTAGGAAAGACATTCCTAACATGTTCATCTCTTCTGGTAGAAAGCCACTGAACATCATCTCCCTCACCTGAACTTTTTCTAGCTCTACTGTATTCCTTTTGGTATTGTGCAATCAAAGCTTCCTGCAATATTCAACATATGGTTGGCAGTACAGATTTACATAATGGCATAATAAAGTTTTATTTTATTCTCTACTTCAACTAATTCCTAGCATTTCATTTGTATTGACTGGCAGCCCTATCAAGAGATCAGGTCACAGTGACACCAGCCAAAAATGCTGCATCTAGACACTTTGGGGCCCATTTCTGTATATTTATAGCTAATGTTGCTTCTCGCCCACAAGCACCACCTCACATTAGCAGAGGCCAAGTGGCACATTAATTTTGCTCCACCTTAGGGCATTTTGCTCCCTCTATCAAAAAAAAAAAAAAAAAAAAATCTCTTATTCCTATCTTGACTGCTCTCCCTCCAGCTTTGAGACACCTAGTAAGGGCTGCTCTGAGATTTGTGTCCCCTGGCAGCCTGGTGAAGACCTTCAGCCACTGCTGCCCCTTTTGCCTAGTAATGTCTTCCAGCAGCACACAGAGGTTTCCACCACCCGTGACTGGGAGGCAAGAACCAGCCCATGCCCCCACGCTCTCCCTCACACACTAGGGACTCAGGTCTCACACAAGTTGCAGCATCGCCTGATATTTTTTGCAGATGTGTAAAAGAGCACAGAGGTAGCACATGGCTGTGACAAGTCAGGCATGTGGCAGTGCAAGCAGCTGGCAGCTGAGTGAAGGCTATAACTTAACATTGAACACGCACGTACTCAGCTTTTTAGCAAGCAGGACTGTGCTAAATTTTTCAGACCTTTGCAATTCTCAAACAAAAAAAAAGGGGTCAGTTTAAGAGGCCTCCTGGACCTTAAGGCATTAAGCACTATCTCATTCCAAAGACTTTTCAGTATTGCAGGGAGGTTACGGATTAACAGTTTCCAGCTACAGTTGGTTCATGTGTTAGCATCTGCAAAAATTCTTGTAAGATCTTAATGTTTGCTTTCCGAGAATATCTCCCCTGCACCTCACATATCCTCTGCCCTCAAACATTTGAGGTTGTGCGATTCCTTATTACTTTTAAAATGCCTACTTATCCTTTTGCAGAAGTTGCCAAGTCTCATCCAGACAAGACAAAATGAACTTTTACCATTGAAAGTTTTCCTCTTCCAGATTATTGAAGCCAATGCATGGGTTTCTGAGATGATTCTTTATCATTAGGATGTCCTTATTTTCCAAGGCCTGGTTTAGCAATACAACAGCTGACAACATTTCTACTGCAATAAACAGTTCATCATGTGCCAGGTAGTTCTGTAGGACAATAATGTACCTCAGTCAGGAAGCTAAATAAGCAATTTGAGTTACACAGTCCAGATACCATCAAGGAGATGGACTTTTTTTAAAAAAGTCTGAAGTGCAATCACAAATTTCCTTGTCACAGACGTCAAATTAACACAACACTGGTGGTAGAGCTTACTGGGTTTGCTACACATCCTTTCAGCCTTTCCTTCTTTTGCCCCATAGTCCCATCTATTCTGATCTTACACTTATAGCAGGTGATTACTTTGCTACATAATATATAAAATGGAGTTAGTCCTCAGTAAGAGCATGCAATAATTAAAAAAAGTCAGTCAATTTGTTGCAACACAAGAGCAAAGTGTGTCAAGAAACAACTTCTGCGATTCAATATCACCTATTCAACCAAAACCAGTCATGCAGTACATAACACCATGGCAAGAGAATTAGGTCTGATTTTACACAACAGCATGCTATGTTTGTGCTCTTTCATGGCTTGGCTACGTAACAGAGAGCAGGTAGTAAACTTTTCACTCTTACCACAGCATTCTGTTGTTGGAGGTTGAACAGCTCAGTCTGATAGACAGCAGCAGCAAATGAGTGAACAGGCAGCTGCGCCTCCAGTTTCACCAGTGCAACCAATGTTTTACTAGGATCACAGTTACGAATTGCAGTATTGATATTGTCAACTGCTATAAATTCTAGAGAATAGCAGGGAAAGAAAAGCCTATTAATTTTCATATGCCATTTGCTCTTTATGCCATGTAGATGACAATTAGGTTATCCAAAGAATATCATTTGCTGTCATTGGAGAAAAAACATATTTGTGTGAGATTCTTCAAGACAACTGCTGAATGTTGCAAAACCAGTGTCTATTCAAAAGTATGCAGCAAATTGACTGGAGAACTTAAAAGTTTCTGGACTTTTAGATATTAGAGATCACTTATTGTACCTTTAACGCAAAACAAGGAGCTGACCCATCCTAGCACAGAGAAGGACCTAATGTCCCTCCTGGGTTTGCTTGCAGCAGGTACTGCTCGTTATGTCAGCTCCAGCACCATAGTGTCACCTCACCCCAAATGCTCCTTTCCTCCTGCACTGTGTTTCCTCCCTCGCCTCCTCCTTTCAGCAGGACCTAACTCAGCTAGCGAGAACAAGCCTGTCCTGCAACACCAACATTTTTCTTGTCCATTTCAGGAGGCCTGGTAGCTATCAGTCAAATATGTTGGGGGTTGGGATTCGCAGTGGCTAAACTGAGGGAAAACATATGCTACAGCTTCTAGGACTTCCTCTGCATGCCATCACCTGTCCATTTGTTTAATAGTCTGGAAGATAACTCTGCACAAGCACTGCCATCTAGAAATTATCCCCTTCTCCACAGCTCAAATTTCATATTAAACAGACTACCATAGAGGAGTACAAGTGTAATCCTTCTCAGTACCTGAACTACTCACCTGTTTTGCTTTTTGCTGAACTGACTTGAGAGGTTTGAACCTGTCCTGGTTTAGCCCCAACTGGCAGCTAAGCACCACATGGCCACTCGCTCGCTCCTCCCCCCACTGGGATGGGGAGGAGAATCGGGAAAAAGAAAGGCAAAACTCGTGGGTTGGGATAACAACAGTTTAACAGGACAACAAAGGAAAAGAAAAAAAAAAACAAAAAAACCCAAAAAAAACCCTCAACAACAACAAAAACAATGTACTTAGCACGTGCATCACAGAGCAGGTTGCTCACTAGAGCCAGCAGCCCAGCCCATCGATCCCGCCCCCCTGCCACCTTCTTGTGAAAATTAACCCTATCCCAGCTGGAACCAGGACATTATCCACACCTTATTCTATACCATCTACGTCATGCCCAGATCCTACACTTTCCAATTGATACCTTGTACAAAGGCTTAGTGACGCCAAGATGATACCTTGTACAAAGGCTGAAAGATTACACTATGCCTTTGTTGGTAGTTCTGTGTCCTTGCTTTGTGCTTGCTTGAACAATTTAGAAAGTTTTGGTATGTAGAAATAGATAAGAGACCTAAGACACCTTGAGCCTTTTAGTCAGAACCAGCCAAGATGGGCTAATTGTAACAAAAGACACAAACCATATGGAGTAACCCACACTGCGCATGCGTAATAAAGATGCGAATATTACACTAGTTCCCGGAAATGGCATGAATATGCATGATTATCCCAAGGATTTTAATGAATATGTATATACTAGAATGATATAAATCTCTACTCTCACGACTTACAGTATGCACGATAGGTGGAGTGATCCCCCATGCATCTGGCGCTGTAATAAAGAATGCCTGCCTTCTAAAACTTAAAAGGAAGTGTTAGAGGGTTCTTTATTTAACCGATTTTTCCAGTATCATAAGCAAGGCACCCTTCTATCAGGTGGCACGTCAGTTTGCCAGCGTTGCTTGCCTGTTCAGGTGTCAAGTCCCAAGCTATGGGAGGTGATAACCGCTCTAGGAACCTGCCCAAGTCCTTCCACACACCCTGTCACCCTGGGACCGGCCACCTCAGGGCACATTTCAGTATCGCCTCACCCAGAAGTTGTCTTCTTTTACACCAGGATGAGACCACATTCCACAAACCCTGTAATATGCCAACAGTATTAATTAGTAGTAGTAAACAGCTCACATAAGGGTGAGCAAGGACCTCAGGAGCCTGCATAATAAACCTATCCACATCAATCCTGGGTAGGGAGAGGGAGATGATGTATTCCCTCATCCTCTCCACCAGATAGCTCCCCCAGGACAGTAAGGCCGTCAATGCCAGGGCAAAGCACATAACCATTGTTTGCATTAACATGTTGCCAAAAGTAAAGAGATAAACAGTGCAGCCAATGAACTTTATGACCCGTACAGGAGCTTGTCACTTAATAACTACTATAGCTATAGCACGCTTAATACAAAACTGTGGCTGTCGTGTCCCACCTGCGTCGCCAAAAAAGGACTGTCGTGGTTTAGCCCCAACCATCAGCCAAGCACCACGCAGCCGCTTGCTCACTCCTCCCCCGCAGTGGGATGGGGAGGAAAATCGGGGACAAAGAAAGGGCTAAACTTGTGGGTTGGGATAAAAACAGTTTAACAGGACAGCATAGTAGAAGAAAACAAACAAACCCGACAATAACAGAACGTACTTAGCGCATACTTCACAGTACAGATCACTCACCACCCAGAGCCCCCCTGGCGCCATCCCCCTCTATATAGTGAGCATGATGGTCATATGGTATAGAATAGCCCCCTGGCCAGCTTCTTGTGAAAATTAACCCTATCCCAGCTGGAACCAGGACAGAACCCCAGCAGAAAAATGCTGAAAAACACTTCCCACTAGGGCAGCCACAGAAAACTTACAACACACCTCTTAGCTTAGTCATAGCCACTGTAATTACACACCTGGAGTAGCCAGCTCTCCAGGCCAGGACACACTCAGGAACATGTTGTACAAGGGATTACTCTGGTCTTGTGCAAAGGGAAACAACCTTGAAGGTTAGAGCACATGTGGCAGAGTAAAGAATGACAATTACATAAATGTCATTTCTGTCAGCAAAATAACCCCCATCTCCTCCACCTTATCTTATGGCTTTTCTATACTATCATCCAGAAAATGTTTTTAGTCACCACTGACTGCTCAAGTCTGTACAAGACTGCTTGTACAGCAGACACCATCATGTATGCAGCAACATTCAGATCTTATTATACAACACTAAGACTGAAAATCTAAGTAACCAGGCCCACCTAAACAAGGTCCTCACCTCTCATTTCAATTGCTCTGAAGCATGGTCATATGTGGCCATGTTGTTCTTGAAGGCTCTTTCGGCTCTTCCAGAGGTTAGAAAAAGCAAAGGCTCTTAAAGCTACAGCGTGCATGCTTTTTTAGAGAAAAGAGCAAAGAAGAAAAGAGTCAGAGTTCGCAACTGGACTAGACTAGCTCCATAATCAATAACCAAGCTATTGATTTCTAATTTAGGAACTGAGTGTGCAACTTGCAAAACACACTTTAAATTGTTTGCATTCCAATAACAAAAAGCATTATTTTTTATTTTTAAACCAAACATAAGAAATAAGTTGCTCTCCAGATTGCTGTTACTGCTTTTCATACATCACAATTTTCCTTCTCATTTCCTTTACCAAGGAGCAACTCTTAGAGGAAAGTACTGCTCACCATGCCTAACCAATCTAAAATAGGCTAACATTTGAGGTAGTAAGTCAAACTTAGCTTCTGGCTTAAGTTGACCTCACAGTACCACCTTTAAGTCACATTACAAAAGCAATTAGCCTGGATTCAAAGCATTGGAAATAATGCCAGAGACAAAACAGCCACTAAACCATGCCCAGATGTAGCATGAAATGACAGCAGTTTAACCAAAGCTGAACCTCCTAGCAAAGAAGTTTCCAGTCAAAAGCAGCAATACATCCACTGCAAATTTAGATCCCTCTTAACCATATTTTTTACAAACTATAACTTGTGTCTTACAGCATTTATACTGTGACATTCTTAGCAGGCTAAGAACAGGTTAGATGTAGATACATGTGTCTAAAAGTGAGACTAGTTTTCTTCTGCAATGCGATTGCAAAATATTCTTCCATGTGATCATTCTATTTTAATTCTACAAGGATGGTCATTGCTCCCAAGTGAGGATTAACACTGCACTGATGAATATTTGTTCAAGCCATCATGCCATGCATTTTGTTCAGTTTTAGCCAATGTGTTTACCAGTGGCTCAAGTTATTTAAAGAAAAAAGTGTTAGCTACCTCAGATAAAATAATATATCCAGTGCAGCACAGATTGGTAACTTGGCAATTGTGACACTGAGAAGAACGATTACAAAAATAAAATGCAACCTCATTTACATGCAAGGAATAGTGGATTCAATTCATCAGCTTAACATAATTAAACAGTTATGGTAAAAAATGAATATTAAAACAGTTACTCACTAAGTTTGTAAGCCTCAGCTTCCGCATTGGCAACACTAACTTCTTTCTGTATTTCACTTTTGTCGAGCATATTTGGACTCCCTGCTATCTAACAGATCAGAAAGAAAGATTTAATTATGCTTCTAAGTTTGATAGGAGATAAGGGATAAAACCCCTTGATGGGACACTTGGATTTGATTGTACTATTGCCTGGGCATCAAATACAATGTCACAGTAAACAGAGCATTAATCTTTCCCTGTGATTTTCATCTTACTCAAAGTGATGGTTTTTCTCCTTAAAACTCAATTGCTCCAATACTCTTTTATTTGCTGTTAATGATTCAGTATTACCTTTTGCTGTACTCAAGTTATAACTAATTTTCAAAATAAACATTGTATTAGGGGCTGCATGCTATATCTCAAATTTTCTTCTTATATCTTAGTTAGTAACTACTTATAAGGGCATCATGCTCTTTAGAGCAAATGTAGTTACTTTGGTGTCAATTAGTACATCAGTTATTCTAAAACCTTTATAAAATTGTTTCATAAGTGATGCTGAATGCAGAGTAAGGCAATTTCTCTCTGGATTAAAATCAGCTAAAAAAATTAAAACTGATGCACAGTACCCATTCCATTCTATTACCTGCATTTTCTGTTCTTTAGAATCACACAATTGCAATAGGTACCATGAAGAATTTTGTGGCAGAACTTAAATTAGGCTCAGAGCAGGACAGTTCAAACCTGCCATCAGCGCCACTTCATCTTTCTGGTCAATAGCCTCATTCACTTGGACTAAAGCTATGTAAACTGAAATGAAAACAATGCTTATAAACAGCAAATATGCTTTTGTGAAAAAAAAGTCCATTGCGGTCAGCATCTCACTTTTACAAAAAGTTAACTAGAGTAGCAGTCTTTATCCAGCAGAGGATTATCTATTTCAAGACCAATCCTATGAAGGGAGTTTCTGGCTCTGTACGAGTCCCTGTGGGAGCAGTTCAACCACAGCTAACTGGAAGCTTATGAACGAATTTCAGGTCTATATAGAAGAGAGGGGTCAAAATTTACAGTATTCTGCACATAAAAGGAACTCAAACGTGAGGAAACAAATCAGGCAATAAATGATTCGATTCTTAACTGAGGAATCCTTACAGCAAAAAAGACAAACACAGACATTAGCCCCCAAAAGATTAGTAGAGAAGAAGTAGCAAGAAAAAAACCCCAAACTTGTAGACAGACATTAGCTACTTCTGCATATTTTATAATTCCACAGAAATATTTAGTTTGTTCCTGTGGATTCAAGTCATGTTCAGCTGGAATCTGGAAGATCACGTGTTACATGCACACTTCCATAAGGATCCAGAATGGCTTACTGTTTATCTTATTGATATTGCCTTGAATCTCAGCTTGTGTCAGCAGCTCTTCATAGACATCTCTCTCCTCTTCAGAGATTGTGCCATTCTAAAAAAGAAAAACTAAAATTGTTGCTAGTACACAAAACCTTTGCAGAGAGAAAAGCTATAAGCGGGAGCTGTTAAAACTGCATCAACTGAAATATTTACTGGGTGCACTTGTAAAGGAATTTGTTGACCACATGAACCAAAGAAATTTGCACTTCGTGGTAACTGGCTGTGCAATATTTAAAGCGTTTTCTGCTTCCTGTAAAATATCCATGTAAATATAGTGTAGCATTTTTCAACTACAGAAAGCATTAGTTCTCATGTAAAAAAACAAAGCAAATAATTTCACATTAAAGATCTGTGGCAGAGGTTATACTTTATGCTCAAAAAACTTATTTTTTTGCAACTTTTTAAACATTTTTTTTTTCTAAAGCAATTGATAGAGGAAAATTAGTCTTTTTTGGGTTTTAGCCTTTCTGAGTTTTATCCTTTGGTCAAAGTTAACCTACGTCATAGTCTCATTAACCATATTCTTTTAGAATTGGCTGTCAGCTTGTTGGATTACTATTATTTATCTTATTTAGCTTAAAAGTTTTTTTCTTAATTGCACTAATTTTTAAAATTAATTTAACTTAATTTTTAAAACAATAACACTAGAGCATGAAAAGCAACATGAAGGAACATATATATTGTGAAAGCTAATAAAATATCACTACCTTAAATCTTGCATTTGATTTTCTCCTTTTAGCTTCAAAGAGTTCATTCTGATAGTCCTGCGCAAGTTCCTCATCCACGTTTAGCAATATTGCATTTGAGTTCCTCAGAGTTGCAATGGTTTGCTCAGCTATTCCCTTCTCAATAGCTTCATTAATTGCTATTACTGCTGCATGCATTAAAATTAAAAGCACAATCAAAAATTTCAGGAAGCAATCAAAACATATTCAATTCTAATGCTTTTAACAACTCCTTGACTTCAAGCTTCTTTTAAAAAGAAAAAGTAAATAACATGCTGTTGACAGTAGAAATATAAACTTCCTTCATTAAATCTGGGGAAGTCTCCAATCAACAGGAAAGTACTTAGTTGTTGTCACAAGACAACAAAATAATTCTATTAAGAATAGAAGTAGCAGTAAAAGAATCAAAGAACAACAGTATGTATGTATGTATTTTGAGAATTGTTAGGATTAATAGCCTTGCTTAGCACTAGAAGCTAAAGTAGTTGAAGCCTTAGGCTGCAAGAGCTGACTGAGAATAAACTTTTTGATAACAATAATGCTGAAAACGCAAAACTAGCTGAAACTGGCAGATGCAAGCAGAATGAAGAAGATAAGGACCAAGGAAACAATTCCAAGAGAACGAGGTAACTTCAGAAGAAGGCCAGCCCAATGACCAAGAAAACCAATAAGAAATCAAGAGAGCACCGACCAGAATTAAGTGATTGGACTTGGGGATCGGGTGCTGGGTGGTACAGGTATAATAGGGGTGCGCAATATGCAGTAGGGGTCCCTCTTTGGAGGCACCCGGTTCGAGTTGCTCTGAATGTCAGATAAATAAACCACTTATTGACTCAGCGGATTAACGACTCATCTTCTTTGAGTAGGAACCTAGGGCCAAGCCCTGTTGAGGTGGCATCCGCATAATTCCTACCATGGTCTAGGTGGCGGCGGCATAATTCCTGCAACAGATTTGGCGATCCAGATGGGAGTTGGCATCCGCATAATTCCTAACATGGACTACATGATGGCTGCATAATTCCTACCATGGTCTAGGTGGTGGCTGCATAATTCCTGCAACAGATTTGGTGACTCTGCTGGGACCCTAGGAGATGCCAACGGACCCTCTCATCACCAATGTCCAGTGCTGGCAACCTCGAGTGAGTTCACCTGGGACCTTGGGAATGAGGGGATCCAGCTGGTGAATCTTTAAACTACTGCTCCTAAATTCTAAATCCTGGTAGTCTGGTTTCTGGAAGCACGCAATAATGGAAATAAAACCGGCGTAGAGAAAGGGATGCCCTTAGCTAAGGTTTTAGAAAACTGGAAGAACATAGATGGTATTAAAGGTCTATCAAAAAAAAAGGATGGTAACACTATGTAAAGAAGACTGGCCAGCACTTACAGGAGCAGGGGGTATGGCCCCACGAAGGATCCTTCCAGATGAAGAAACTGGCTACGCACTGGAAAATTTTGGAAGATGAAAAACCTCAGTAAATGGATAATTGGTATGTATGGGTGTCATGGTTTAACCCCAGATGGTAAATGAATACCACGCAGCCGCTCGCTCACTCCCCCTCCTCCCCAGTGGGGTGGGGAGGAGAATCAGAGAGAAAGGAAAACACGCGGGTTGAGATAAAAACGGTTCACCAGGACAGCAAAGAAAAAAAAAAAAATTATATATTCATAATGACAATAATAATAATAATAATATATAAGGATAACAGAATATATAAAAAGAACGATGCACAATTTCTCACCACCCGACGACCGATACAGCCCATCCCAAGCAGCAGTCACGGAACAGGAATATTCCCCAGCAGCTATCTCCCAGCAAGTGCCAGAGAGAGCAGGCGAGGGAACGGACAGCCAAACGAACAAATGAAAAAGGCCCAAACGAATGAAAAAAGGGAAAAAGAAGGGAACTGGCCCACCAGCTGACCCCCACTTATACTGGGCATGACGTCTATGGTATGGAATACTCTCTTTGGCAGTCTGAATCAACTACACTGGCTATACCCCTCCCAAGTTTTTGCACCTGCACATTAGCAAAACCTGGGAAACTGCAAAATGTCCTTGATCGTTTAGCAGCAACCAGCAACATCAGTGTAATATTATCAACATTCTTCACATACCAAATCCAAAACACAGTAGCTGCTGGAAAGAAAATTAGCTCCATCCCAGCCAAAACCAGGACAGTATCCACCCCTTATTCTATACCATTTATGTCACGCTCAGGTCCCACATTTTCCAGTTAATCACTGCCACTTTTTCTGTCTTTGATATATACACACAGATATCATTCCCTTAGTCTATGGACCATCCCTCCAAAATGTCTGTTGAGTTCATTTAGTCCATGATTTCGGGTTCCATCTGTCTTGACAGTCTCTCAGGGTAGGAGAGATGGTGTGCGGTGTTGGATTGTTGCATGCTGCATCTGGAGCTTATAGCTGTTGTATCTGGTGCAGCTGGTGTAGCTTGTTCATGGTCTGCGGGTTGAAGATGTTGATCTCGAATGCGCCAGTTGCTGAAGCCACTTCTGACTCCATCACCGCTGCACTTTGCTTGGTTTCATCAAAGTTTGCTCTTCATTGATTTGGGTGATTCTTACTGTAACACCTTTGAAATAGAACACAACTATAGAAATGGTGACATACAGTATATTATAGCAATTAACATCATACAGTTTAGACTATTGGCTATTTTCACCTAAAATCAAATCTCCTTGAGGTACACATCAGACTTCCCCATCCTCTTGCATCACCCACCAAGTGCATCCAGGCCCTTGAGTAAAAGCAATCCCATGGATGGGTTTGCCTTTGTTCAAGGCAGGAATAACCCAGGCTGTCTTCCCCAGCATGTTTTTTATGTACACCACAAGAACTTTATCCCCTTCTACAGTACATAAGAGTTTTGACTGGGCAGGGCCAGCTCGATTGGTGGATCCCCTAGTGTTGACTAACCAGGTGGCTTTTGATAAATGTTTATCCCAATGATTGAAGGTTCCACCACCCATTGCTTTCAGTGTAGTTTTTAACAGTCCATTGTACTGTTCAATTTTCCTGGAGGCTGGTGCATGATAGTGTGGTGGTGTGCGCTCCCTTTGCTACCCCTTGCTTAAGCCATAAGCACCAGTGGGAGTTGTGATGGCTGCATCCAGCTTATGCTGGACTTCAGGGGATGGATTGCAACACAGTAGCCAAGGCCTGTCTGGAGTAGAGACCCAGATGTCTTGCTGGTATGGAAATACGACTATAGGTCAATCACCTTACTCTATAAATAGTGGACAGCCCAGGGCCCGTTGAGCTCTCCTGCATGGCAGCAGGCTGCACGCCAGGATCTCCCCTTGAGTAGGGACGCCTCTCAAGGTTACTCCTCGAGGCTCAGAGATTCCTTGCCGCAACAGATCCTCAGTAAGTGACTAAGAGCATGCTAAACTTGGAAATCTTAGCTAAATGATATAAAGGATTGATTGTGCATATACAATCCTTTAGACATAAACCATTGACCAAGTCTGGGACTAGGACTGGACCAAGCCGCCCCTAGACTCCTCTCTGAGAAGGAGTTTAGAAAGCAAGGGGGTCCTTTCTGAACCTCATGACTCAATGGGAGGGTCTCCCTGACAGTTTTGTCTGACCCTGTCCTCTATGCAGTAAATAATCCAGTGTACCTTGCTACTGAAAATTGTTAAACTGTCACATTTACCACTGAACCTTGTTAACTCACTGTTTTATATCAATAAAGTATATTGTTGCTTCTCCCTTACGACTGAAGTGCATTGCTCCATCCGCGACAGACAGGGGATGTGATACACCCACTCAATGCCATGCTCTTTGGCCCAGGTGTCTATGAGGTTGTTTCGGAAATGAGTCCCATTGTCTGACTCAATTCTTTCTGGGGTGCCATGTCGCCATAAGACTTGCTTCTCAAGGCCCAGGATAGTGTTCCGGGCGGTGGCATGGGGCACGGGATATGTTTCCAGCCATCCGGTGGTTGCTTCCACCATTGTGAGGACATGGCGCTTGCCTTGGCGGGTCTGTGGGAGTGTGATATAGTCAATCTGCCAGGCCTCCCCATATTTATATTTCAGCCATCGTCCTCCATACCAGAGAGGCTTTGACCGCTTGGCTGGCTTGATTGCAGTGCATGTTTCACACTCATGGATAACCTGTGCGATAGTGTCTATGGTCAAGTCCACCCCTCGGTCACGAGCCCATCTAGATGTTGCATCTCTTCCCTGATGGCCTGAGGTGTCATGGGCCCACCAAGCTAGGAATAATTCACCCTTATGTTGCCAGTCCAGATCCACCTGCGCCACTTCAATCCTAGCAGCCTGATCCACCTGCTGGTTGTTTTGATGTTCCTCAGTGGCCTGACTCTTAGGTACATGGGCATCTACGTGGCGTACTTTTATAACCAGCTTCTCTCGCCGGGCAGCAATATCTTGCCACAATTTGGCAGCCCAGATGGGTTTGCCTCTGTGCTGCCAGTTGCTCTGCTTCCATTGCTGTAACCACCCCCACAGGGCATTTGCCACCATCCCTGAGTCAGTATAGAGACAGAGCACTGGCCACTTCTCTCGCTCAGCAATATCAAAAGCCAGCTGGATGGCTTTCACCTCTGCAAACTGACTCGATTCACCTTGTCCTTCAGTGGCTCCTGCAACTCTTCGTGTAGGACTCCACATGGCAGCTTTCCACCTTTGATGCTTTCCCACAATACGACAGGACCCATCAGTGAACAGGGCATATTCCTTCTCATTTTCTGGCCATTTATTGTACAGTGGGCCCTCTTCAGCACGCGTCACCTCCTCTTCTGTCGACATTCCAAAATCTTTGCTGTCTGGCCAGTCCGTGATCACTTCCAAGATTCCTGGGCGACTGAGGTTTCCTATTTGAGTCCTCTGTGTGATCAGTGTGACCCACTTGCTCCATGTAGCACCAGTTGCATGATGTGTAGAGGGGACTCTCCCTTTAAACACCTAGCCCAGCACCGGCAGTCAGGGTGCCAGGAGGAGCTGTGCTGCAGTACCAACATAATCTGAAGCAGCTCGAACTCCTTCATATGCTGCCAATATCTCTTTTTTAGTTGGAGTATAGTGGGCATTGTATCATCTGTACCCCCAACTCCAAAACACTAGGGGTTGACCTTGATTGTCCCCTGGTGCTTTCTGCCAGAGGCTCCAGGTAGGGCCATTCTCCCTGGCTGCGGTGTAGATCACATTTTTTAGGTCTTGCCCTCGTTCTTCTTCTGGGTCTCTTGATAGAGAGGGCTTGCAATGGAACTGTAATTTGGAATATGCATTCTCTAGAAACCCGCAACGCCTAAGAAAGCTTGTGTTTCCTTTTTTGATAGGTGGTGGGGACATAGCTGCTATTTTTTTGATCGCATCCATTAAGATTTGATGACATCCATCTTGCCATTTTATTCCTAGGAACTGGATCTCCTGTGCAGGTCCCTCACTCAGTTGGTGAGAAACGCAGTGGCGGCAATGGCAAGTTCTGTAGCTGCGTGCTAGATATTGAGGTGGACAGGGGGTTCCCGGAGCCAGGGAATCCAGAGCAAGAGCAGAGAACAGAGAGCCCTACCAGGCGCTGGCAGCTCTCGCGAGCAAGGCTGACATGGCTTGGGCATTGCCAGGAGATTTAAACGGCCCTGAGGAGCGCCAGCAACCAGGAGCGCTGCGAACAGGGCGGGCAAACAGGGCATGGCAAGTCAGTCAGGGTGTGGTGCAGCAGTTCGCGTGGAAGGGCACGCAGGAAGGGCCCTGCAGCCTGCTTGTAGTCCCACAGCCCAGGGAAGCACTCTTGGTCTCTGCCACAATGGTGGGCACTCGCCTCAGAGCTAAAACCAGTGCTCCTATGGTGAAAGCCCCCAAGATGGCTGATGCATCCTGCCAGACAGAACTGATAAGGAAGGAAACGTCAGTACAGGCAGGAGGTTGCATCAAGTGCCCTCACCCTTCTCCTGATGAAAAGGTAAGTTCCTGCACAGGGTGTGCACAGGTCGACAATCTATTATGTCAGGTGGCTGAGCTGCAGGAAACAGTTAAAAGGCTATGCAGTATCAGAGGATCTGAAACGAAGATAGATAGGTGGTTTCATAACCATACTCCTCCACCAGACACCACTGAGAATGAGACATCTTGGACCCTAGTAACCCACAAAAGCAGGGCTCCACTTCAGTCCCCGCCCTCAGGTATCACAACCAAAAACAGATACGAAGCTTTAACAGCTGTAGACACCCACGAGCAATGTGGGCAAGGAGAAACTACTCCAGTAGCACATGGCAGATACCACAAAAAGAAACAATGAGTGCTCGTAGTGGGGGACTCTCTGTTAAGAGGCACTTAGGTGCCCATCTGCCGACCTGACAGGGAGGCACGTGAGGTGTGCTGCCTTCCGGGAGCTAAGGTCCGAGATGTTGCTGAGAGGGTGCCACAACTTGTCAGGAGCATGGACTACTATCCGCTGCTACTCTTTCATGTGGGCATGAATGACACCACAAGCTGGAACCTGGACAAAATCAAAGAAGACTTTAAAGACCTGGAAGAGCAAGTGAAAAATATTGGTGCCCAGGTTATATTTTCCTCCATTTTACCAGTGGGAGGAAAGTGGGCAGCCAGAAACAGGCGCATAATGCATATCAACTCCTGGCTTCGTGGCTGGTGCTGTCATGAGGGTTTTGGCTTTTATGACAATGGGATGTTCTTTGGTGACTATAACCTATTGGGGAGGGATGGGATCCACCTGTCTAAGAGGGGCAGGGGAATCTTTGGCAGCAGGTTGGCCAACTTGGTGAGGCGGGCTTTAAACTGAAGGACTCGGGGGGAGGGGTCCAAAGTGGCAATGCTCATGCCATTGCATCCAACTGGGGAGTAAGCCAGGCCAACCTGAGCAGTGACAAATGTTCCTTAGCTGCTTTCCAAGAAGACAACCAGAAGGCCGACCACCCTAAGGGTGTGTATGGCTATGATGGATCCTCCTGCACCCCTCCAGGGAAACCTGTAAACTCAACTTCCTCTCTGAAATGCCTGTACACCAACGCACGCAGCATGGAGAATAAACAGGAAGAACTAGAGATCTGTGTGCGCTCGCAGGGCCACGATCTCATAGCAATTACAGAGACGTGGTGGGACAGCTCGCATGACTGGAATGCTGTCATGGATGGGTATGTACTTTTCAGGAAGGACAGGCCAGCAAGGCGAGGTGGTGGAGTGGCTCTCTATGTGAGGGAGCAACTGGAGTGTATCGAGCTCTGCCTAGGGGAGGACGAAGAACAGGTCGAGAGCTTATGGGTAAGGATTAAGGGACAGGCTAACATGGGGGACACTGTTGTGGGTGTGTACTACAGGCCACCTGATCAGGAAGAGGAAGTCGATGAGGCCTTCTACAGGCAGCTGAAAGTAGCCTCATGATCACAGGCCCTGGTTCTCATGGGGGACTTCAACCACCCTGATATCTGTTGGAGGGACAACACAGCTAGGCACGCACAGTCCAGGAGGTTCCTGCAGAACATTGATGACAATTTTCTGATGCAGGTGGTGGAGGAGCCGACGAGGAGAGGGGTGCTGCTGGACCTCATACTAACAAACAAAGAAGGTCTGGTTGGGGATGTGAAGGTTGGGGACAGCCTTGGCTGCAGTGACCACAAGATGGTGGAGTTCAGGATCCTGCAAGGAGGAAGCAGGACACTAAGTAGGATTACAACCCTGGACTTCAGGAGAGCTAACTTTGCCCTCTTCAAGGACCTGCTTGGAGGAATCCCATGGGTTAGGGCTCTAGAAGGTAGGGGGGCCCAAGAAATCTGGTCAGTATTCAAGCATCACTTCCTCCAAGCTCAAGAGCAGTGCATCCCCAGGAGTAAGAAATCAGGTAAAAGGGAGGCAGGAGACTTGCATGGATGAGCAAGGAACTATTGGCAAAACTCAAATGGAAGAAGGAAGTCCATGGAATGTGGAAAAAGGGACAGGCTGAGGGAATGAAGGCACGGACTCCGGCATAGGTGGAAAGCAGAGACGCTTTAATGCACACTTACAGGGGTTTATAAAGCTTCCTTATCTACTACATGCGCTCTAACACCTGTTAAAACAATTCTAATTTTGTGCACTTAAACATAACAAAGAAATTCTTTAGTGTAACAACAAACTTCTTTCTGGTTCTGACTGCTTCTGGTTACTCTTGTTTACCTTACTGTGTCCCTTCATTGACCTTTACAGCACTGCTGTTTCAATTACTGTACTGCTGTTACAATCAGCTCTAACCTGTCGTAAAACAGGTCACCTACAATTCCCCCTTTCTTTGTTTTTACAAGCCAAATAGAGCGCATTGAATGTTCAATCATTTTTTTAGCAAACACTGCAACAGACAAGGCACTATAATAATAATTGTGACTAATACAATGAGCAAAACAAGTCCTCCTTTCGCTAATTCTACTAACCATCCTGTTAATCCTAACCCTTTCAGCCAAGATTCTAATCCTACTGAGCTTGTGGTTAATTGTTCAGATAGCTCTTTCAATTTCTTTATCTGTTGAAATACTGTTTGAGAGTTATCGCTTAAATTCATACAACACATGCCTTCAAACTCTTCACACCCATGTCCTTGTGCTAATAACAAAAAATCTATAGCTGCTCTATTTTGCAAAGTGGCGTGCCTAATAGAATCTGTATCTACCAGCAAAGCACTTAAAGCTTTTGATGTGGCATTGTTTTGCTTAGCAAGCCAACATCCTAATTTATTAAGTGTCACAAGGGCTTTTGTGGCAGCGACACCAGGTGCTAAGACTGAGGCTACGATAGTCTTATCTGCCTTCCAAAAATCCACATTGTCCTTACAATCTTCTCGATAATGATTCACTGATCGTTTTGATCGCCCATGGAGTCTGTTAATATTTAAAACCATGGACGTTTTTGGTGTTAATAACATTATGCGGCCCAGAGTACAAGGGCCTTCTGCAACATGAGAAGGAACGCCTTGCCAAGCCCGGTCCCCACAGATGAGAAACACACCGGCCGGCAAGGCTAAAGGTTTGTTTGAAGACTTAGATATTTTAGAGGTGGTATAATTACACCACACAGATGCGTTCTTATAGATGGATAAACTTGCTGGTACATCAATTACGGTGTTATCACGTCCAGTATAATTAAAGCTTAGACAGGCATAGGCACTCACACTTCCCAAAATATCTAATTCTTGTGGCTCCAATGGAACGACCGGCAAATAGTTGGCCCAGCCATCCCAGTTGGTTACCGCTTCCTTACTAGCATTTCCCGTCAAATTAACATTCCATTTAGACATAATATGATGCTCTACTGAAGTATTATTAACAACAGTCACAACTTCCTTGTCTGAAAGCGGAAATTCCAACTAAACATGTCGTAAACGGGTTGGCTGCGCTGGCCATCGAGAGGCACATGTGGTTCTGTCCCGTCATGTTGGCAAGTGTGACCCAGATGTTTGCTCTAGGTTGGATGGAGATCCATGAGGCACTGAAACCGCAACAGTAGAGGATGATGATCCCAACCAAGGCCACACACCACGGGCTGGTACCCATCGTGGTCCTCGTCCTGTGGAAACACAAGCATATCCTCGCCCCCAGGTTATCAAAGGATATGGTCCTTAGCCAAATCCCCTGCAGTTTTTTTTTTTTTTTTTTTAAATTAATTGTTTTTCCATCTCAGTCATACATTTTGTTTCTGTGATCGAGGGGGAGGCTTAAGCAAATCAGTTAGATCTTGTTCTGATGCCTGGTGAATTTATCTATTTTAGTACACCTTTGTCCGATACTACATGCCGAGCAACACTGCTTCAGTTTTTAAGTTCTTTGTTATTTTCCCGCTCGAGGGCGAGTACCATAGGGTCCTGCGGCAGCACCATTCCACAGTCCCTTTGCCACTCCGGGTGATTTCGGAGGGTGAAAAACATATCTGCATATGACACTTCATCCCATTTTCCTTCTCTCCTTAAAACAACATTAATTGCAAGATAGTGTTATAATCAATTGACCCATGAAGTGGAACTAACCCATTAAGTGGCCACTTAGTTCCATCTTCCAGCTTATAAATCAGCCACCATTGATTACAATATTTAATGAGAGTCTTCTTATTCTCTGTACCCCTGGTTCCAACAACATCCCTCCAATGTGTCAATATATGACCAAGGGGGCTTTTCTTTAAAATACCCTTATTCTGAGTGTTACCCATCTCTTCTGACTCCTTATGCTTATTTTCTAGATTGTTTCTTATTAGCTATTGTGCTTCGTTTTCATTCCCAAATGTCCCAAATCTCTGGGATAATCCAATACCTTTTTTTTTTTTTTTTTTTTTCCTTCGGCGGCGGGCGGCGGCGGCTGTTCGGTGCGGACGGTGGTGGTGACTGGCTGTTCGCTCCGCCTCCCGCGGTGTGATGGTGACTGCGGCCGGCTGTGGGGGGGCTGCTCCCTGCTCCGGGCTCGCTGAGCTCCGCTCTCCGCTCCCGATACCGGCCTTAGAGAGCCATGGCAGCCAGGGGAGGGGAGGCTGCTCCGGTCCGCGCCGCGTGGGGAGGGCTACTCCTATTGGATCTCCCTCCTTTAATGCTTCCCGGCGCACTTGTTCCCATCGTGCCCATGGGTTGAACTCTCCGACCCCCTCCGGAATAGGGGCGGAGGTTCGTGCAGGAGCCGAGGGGATCATTGGGTCGGGCTTTGTCGGTGGTATCTCAGTTTTCTTTAAATCTATCAAATCTCCCTCATCCGATGTCTTTTCTGTCTCTGAGCGCGAATCAGCTGTGAGTACTGTTTGAACGGCAGCACTTTGAACCTTCTTTTCCGCCTGCCACGATCTTAAAGTCTCAGTTACTAAATGCCATGTAGTCAAAATTTCAACGGCAGCTGTATTCCCTCTAGAGACTGCTTCCCATATCGTTTCTCCTGCCTGCTCCCACGTCTTTACATCAAACACAGCAGAGACAGTAGAGGGGGCTCCTTGCTTTTTCAAAAACTTCAGCAACAGTTTGATTTTATGAGAGTCATACTTTACTCCCCTTTTTGTCAAAAGGTGCGTTAATAACTTAACTATAGCTTCTTCTTCCGCAGAAATGTTAGTTCCCATTATAAATGCCCAGCCGCTCACCTGTTTTTCAGGCGATGTCCCGGGGTGGAAGCCGCAGTCCAGCTGCTAGCTTGATTCGTTCGGCTGGGTTCCCTCCGGACGCTCCGCGTTACTTTACTGGACGCTCGTTCAGCGTTGCTTCAAGGGACGCTTATGCAGCGTTGCTTTTTCGGACGCTCGTGCAGCGTTGATTTACCCCGTCACACCGGGGTCACCATTTGAGGGAATGAAGGCACGGACTCCGGCATAGGTGGAAAGCGGAGACGCTTTAATGCACACTTACAGGGGTTTATAAAGCTTCCTTATCTACTACATGCGCTCTAACACCTGTTAAAACAATTCTAATTTTGTGCACTTAAACATAACAAAGAAATTCTTTAGTGTAACAACAAACTTCTTTCTGGTTCTGACTGCTTCTGGTTACTCTTGTTTACCTTACTGTGTCCCTTCATTGACCTTTACAGCACTGCTGTTTCAATTACTGTACTGCTGTTACAATCAGCTCTAACCTGTCGTAAAACAGGTCACCTACAACAGGCCACTTGGGAGGAGTACAGGGATGCTGTCAGGGTATGCAGGGATGCTACAAGGAAGGCTAAGGCCCACCTGGAATTTAATCTGGCAGGGGACATCAAGGACAATAAGAAGGGCTTCTTCAAATACATCGGTAGCAAACGGAAGACCAGGGAAAATGTGGGCCCTCTGCTGAATGAGGTGGGTGCCCTGGTCACAAAGGATGCAGAGAAGGCAGAGTTACTGAATGCCTTCTTTGCTTCAGTCTTTACTGCCAAGGCTGGCCCCCAGGAATCCCAGACCCTGGAAGTAAGAGAGGAAGCCTGGAGAAAGGATGGCCTTCCTTTGGTCGAGGAGGATTGGGTTAGAGATCAGTTGGGCAAACTGGACACCCACAAATCCATGGGCCCTGATGGGATGCACCCACGAGTGCTGAGGGAGCTGGCAGAGGTCATTGCCAAGCCACTCTCCATCATCTTTGAAAAGTCATAGAGAACAGGAGAGGTGCCTGAGGACTGGAGGAAAGCCAATGTCACTCCAGTCTTCAAGAAGGGCAAGGAGGACCCGGGAAACTACAGGCCAGTCAGCCTCACCTCCATCCCTGGAAAGGTGATGGAGCAACTCATTCTGGAGGCCATCTCCAAGCATGCAGAAGAAAAGAAGGTGATCAGGAGTAGTCAGCATGGATTCACTAAGGAGAAATTGTGCTTGACCAATCTGATAGCCTTCTATGATGGCATGACTGGCTGGGTGGATGAGGGGAGAGCGGTGGATGTTGTCTACCTGGACTTCAGCAAGGCGTTTGACACTGTCTCCCACAATATCCTCATAGGTAAGCTCAGGAAGTGGGGGTTAGATGAGTGGATGGTGAGGTGGATTGAGAACTGGCTGAATGGCAGAGCTCAGAGGGTGGTGATCAGCGGCACAGTCTAGCTGGAGACCTGTGGCTAGTGGTGTCCCCCAGGGGTCAGTACTGGGGCCAGTCTTGTTCAATTTATTCATCAATGACCTGGATGAAGGGACAGAGTGCACCCTCAGCAAGTTTGCCAATGATGATACAAAACTGGGAGGACTGGCTGATACACCGGAAGGCTGTGCTGCCATTCAGCGAGACCTGGACAGGCTAGAGTGCTGGGCAGAGAGGAACCTCATGAAGTTCAACACAGGCAAGTGCAGGGTCCTGCACCTGGGGAGGAACAAACCCATGCACCGGTACAGGTTGGGGGTTGACCTCCTGGAAAGCAGCTCTGCAGAGAAGGACCTGGGAATCCTGGTAGACAACAAATTCACCATGAGCCAGCAATGTGCCCTTGCATCTAGGAAGGCCAATGGCATCCTGGGGTGCATTAAGAAGAGTGTGGCCAGCAGGTCGAGGGAGGTTATCCTCCCCCTCTACTCTGCCCTAGTGAGGCCCTATCTGGAGTACTGCATCCAGTTCTGGGCTCCCCAGTTCAGGAAAGATGAGGAACTACTGGAGAGAGTCCAGCAGAGGGCCACAAAGATGATTAGGGGACTGGAGCATCTCTCCTATGCAACGCATAGTCCGAGGGCTATCAAAAGAGACTTCAGGGCCTTGGGTCAGTCCATAAGGGAATGTGGAGCACAGGTTATCTTTTCCTCCTTCCTTCCAGTTGCAGGCAGCGACATTGGCAGAAACAGAAGGGTCCAGTCTATTAATATGTGGCTCTGTGGCTGGTGTCACCGCCACAGTTTTGGGTTTTTTGACAGTGGGATGACCTACATGGCACCAGGTGTGCTGGTGTCAGATGGGGTTCACCTTTCTCAAAGGGGAAAGAGGGTCTTTGCCCAAGAGCTAGCGGGGCTTATTGACAGAGCTTTAAACTAGACTTGAAGGGGCAGGGGCATAATATCAGGCTCGTCCGTGACAAGCTGTGGGATGACACACCAAGTTTTGAGGGATGGGATGCTAGCGAGGGCCCTCAGCCTGTTGCTCCGAGACGTGCTGGGTACACTGCAGCATACCTGAAGACTTATGGAGACGAGCCAGGGGATCCTGAGGTAATTGGAGCCAACAGGGAAACACCAGTGAAAGACCTCAAAGGAATTAAGGGGTGGTCCTCCATGAAGGTGATATGGCCGACAGCCCAGCTGAAGGGCCTCTACACTAATGCCCACAGCATGGGCAACAAACAGGAGGAGTTGGAAGCCACCATGCTGCTAGAAAGCTATGACCTAGCTGCCATTACTGAAACTTGGTGGGACAAATCCCATGACTGGAGTGCAGCTATCGACGGCTGCAGGCTGTTCAGAAGGGACAGGCGAGGAAGGAGGGGCGGAGGTGTTGCCCTCTACATCAAGAAATGGATAGAGTGTGAGGAGCTGTCTCTGAAGAATAGCCACGAGCAGGTTGAAAGCTTATGGGTAAGAATCAGAGACCGAGGCAACAAAGGGAACCTTGTGGTTGGGGTCTACTACAGGCTGCCTGATCAAGGGGAGTCTATTAACGAAGCCTTCTTGCTCCAGCTACAGGAGGCATCGTGCTTGCAGGTTCTCGTCCTGCTGGGAGATTTCAACCATCCCGACATCTGGTGGAAAAGCAGCACGGTGAGCTGTAGGCAATCCAGGAGACTCCTGGAGCGCATGGAGGAGAACTTCTTAAGCCAGGTAATAGACAGCCCCACCAGAGGGGATGCTATGCTGGACCTGATGGTCACCAATGCGCGTGAGCTAATCGGTGACGTCAAGATTGGAGGCAGCCTGGGCTGCAGTGATCATGCACTGGTGGAGTTCACAGTCCTGAGGGATATGGGTCAGGCGAGGAGTAAAGTCAGGACCCTGAATTTTAGGAAAGCAAAGTTGCGCCGGGGAGGTTTAGATTGGATATTCGGAAAAATTTCTTCACTGAAAGGGTTATCAGTAACTGGAACAGGCTGCCCAGGGAGGTGGTGGAGTCCCCATCCCTGGAGGTATTCAAAAGACGTTTAGATGTGGCGCTAAGGGATGGTGGTGGACTTGGTAGTGATAGGTTAACGGTTGGACCCGATGATCTTGGAGGTCTCTTCCAACCAAAACAATTCTATGATTCTATGATTCTATGGTTGGTGTTAACAGTGTATATGGACATAGTCAAGTAAGTGCCTTCAGAACACTAGGAAGCTCCACCATGTACACATACATATATAATCATAGTTTTCTGATGTCTTTCAGAAGGCATTACTTATTTTATTCCCAAACTGTCAAGATAACAGCTCTATTGGTATAAAAAGTTAATATAAACTCATGGTTAGTACAAACATAGGCAAAGAAAACCAGCAGTGGAATTCCTAATCCTATACAGGTAACAGATGTGCAATTTTAATACAACTTGTGGCTAGCCCTGCCAGTATTACCTCCTTTCCAAAAAAGAGTGGGATAGATAGTAGAGAAATGGTAAATGGAATTTATTATGAGACACAGGGACCTATTCTCTTGTAGCATTTACTCCCAAAGAAACCATAGACATTACACTGAGAATTAAGACTCTTTGGTTTAACAAAGCACTTCGGTAAAAACTATGTGTAAATGCTTTAATAGACTACAGTCCAACAGTCAAATGATACTTTCTCGCTTTCTGTAAAATTTCTGGTGCTATGCTGAAATAAATTTAAAACCCAACTCCTGATTAAAAATCTCACTGAGACAGAACTTCTTTTACATGTGGATTCTAAGTGGGATAATAGCAATAGACATTTATTAAGCACATAGATCACCAAAATCTGCACGGGATTGTTTTTAGATACATTTTGTTTCCTTTCTGTTTGGCTGCCAGTGAATTTCTGGCAGTAAATATAAATAAAAAAATTAAATGTCTGCTCATTCTAAATTACAGTACAGTACATATAAGAACATTTTTGCTTTTACCTTTGTGTAAGAGAATAACATACATTTTTAATAACAGAATTTTAAACATAATCCTTCTTCTTGGTCTTCCAAGAACATTCAACCTATTTTTTTTGAATAGTTGGAAAAATATACTGCTTTGCCCACTGTAAAGATGACTGAAAATCTCACTTTACAAATCAGGGGGGTTTTTTGGTGTGGTTTTTTTTGGGGGGGGGGGGTTAACCTTATTTAATTCATCACATAACTTTGGAGAAGGACATCTTTTGCAGGAATGACTTACGGACTATATTCATTTAAATCTCACTTTCACTACATAAATCAGCTTAAAGATTCCTAGCCTTCTATTAGCAGACCACAAAACTTCAGAAAAAATAAAGAAGATGGAGCATTTAAAATAAGAATAATTTAAATTATTTCATATTTGAGATTTAGCTTATTTAGCAATGTTATTATCCCATGTTTCTGCTTTCATAGATGGACTTCAGGTAAGACAATGGCATGCAAGAGGAAAGCCTGCTGAGTATTTTGTTAGTAGCTATTTAAACAGCAAAAGCAAAAGTTTGGTGTGTATAGGAATTACAGTTTATTTTGGAAAGATGCAGTGAACACAGTGTATAGGATACGGGTTTGAAAAATGACAACAAGCCAGTAATTATTGGATGGATCTGTGAGTTTCCAGATAGTGTATCATCAAATTCTCTGGAAATCTCCATTAAACTCAGCAATCTATAAAAGGAGGAAGACTGCAGCACTGGGGAACTTTGATATACAACACTATCTACAACTAAATGTTTTAAAAAAGGAAATTTAAAAGCAAAAGAAATGACTTCTCTTCATCAAATGAGCATTATCTACTGCAATCATAGAATCATATAATCATAGAATAGTTTAGGTTGGAAGGGACCTTTAAAGGTCATCTAGTCCAACCCCCCTGCAATAAGCAGGGACATCCTCAACTACATCAGGTTGCCCAGAGCCCCATCCAGCCTGACCTTGAATATTTCCAGGGATGGGGAAACCTCCCTGGACCACCTCTCTGGGCAACCTGTTCCAGTGTTTCACCACCCGCATTGTGAAAAACTTCTTCCTTATGTCTAGCCTATATCTCCCCTCCTTTAGTTTAAAACCATTACCCCTTGTCCTATCACTACAGGCCCTGCTAAAAAGTTTTTCCCCATCTTTCTTATAGGCCCCATTTAAGTACCGAAAGGCTGCAATAAGGTCTCCCTGGAGCCTTCTTTTCTCCAGGCTGAAGAAGACCAACTCTCTCAGCCTGTCTTCATAGGAGAGGTGCTCCATCCCTCTGATCATTTTTGTGGCCCTCCTCTGGACCCACTCCAGCAGGTCCATGTCTTTCTTGTGTTGGGGGCTCCAGAGCTGGACGCAGTACTGCAGGTGGGGTCTCACCAGGGCAGAGTAGAGGGGCAGAATCACCTCCCTCGGCCTGCTGGCCACGCTTCTTCTAATGCAGCCCAGGATACGGTTGGCTTTCTGGGCTGCGAGCGCGCATTGCTGGCTCATGTCCAGCTTTTCATCCAGCAGGACCCCCAAGTCCTTCTTGGCAGGACTACTCTCAATCCCTTCATCCCCCAGCCTGTATTGATACCGGGGGTTGCTCCGACCCAGGTGCAGGACTCTGCATTTGTCCTTGTTGAACCTCATGAGATCTGCCCGGGCCCACCTCTCGAGCTGGTCCAGTGTTTTAGTTCTTCAAGGCTGTTGAAAATATCAGTGATGAAGACACACTTCCAGGGCCTAAATGTTTAATTTCTTAACACTTAATTAAATTTATTAAATTCTTTCCTATCTTAAAACATCTCCCTTTTGTAAATCCATTTGGACAATTTACAGAAGCTGGCTAAATACTGATTTTAACGCTGTTTCAAATTTAGGTTTTACATACAGTGAGTATTATAAATTGATAAAAAGTGTATGAAGGTATGCAAACTAACAGTAAGTACGTAAAATAATAAGCTTACAATAGTTGAATTGCATACCTAAAGGTAGTAAAAATGAACACGAAGAAAAAATCCATTATGGGCTATGAGAAATGGTGTTTTCCTAAAATGTCCTTTGTCATTAGTTTTCATGTGTTTGTCCTCCTATCACATGAATGTCCATTATTGCTAAAATATTTATTCTTCAGAATAGGAACTTTTCAGCTGTCAATGGAGGAGATTAAGACTCTATCAAATATTTGTCTGACCTTCCCTCTGAAAATGTGGTTATTTCAAATTCACAGAATCACAGAATCACAGAATGGTAGGAATTGGAAGGGAACTCTGGAGATCATCTAGTCCAACCCCCCTGCTAAAAGCAAGTTCACCTAGAGCAGGCTGCACAGGACTGCGTCCAGGCGGGTTTTGAATATCTCCAGAGAAGGAGACTCCACAACCTCCCTGGGCAGCCTGTTCCAGTGCTCTGTCACCCTCACAGTAAAGAAGTTTTTCCTCATATTCAGACGGAACTTCCTATGTTCCAGTTTGTGCCCGTTGCCCCTTGTCCTGTCCCTGGGCACCACTGAGAAGAGTCTGGCCCCATCCTCTTGACACCCGCCCTTGAGATATTTGTAAGCATTGAGGAGGTCCCCTCTCAGTCTTCTCTTCCCCAGGCTGAACAGCCCCAGCTCCCTCAGCCTTTCCCCATAGGAGAGATGCTCCAGTCCCCTAATCATCTTTGTAGCCCTCCGCTGGACTCTCTCCAGTAGTTCCTCATCTTTCTTGAACTGGGGAGCCCAGAACTGGACACACTACTCCAGATGGGGCCTCACTAGGGCAGAGTAGAGAGGGAGGATAACCTCCCTCGACCTGCTGGCCACACTCTTCTTGATGCACCCCAGGATGCCGTTGGCCTTCCTGGCCGCAAGGGCACATTGCTGGCTCATGGTGAATTTGTTGTCTACCAGGACTCCCAGGTCCTTCTCTGCAGAGCTGCTTTCCAGGAGGTCAACCCCCAACCTGTACCGGTGCATGGGGTTGAGTCAAGCTATTGACTTCAGAAAATCTCGGTTTGTACATGCTCCCTAGAGACTTTTTACAACTGTCTACTAAATTGTCAAGACTCAAATCAACACCCGCAAAACTGAACAAGACTTCTCCTATTGCCTCTTCAAAGAGATAACTGCTGCTCTGTAATTAGAGCTGATGTCAGACTCTGTGTCCTGTAACCATGCTGTTTCCTTCTGCTGGTGATTAATGACACTTGAATATAAAGATGAAAAAGGCAGAGACTGGGAAAAACATTGTGGAAGAAACTGCGGTGCAGATGGGATGGGCAGGTCACAACAGAGCTAGGTTCTACTGAGGGAGACATTCTAGAACTACGAGCCAAGCAGCAACCAATGGTGAAGAGAAATGGCAGCTGCCAGGAGAAAAAGGATAGTACAGAATCATAGAATGTCTGAAGTTGGAAGGGACCCATAAGGATCATTAAGCCAGGTAATAGACAGCCCTACCACAGGGGATGCAATACTGGACCTGATGGTCACCAACGCGAATGAGCTAATAGGTGACGTCAAGATTGGAGGCAGCCTGGGCTGCAGTGATCATGCACTGGTGGAGTTCACAGTCCTGAGGGATATGGGTCAGGCGAGGAGTAAAGTCAGGACCCTGAATTTTAGGAAAGCAAACTTCCAGCTCTTCAGGGAGTTAGTCAATAGCACCCCCTGGGAAACTGCCCTCAGGGACAAGGGAGCAGAATAGAGCTGGCAGATCTTTAAGGAGTGCAAGAGTTCTCAATCCCCAGGTGCAAGAAATTGGGCAAAGAAGGCAAGAGACCAGCATGGATGAGTCAAGACCTGCTGGTCAAATTAAAGGGCAAAAAGGAAATGCACAGGCAGTGGAAGCAGGGACAGGTGTCCTGGGAAGAGTATAGGGACGCTGCCCGGTTGTGTAGGGATGGGGTCAGGAAAGCCAAGGCACAGCTGGAGCTGAACTTGGCAAGGGATGCAAAGAATAACAAGAAGGGCTTCTACAGGTATGTCAGCCAGAAAAGGAAGGTCAAAGAAAGTGTGCCCCCTCTGATGAGCAAGACTGGCAAACTGGTATCAATGGACGAGGAGAAGGCTGAGGTACTCAACGACTTTTTTGCCTCAGTCTTCACTGGCAACCTCTCTTCCCACACCTCTCAAGTGGATGGTCTGCAAGACAAGGACTGGGGAAGCAAAGTCCCTCCCACTGCAGAAGATCAGGCTCGTGACCACCTGAGGAACCTGAACATACATAAAAGTCTATGGGACCTGCTGAGATGCATCCACGAGTCTTGAGGGAACATGGAGGACAGGGAGGTGATTGGAGACAGCCAGCATGGCTTCACCAAGGGCAAGTCTTGCCTGACCCACCTAGTGGCCTTCTACGATGGAGTGACTACATCAGTGGACAAAGGAAGAGCTATGGATGTCATCTATCTGGACTTCTGTAAGGCCTTTGACATGGTCCCCCCCAACATCCTTCTCTAAATTGGAGAGATATGGATTTGATGGGTGGACTGTTCGGTGGATGAGGAATTGGTTGGATGGTTGCATCCAGAGGGTAGTGGTCAATGGCTCAATGTCCAGATGGAGATCGGTGAAAGTGGTGTCCCTCAGGGGTCTATATTGGGACCAGTACTGTTTAATATCTTCATCAATGACATAGTGGGATTGAGCGCACCCTCAGCAAGTTTGTGGATGACACCAAGCTGAGTGGTGCGACTGACATCCCTGAGGGACAGGATGCCATCCAGAGGGACCTGGACAAGTTCGAGAGGGCTGCATCAAAAGAAACGTGGCCAGCAGGTCGAGGGAGGTGATTCTGCCCCTCTACTCCGCGCTGGTGAGACCCCACCTGGAGTACTGCGTCCAGCTCTGGAGTCCTCAGCACAAGACAGACATGGATCTGTTGGAGCAAGTCCAGAGGAGGGCCACAAAAATGATCAGAGGGCTGGAACACCTCTCCTATGAAGACAGGCTGAGGCAGTTGGTCTTCTTCAGCCTGGAGAAGAGAAGGCTCCGGAGACACCTTATTGCAGCCTTTCAATACTTAAAGGGGGCTTATAGGAAAGATGGGGAAACACTTTTCAGCAGGGCCTGTAGTGATAGGACAAGGGGCAATGGTTTTAAACTAAAAGAGGGGAGATATAGACTAGACATAAGGAAGAAATTTTTTACAGTGAGGGTGGTGAAACACTGGAACAGGTTGCCCAGAGAGGTGGTAGAAGCCCCATCCCTGGAAATATTCGAGGTCAGGCTGGATGGGGCTCTGGGCAACCTGATGTAGTTGAGGATGTCCCTGCTTATTGCAGGGGGGTTGGACTAGATGACCTTTAAGGGTCCCTTCCAACCCAAACTGTTCTATGGTTCTATGGTCATCGAGTCTAACTCTCTGCTCCTCGCAGGACTACCTAATACTAAACCATATGACTAAGAGCGTCGTGCAGACACTCCTTGAACTCTGACAGACTTGGTGCCATGACCACTTCCCTGGGGCACCTGTTCCAGTGACTGACCACCCTCTCAGTAAAGAACCTTTTCCTCATGTCCAATCTGAACTTCCCCTGATGCAGCTTCATTCCATTTCCTTGTGTCCTATTGCTGGTCACCAGAGAGAGGACATCAGCACCTCCCCCTCCGCTGCCCCCCTTGAGGAAGTTGTAGACTGCGATGAGGTCACCCCTCAGCCTTCTCTTCTCCAAGCTGAACAAGCCAAGTGACCTCAGCCACTCCTCATAAGCCTTGCCTTTCACCATCTTGATCGCCCTCCTCTGGACACACTCTAATAGTTTGATGTCCTTCTTATATTGAGGCACCCAAAACTGCACACAATACTCAAAGTGGGACCACAGCAGTGCAGTGTAGAGGGGGACAATCATCTCCCTCGACTGGCTAGCTATGCCATGCTCAATGCACCCCAGGACACAGTTGGCCCTTTTGGCTGCCAGGGCACACTGTTGACTCATATTCAACTTGCCATCAACCCAAACCCCCAGGTCTCTTTTCGTGGGGCTGTTCTCCAGCCTCTTGTCCCCCAATATGTATGTACAACCAGGATTACCCCATCCCAGGTGGAGAATGCAGTACTTGCTCTTGTTAAATTTCATACGGTTGGTGATTGCCCAGCTCTCTAGTCTATCCAGATCTCTCTGTAAGGCCTCTCTACCTTCGAGGGAGTCCACAGCTCCTCCTAGTTTAGTATCACTGGCAAACTTACTTAACGCACATTCGACTCCTGCATCCAGATCATTTATAAAAACATTAAAGAGCACTGGCCCTAAAATTGAGCCCTGGGGAACCCCACTGGTGACTGGCCGCCAGCCTGATGTAACCCCATTTACTATAACTCTTTGAGCCCGACCCGTCATCCAATTGCTCACCCAACATAGTGATATGAGATACCACAATTTAGTAGTGGTAAGATGACAGACACGCAATGCAATGAAGTGCGGTGAATAAACAGGAAATCCATCTTCCATGAAGTCCACTTTCCATGCAGCCGAGTACGTTAGCCGGCTACATTCTCCCGTTCCATGCTTCCAAAAAAACAGCAGCGGGAGCACGAACAGCACAGAAACATTGCCTGCCCTCAGTTCCTGTACTGGATCAAAAGCATTTGTGGAAAAATCCTACTAAAAATCTGAAGCTCTAGGTTAGCATGCCCATTTGTACTGACTAGTTCTACTACAAATTTTCTCCCATTTGAAAATGTATGGAAATAAACTCAAATGCTTGTAATTCATGCACAAATTGGAAATACATCTATGCATTTGAGTAAACAATAGGACAGCAGGTAGTCTTACAATGAATCACAGCTATTTAAGTGCAAGCCACTCTTTTGCCCAGTCCTAAGAATATTTCCTTATCTTTCTTATCTTTAAAGGATGTATCTTGACAAATTCCTTATGTAATTATAGCTGTGACTGGAAAATATTACTGCAAACCCACAAGTTTTGCTTGCCTACATTAAGGAAGAAAAAGCAAAACATTGCTAAATGGTTGCAGCTTTGCGGATCACTGGCATACCATCTGTTATGGATTCTGTGTGGTTCCTTCTCTGTAAAGAACACTCCCTACATGCAGAAAGACTGAACAGCCTAAGTGCTCTTTTTCCATGTTTAGTATCTGTAATTTATTGCAGTTTCTTCCATCTGCATTTATAATTGAAGTTATTGGCTTTTTTTATACGGCAATTACATCAACCACTTTTTTCTTTAACACCTTCGAAACACTAAGTCAACAAATATGCAATCCTGAAGATACTATGAAAATGTGGCATTCAATATGTCTGTCTCATCTTGGTTACTTGGAAGTGTTATCTACTGCTACAGAACAATTCCTACAAGAAATATTTAAAGAAAATGAAGTAGTTATTGGCAAAAAAAATAAAATAAAACACTAATTTATTCAAACTAGAGCCACCTTAAGTGTTCCGTAGACAATAAAGTGATTGCTTTCTTTTTAAAAGCTATAGTAGATTTTAGTTCAGAATTGCAGCCTGCACCACAAGAGTCCATTTAGAATCATAGAATCATAGAATTGTTTTGGTTGGAAGAGACCTCCAAGATCATCGGGTCCAACCGTTAACCTATCACTGTCAAGTCCACCACTAAATCATATCCCTTAGGGCCTCATCTACACGTCTTTTGAATACCTCCAGGGATGGGGACTCCAACACCTCCCTGGGCAGCCTGTTCCAGTTACTGATAACCCTTTCAGTGAACAAATTTTTCCGAATATCCAATCTGAACCTCCCCTGGCGCAACTTGAGGCCATTTCCTCTTGTTCTGTCATCTGTTACTAGGGAGAAGAGTCCGACCCCCATCTCTCTACAACCTCCTTTCAGGTAGTTGTAGAGAGCAATAAGGTCTCCCCTCAGCCTCCTTTTCTCCAGACTAAACATCCCCAGTTCCCTCAGCCGCTCCTCATAAGACTTGTGTTCTAGACCCTTCACCAGCTTTGTTGCCCTTCTCTGGACATGCTCCAGCCCCTCAATGTCTTTCTTGTAGTGAGGGGCCCAATTCTATTTAGTCACTATAGAAAACGTTTAGGAGCAGAAAACAAGAATGCCAGACTTGTGTCTGTTTTAAGTGGATGTGCAATGATTTACACTAAACAAAAACTGTGGTCCCGAATCTCGCCTTTGTTTAGCAAAGAACATATCAAGGCAACACAAAGTTCATTTATGATCTTTCAGAATATCTATACACTTGCCCAATTGCTCATCTTTTTCCGCCTTATCTTTGGTTAAAGTTTTTCATTCTCCTCTTTCCCTTGAGTTTTATAAGTTTTCTTTCTTCCTTTGCATTTCCTTCAGAACTCCCACTTTTCTTTTACCTTAAACAATTCTAGAGAGACACTTCTGGCAATCAAGGACATCAAGGAGCCCTCAGGTCCTCACTTATACTTGTTGGAGATTTCTTGAGGCATGAAATGCTATTCCCATTTCTGTTTCTCATACTAACAAAGAGTTCTTCAGTCAGGATAAAATTCCACTTCCTCCTCCCCACCACCACTAGCAGCCACAAACCCTTCAGGGTAGGCAGAAGAACAGCCTTTCCTTCCTCTCTGCTCCTCTGCTGTAAGCAGCATGTTTATTTGGAATATGTGAACCATTCACCAGCATGTGGTCTCTCATTGTTTTTCCTTAGCTGTTCTGTGAATTGCTTTGAGGTCTACTGTAATGTAAGGCTTAGGCCTTACATTCTAAGGTTGATTTGTTTATCTATCCTATAAATTCATCTGCTCTTGTGTTAAATTTGTAATAGGATGAACTTAATGCTCTTCAACCTGAGAATGTACATACATTAAGAATGTATGTTGACACTGTTCATCAAGAAATTGATGCAGCTGTCCAAACCCAGCAATTTCAGTTGCCTTTGGACCAACTCTTCAAATGATACTTTCCGGAAATGCGGCTGAGCTGGGTTCTGGGAAGCAGCTTGGGACATAAGGCTAGGAGAAATATTTTTTCCAAGCCACAGTTGACAATATCACTGTATAAAAGCCATTCTCACAACTAGAGTCTGTTAGAATAACTATTGTCAGAATAAGAATGGAAGTATCAATGCTACATTTGATCCCTTGCATCTTCTCCAGTTCTGCACAGGATTCCTCTATATCCTCATCAATAATAAAGAGTGGCTTTTTTAATCCCACAGTGCTTTGACCATCAAAAAGATTTTACAAAGAATCAAACTATAAGACGCAACACTTCTAGTGCTCTGATTCTGAATACACAGTATGCTGTTACAATGCAACACATTAATCATAAATCTGTCCTCTGAAGGGTCAATGTTGCAGGTGAATTTGATAAAGGTGCAAAGACCATTTCTATCCATTTCAAAATGAAAAAGCAAAATGCTTTAGAAACATTTTATTATTACTATAATTTATAATCACTACACAAACCGTAATGTCTTTTTGAAATATTTTTAACGTTACAGTCACTGCTGATCTCCAGTAACACAGTAACTGTTTACCTGAAGGTTCCTCTGACAGCATCCACTGCAGATTATGGCAATTTACTGCCCAAGATGGTTTGTGAAACTCTGCTTTCTGATCACCATTAATGAATGCAGTTCAAAAAGATAAACTTATAAGCACTACATGCCATGATACTTGAAGTGTTTACCTTATTGGTAAGCACATTAACCTAATAGAACAGCCATGTTAACTGTCTTAATTTCTAAATACATTCTATCCCTTTGGCATCTCTCATTTACCTTCTACTTCCTTATCATCAAATAGCTTTCAGAACCACCTCTTGGATGTCCCAAATTGTTCCAAGTTCCTGCTTTTCACTTTTTTCATTACTGTTACTAACAGCTCAGCAATCTCCCTTACTTATTGACCAGAATTCTTGGCTTCCAACAATTCTGCCTCCTATCTATATCTATACTAATTTGTACAACTACTATGACTTCAATATTATTGAGATTTGTTTTTTTCTGACTATCCCTGCTGCTAAAACTTTAGTTCATATTTCATGCTGATTGCTCTGGTATTTTTACTTGGACTTCTGCCATCCACATTTTTTTCCCATCATGTGTTTCAAAACAGCTCCAGAGGTCGTTCTCTCCAGTTATATCAGCATAACTATCTCCTCAAAACATTTCACTCTTATCTCATCAAAGTGAGGCACTACTATTTACAAAGCCTAAATCTCTCTTCTGACTTTCATCTGTTTTCAGCCCATTCCACAGTCCTTGCTGCAGTCATCCCAGCTGCTCTCACTTCCTGCATTGTGTCTTTCACTTTCTCTGCTATGTTTGTTTCTCTATTTCTTCCATAATCACACCTATCACTGTGTTTGCTTCTTTGACCACTGATATTTTCAGAGAACTGTCCAGAAGGACACCAAGATCTCTTTTCTGAGAAGTAGCCAACTGGAGCCAACCACTGCTTTTATAAAATGCCTCTCATATGCACTGCTACTGGTTTTTATCTCCCCTTTTTATTACCTTGTCATTCTGTATCATGAGATTCTTGGCATAACTGAATAGATTAGCATCATTAGCATACTTCACTCACTCAATAGCTTTTCCAATTCATTTCTGATTATGCTAAATTATTTAAGTCTCAACGAAGATCTAAGTGAAACCGACTGACAATCTCACTCCAGCGTGAAACTAAGTTTATTCCTACCCTGTGTCCTAACTTTTAGCAAGTTGACTTGTCAGAGACCAAAGTTCTACAAAAAGATGCACCTTTCAGCAACTCTACAAACTACAGAAGAAACCACAAATCTATGCTAAGTACCAGATATTATCTCTCTTTTCAAATACCCATCTGAAAAGATATACTTCTAGAACAGAAATATTAAAAAACCAATCTTAATTTAATAGTTTTTTTTTTAATTCCTCTTTTATTTGGCAACTTTGTTATTATGATGTAGAGGCTTAAAATTCTCACCTGTAAAATAGTAAATGCCATTTCATTATTTAGCTTCCATTGAACAGTTTGAATCCTCTTAATATTTAAGGATATATGTAACATTAAAGACCTAATGCTTCTAGGTTAAATTACTGATTTTTTCTTCTAAGTTAGCAATCTTAATGACTTCTAACTGTTATTACAATGCAATGAGTTGTTAAAATGGAGTATGAAATATTTATTTAGGACACTCAATTTTGTAAAACAATTACATATCTTAATATTCTAGTCTAAATAGTCTTAATATTCTAATCTAAATGTACACTATGAATGCCAAGCCCATATCTTTCCAGTTATTATCTTGGGCAGTGTTTTATCTGTCAATCACTGTTCATTTTCATCATTCTCTTAAAACTATGTTTTACCTTCTGAATTTTGACTGAGAATGGGAGTTCAGGGAGCTGCTATGTTGTGTGCTGTTTTGTTTGTGTGTTTCTCTATTCCATGGCATCATTTGTTCTTTTAGAAGACAGAATGTGCTCAGCACTTGGCAGCATTAGGCAACAGTGCCACTGGGAATAAAACTCCTGCTGAACTGAAACAGTAAATTAAAAATAATATGTTGCATTATTAATGTTGTATTTTTCCAGCAGGAAAACTCATCACTTTTATTTTTCTGTATATTATTATAATATGTTATGTCTTCCAAAGGCATTTTTCTTCAGCCTCCCACCCCTATTTTGAACTATGATATTTATTTCACTAGAGGGGAAAATTAAAGATTTAAAATGTATTTTTTACTGTCATAAAACTGATGCCTTTATTTAATCTATTTTAACCTCTTGTCCTCCTTTCTCTCTCAGTATCCTTTTTTAAGTATTGTAACTGATGATCTGATTTTTTTAATTTAAGATTTCATTTTTCCTTCATATAACAGTGAAGCCTGTATTTATAACCAAACTAAAATGAGAAGTTCTGAATTTTTAACAGTATATCTCAACTGAATATAGTAATTATTCAATAATAGGCACTTTAAATAGTCTCATCGTTTTGCTGAACTCCACCCTTCTTTAAGATAGGCACCTAACATTTGCATTGACTATAACCTTGCTTTAATTACTCACTCTTGGAAGACCCTGAGGACATTTAAAACGGTTTTCAGATCAAAATGATCACCACCCAAGTGGCACCAGGAAACAGGGTAAATCCCATCCCCTCATCTGATTTCACAGAGGCCTCACAACAACTGAAACAGGACAGAGGTGCACCGTTGCAAACCCAACTGAGGACACCTACTGAGTCACACCTCTGCAGTTTGTTTACACAAAGTTCCCTGAGTGGAAGTAAGACTCTCTTGCAGTCTCAGGTGCGTGACATGCTCAAAACACTGCCTTTTACTCCGCAGTGCATGGGCATAACCGAAAGATGGAGCAGGATGAAGGAGCTTCCAAATACAGGCGACAAGACAACCCCACTTCACCCTGCCCCGTATGAGCTGAGAAGAATTGGCACGCACACACCCAAAGGCGGGAGGCCGTCGCCTCTCCCTGCGGAGAGCGTGCGGTGCAGTGGGAGCAGAGATCACTGGTGGTCTCTTGGGGCCTCTCACGAAGTCTCCACAGGATAACTGTCTCCTTGGGGAGCAGGGTGACAGGGGAATTGGGGGCAGTGCACCCCGATGCTGTCTTGACATAACCCCAAGGGCAGTGCCTCCACCCGATGCCACACCAAAAAACCCAAAACAAAACCTGAACACCTCAGCAGAGCACTTGTTGAGGCCCTGATTTCACTCCTCTGTGTGACGTGCGGAAAGCAGACTCCACAACTTGTAAAGTTGTAAAGTAGGTATGTTTATTCAGTGCTGAGCGGCACGGGGGGTCGCCCCACCACAATCGTGCCCGCTATCACCGTGACCGTTCGCCTGGAATATATGCAGCAAAGTGTTACATATTCATCATACGCCTATACATATTCATAACCTTTCCCCGAAAAGGCAGTCTTTATTAAAATGAGTTCACTGCCTTTAACTCCTCCCAGTTGCGCACGCGCAGTGCCTTCTGGTGGTCGTGGGCCGGGGTCTCGGGCATGAAGGCCGTATGTCTTCCTCGCTATGCACTTTCACACTTTCACCCTTGCCGCGACTTTAGCAAGGCCGGTGGTGGTCAGTCACGACTGTCCTGCTTTCTCAGCAGGTTCCTTCTTTGAACACAGATTGTTCCCTTATCTCCCAGCAAGGTCGGCGTGACCACTCTGTCGCTTCAACACGTTCTCTCTTGTTTAAACATCTTACATGATGAGCTTAGACTAAGCAATGTCTCTACTATTAACTCTTGAGTGTTAGTTCCTCCTATATCAATCCCCCCTTTTCTAAAAAGTTAGTAAATTCATTTACTTCATATTAATACCTTTCATATTCCATTTCTCTCTAGATTCTTTATAAGATTTTTGCCTACTTCGATTTGCTGATGAGCATATATCAAATGCCTCATCTGCTTTATCACTCGCCGGTTTAAAACATATAGCACTATAGATAAAACAATACTAATCAAGCTCAGAATTAGGAGAACAACAATAGGGTGACATAACTTATTAAGGATGCCTGTAGCAGTGGGTGACCATCCGAAAAGTGTATCCCACCATTTACTACTCCCATCTACTCTTTTTAAAACTTCTTTTATTTCACCTGCGTCATGACAGATTGTTATCAAAGTTTCCTGCCCGTTGCTTTTAATCTCCTCTAGTGTCCGTATTAGACCGTGATGCTGTAATAATTTCTTAGTTAGATTTAAGTCTATCCCGATGGATGTAGGCACTAATTCGTGGATTAATGTATAGTTAGATTTAAAAATCTGATGGGATATGACTGGAGTGGAATAATTAAAGTCACATCCAATGATTTTCGTAAAATTGCAAATACAAAAATTTGAGTGATTCCTAATGTCTACTTCTGTGTTCTCTACAGATAGAAAACTACAAGCAGTTCTCAAACATACACAACCTTTGCCAGCGTATATTAATAAGGTTTTAAGGTCATCATTAGGATGAACTTCAAAATGGCAGACTTTCTGGTCAGTGTCAAGACAAACATCTTGTGCACTGATGGCGTTACTCTCACAAATGAACCCTTGTTGTTCTCGTACAATGCAGGATTCCAGGTCTACTGTTTGCCATTTATTTTCTACTTTTCGAGCCCACGTTCTATGCTCAGAAGGATAGAGTATAGTCCCGTTGTGATTTAATCCTAACGCTACAACGGGATGAATTATGTATATTGACGCATTGCGAATAGTTAACACAAATGTTGTAACTGTGTTTGTAGTGGGGTCATAGGTAAAGTTTACCAAATTCCACCAGGACTGGAGTCTTCTCTCAAAGTCAGTAGCCTTGTCCCAGATTATTTTCCGGATTTCAGTGGGAAAGATCCCCTCTTCACCTTCCCTTATGATTGAAGCAGTCACTAATTGCATCCACAACTGAGCCTGGATACAGCTGAGAGCTAAAGAAACGTTACTTTGGAGCCCGCCAAGTGCATCTATAATTAATCCGTGATCTCCTATGTTTGTTTTTTCCCAATCTTGTAACACTTTTGACACTTGCCACTGATGAGTTCCCAAAGCCAATAGGGAAGATCATAACGGCCATTGTAACTTTGTCAACTCAGCGGTGGAGGTAGCCAATTTATTCATTATTATCTCTGAGTCTATGCTATTCAGAACCCCCAGCCCTGTTCCTAAAACACCAGTCAGGTCTCTTGATATTCGTCTTTGAAGAGTTGCTGTTGCTAGCCAGGTGGTCCACCCCTCGTAAGAGGTTCGTAAAAAAGGAGAACAGGCTGGTTGAATTTCTGAAACATTGTTTTGCATCAGCAACTCAACTTGTTTAAGAGACCATTCCGGGTTAAACAGCATTTGCTGTTGGCCTGTGTTTCTTATTATATACGGACCAATCTCATAAATTCTGGGTTCGAGCTTGAGTGCTGGCATAGGTTGTGTGGGAAATGTATCTTTTCTATGGTGTGTGACTGTTGCAACGGGCCTAGCTACAGCATTTATTTTAAATTTGAATGAAAGTCCAATAGTATCATAGGCCCAGAGACAAACCACCTCAATGGTCCGTACTAATGTAAAGTTATGCCAGCAATCTAATTCTCTGGAAGTACAGACCTTTGAGCTCTCATTTGTAGGAGTATCTGAGATAGTAATTTGGGATGCCTTTTTATGGGTGGTCCCATTAACCATTCGGCATCCTACTTTGATTTCTTCTCCTACAGTTCCTTGAAGTTGATAAATTCCCTTTATATCCTTACTCCATTCTTCTTTTAAATATACTTGGCTTCCATGCATAACCACGGTGGCTAGATTTAAATTCTTTCGAGTAAACTGTTCCCCCATGGATCCAGTATATCCAATATAAGCTTGAGACCAAGGCTGCCGCTCATTATTATTATTTTGGCTAGAAGTGCCCTCCCAAACCTGAATTATAATTACGACCGAGAGAAGAATAATTTTCCTGGTTGGACTTGCGTGACCTTCCATGGAGATTTATGAGCCTTTTTCACTCTGGTGTGATGGATCCAGGCGCTCTGCTCCTTGATCTTGATCGCTGTGAAGGAGGTGAGGAGTACCTGGAATGGTCCTTCCCACTGCGGCTCCAAAGTCTTTTCTGTAAGAGACTTTATATACACATAGTCTCCAGGTTGTATGTTATGTACAGGCCTATCCAAGCCCCTACTCCGAGTCCCAACCACATGTTTCTCAATTTTACTGAGTTGCTTGCCTAATGCCACCATGTAGGAGGTCATGATTTCATCCCCAGTTTGTGTGGACATCCCTTTCTGTATTCCATAGGGTCGTCCATACAAAATTTCAAAAGGGCTCAGTCCTTCTCTTGCTCTTGGCCTAGTTCGTATGCGCAAGAGAGCCAAAGGAAGAGACTGAGGCCAGGCCAAGTTCGTCTCCTGTCCCAATTTCACAATCTGCTGTTTGATTAAGTGGTTCATTTTTTCCACTTGGCCACTCGACTGAGGGCGATATGGGGTATGAAGCTGCCAATCTATACCCAAATGGCGGCTAATTTGTTGTACTACTTTTGAGATGAAATGTGGTCCTCTATCAGAAGATATGGTTGCTGGGACCCCAAAACGTGGTATTATCTCTTGTATTAATATTCTGGTTACCTCCCGAGCCTTGGCTGTCCTGGTAGGGTATGCTTCTGGCCAACCTGAAAAGGTATCAGTTAACACCAATAAATATCGATACCCC